>CALSBV010011200.1:21560557-21658961 GCA_943590825.1 Bovichtus diacanthus
ATTCCTTCAGTTTAAAAACATACTTATAGCTTCTTTAAAAATTCCTTTCACCTTTATTTTACCTGCCACTTTTTTCAAAACAAAAGTTTATTTGAATATCTCATTATAGAGCATGTGTTTATTGTCCTTGTGCAGGTGTGAGGAAAAGTAGGGCTTTGTAAAGTTTGGACCAAAAGCATATGAGACTCTTGATATTTCATTATTATTTTTTTTCCTAATTAAACCGTAACCATAATTTGGTGCCTGCAATAATTAGGCCTCTGCATACCAATTAAGGGGGCGTCTGGGGAATTAGCAAGAGAGCGAACTGATTAAATAATTCATCTCTTGTATTATGATCTGATTTCCAGGACGAAGTGGAAGAGGCAAACTGCGGTGGGATTAGAGCTCCTGGCTGAAGCAGGAAACTACTCGGCCTTACAGAGAATGTTCCCGTCGCCCTATTTCTATCACCCGAGCCTGCTGGGCACCGTGGACAGCACGACGGCAGCCGCGGCGGCCGCAGCCATGTACAGCAGTATGTACCGGACTCCTACCGCGCCGCATCCCGGCCTCCAGAGACCTCTGGTCCCGAGGGTGCTCATTCATGGCCTTGGGCCGGGGGGGCAACCGGCACTAAACCCCCTGTCTAACCCCATGGTCGGCACACAGCATCCGCGATAAAACTCGAAACAACACGAGAAAAGACGATGACCAGAAAGCTGGTTGAACACGTGATGTGAGTAACTGCATCGGAACCACATTGCAGGACTTGTTCTCCCCCCAAAAAGACACATTTAAAGACATTTTACAGAAGTAAAGGAGGTATTTAATATAGGCCCAGATAGCCTAAGCGCAGTCCTATAAAGACTCTCTGTCCGGGCCGAGACAGAACACGAGGACTGCTCCTGTCTGATTGTTTGTTTGTTTGTCTTTTGTACAAATACACTTACATTAGCAAATAAACTTATAAAGTTTATTAGATGGAGAAGAATGGAATGAATAAAGAAGTAATGATACTAATTGAATTTGCAGACGCTTCTATTCAAACTTGAGTTTAAATTTCTTTTTTTTTTTTAACGCAAACTTTTATACAAGAACAGCATTATTAATTTATCAATTACACATTTTTGATCATAAACCAGGATGTGTTTCTCTAAATAGTGTCATCTCACTTAAAATATATTTTGTTTATAATATACAAATAATTTACAGCTTTCACGTGGCTCTTATTTTATTAAGAGACATTTTTATGCAATCATTCAGTGTATAAATATTGGCATAACAATTTTAGTAATTTTACAATTACAGTGTGTCTAAATCCCAGTCTCCCCTTTTTTGAGGCTGACATAATTTTGTATGACATAAATGGATCAACGTAAATAATTTGTTATAGGAGCATATGGTGTTCACGTTGGAAGATATTTAATTCAGTTTCTAACTAAAGTGATCACCGCATGGAGGTCAGTTTCCACGACTTTGTATTTATGTTTACCAGCACATATACATATGGATGCGCAGCAGCTGATTGGTGGTGGGCTGAATGGTTTTGATGAGTCGGGTATATACTGGGAATGTGGCCTTGGCTTAGCAGCTGTTCCCTGGGAGCACAGCAGACAATAAGCCTGAATTTCTCAGCGTGAGCGATCAGGCGCAGGATCAGGAGAAGAAACCTGCAAGAAAAAAAAAAAAAAGCTGCTGATAATCTGCTCATTCTCAATAACCAATAGGCGTTAGTGGACTTGTTTCAGGAACTTCTGAGGGGAAATAATCTCGAGTGACCTCATTGCACATTATGGTATTTTTCACATGGCAATCATTTTTGCATATATTTTTTCCTACGACATTTGCATTTTTTCACCATCCTGCTTGGGCATATTTCTAAAATTCTATGTTTTTTTAAAAAAAAAATAATAATAATAATGTTTTTACAGTGATAGTGCGCGGTGGCTAAATGAGGATTTGTGTTGTGCTCCTGGATGTATCTGTAGCTTACTGCGGCGAGATGCTGGATCAGGAGAAACAAACTAAAACAAATACAGCGCGAGTCTGAAATTAAATGTTATCAAAATACTTTGGTTTTATTTAGCCCCCTATAAGCGCGCACCCCGGAGAATATAGCGGGGAGGCGCTTCGTGTGAATTAGCGCCTCGGGGCCCGTTCGTTTGGGTTTCTTTTCTTTGAAACCATCGCTTATTACAGTGAGACAAATTGACCTTTGCTGCTCTATAAATGAGGAATGCATGCAAACCTGCATATTTTATTATACTTTCTTTATTTTTTTCTTTAGAAATAACAGTTGAGAGAGTTTATGAGCGCTTATTTTTGTAGCTGATATTTTCATTCCGGCCATATTAGAGAAAACACTGCTGAATTTTAATGCACCTTCTGGGATTATAACACAGACCCACAGCCAGCCAAATCCATATGGCAGCACTGTGACTTTACCAACAGAAGCAGCAAACACAGGCTTAAGTTTAGCTGTTTCTTAATATTTTGAACACATATTATTGTTGCCTGTTTAAGCCGTGTGCTTGTCATTCACTACATGGACTCTGCTGCTTTTTTATTTTATTTTTTTTTGCACCTTGCACGGACAGCGCCTATAAACACACATTACACCCATTAGATGCGTTTTCTTTTCGGTTTAACCAAATTGCCAGGGCCAGAATTATTATTGGCTCGAGTGTTCACAGCGCAATTACAGCATGCCCCTCCTACAGCACCGGCCACAGCAATTACACTAAATACAACATCCATTCTCATTTCATCTGCGGGTTCGTGGATCATAAAGAGAGACACCGCACCAGGCTGCAGAAGACGCGTTTGGAGAGGATAGATCGAGCTCTTCTTGGCCTTGTAAGCAACGATTGCGAAAACATCTCTGGCCTATATCGCCAATGTTTATGAAAAATATTAGCCTACCATATTGACCCTACAGCCTCTGCCCATTACTGCAGTATAGTGCCGACGCATGTTGTTCATATGCATGACTTCTACAGCATTATTTATTTATTGCACTCTGCGGGTGGGAGGGGCGGGGGTGTCGGCGGTTGTGCGGGCTGTTCCAATTCATTAATAATAGCCTAAGCCGTACAGCAGCACTGAATTAATAGGCTGCTGCCATCTCATACTACCTGGTAATTTTGGGCGTTGCTATAATCAGATATGTGTATATATAGATATATACCTATATATCTATATATATCTCGCTCAAAACAAAGCAGCTTTCAGTCAGTTTAAACTGGGCCACAGCGAGTCTGAGTTAAACTGGCAGCACGAGGCATGTTCTGCATTTGTTATGGACTCGGTCAACGGCAGTTTGAATGTAAAATGTATTTTTATTATTATTATTATTTTTTTTTTTTGGATTCATGCTCGGTGAGGTTTTAAAAAAACATATATTTCGAAAATATTATTTGAGCTATAAAATTCAAACACAATATATGAACTATGTTAGTCCTGTTAGAATATGAATTTGATGGTATTATTATAACTTCCATGTGAATCCGCATCTGAGGACAAACGGAGTTTTTTGGGGAAGATGAGCAATACTTGAGAAAACACAATCACTGGTGGAAAAAAAAAAAAAAAAAAAGGGCAGCAGACTTGAATAAAGAGGATTAGGCCTTTCTTTTACATGGCGCATATTATCCAGAACAGATGGGCTTTAGAGAGTCGTTTTCTTCTTCTTGCCTCGAGGAACCTTGTTGGGCACTTTAATTGCCACTTTTTTTCCCCAACTGATGTAATGGTGGGATATCTTTTTCATTACAATAATGAGGTAACACTTGCTCTCCTTGGCCTCTCATTATCACATCTCCTACATCACTCACTAAACACAAATTTAACCCCACCTCCTTCCTAACCCCCCCCCCCCACCAACACCCTCGCGCTAACTTCTACTATACATCTTGTACACTATAATCAACAGCTGCTGTCTACCGTCCCCCTGCCAGACCGTGTGTTGATGAGTCCTTTTCATTAGGAGCCTGCAGGAGAATTTTTAAAGCTCTGCATTATAATAGTTTGACCTGCAGCGTTCATAAGGCAGATTTTAAAATAAAACTTCTATTGGAAAAATGCATCAGATGGACACATTGGGGGTTGTGCTGCTTTTGCCACCAAAACAGATGCATGCATCAAGTTAGTGTGTGCACTGATCACAGTCCAACACACATAAAAGCCAACCTAGAAACTTAAAGTGAGATGGTCAGCCTTGATATTTTTCTCAGTGGGCATTTATTTCACTATTTTACCAATCATCAGCATTCTGTGGGGAAAAAAGAAAAAAAATCAGAGGGTGTTCTAATTTTCCAAATTTCAAACTCTGAACATACTGTAAGCCTCTCGCTGCAAGGTAATGCTCAGAGGTACTCTGCGTATTTGAAATGGTGGTTGAAAATAAATACATACTAAATGTATAATTGTATAATATATAATATGTACTACATGTATAAAATTAACTGGAGATTAATTTTTAATTCAAAGATTATCATTTTGTAACTCTGGAATGTCAGGAAATCCATAACAGTGGACTACTGGCTCTTATCCTCAAGCCATTTTGTTATCTAAGATACTGAAAGTGCACCGAGGTCGAGACTCTGCGACTGAAAGACATACAAACCATCATCAAGGACTGTTAATCACAGTTTCCCTTATGTGCCATTCTGTTCTCTCTGACCTGGCAACATGCTACTTCTAGTCCCTCTGTGTTGAGAGCTTACCCTAACTTAAAAATGCTCCTAAAGTTTGGTTTGTTAAAAGCACGGAGTAACCGGGGAACAGACTTGTTGACACGGAGGCTGTAAGCCATCCACTCGTCATCTCATAAACACCCACCTCACGCCTGAGCCTTAGACTAGCACGGACATCTGCAACAGTCCTGCTTGAATGATGCCGCGTAGCTGCGACATATCATAGTTTAAATGGCCTCATCATTTCAGCAAATCCAGCCAGTTTCCCCTCTCTCTTTTTGTCAAGTGACAGGACAGCTGATGGCAGAGAAGCTCCGCTACCTTTCAAGTTTCAACCAGGCGCCGTCACATGCGACCGCACAACCAAGAAGAAAAAAGTCTGTCAGCAGTGATGTCAAAAGCTTCAATTTTTACAGAGCAATTAGGGGTTTCATCACAGCGGAGTGATGTCAGGATTCATTACGGCTCAGCAACAGCTAATTGCTTCAAGGTTAAAGTAACAGATCTGGCGGCATTATATTTTAAGTGACAGACTCAAATTCTGGTGGTGTTTCACAGAGCACAGAGCTGACATTAAGGGAGTGTGCTCGGGAGGATGGGGGCTGAGAAGCAATTGAAATTACTGCACATTAGGATTGTGATTGGTTAGAGTATAACTCTCTCAGGGACAAGCATGGGGACTGGTGTTTGGGTCTACCTCTGTGAGGGGAAACAAAGGACAATGTAACATGCACTTAGCTAACATCCTTTTCAAATACTCCATTCCTGAATTGTCATGAGTGTAAAGTATTGACCCAATATCTGAAACTAATGGAAAATGGCATTTCTGGTCAGGTTGTTTTCATTCACTGTTCGTACCTGCACTGTAATGCACTATAATTCGTATATAACCCACGTCAGGGTGAGCCAGGACGTGCAGGGGAAAGTCGTAAGGAAGTCAGGTGACGTAGTATAAAGAGTGACAAAGTCCACGTGGAGAGCATGTCAGGGTGGATGCATGGGTAAGAAACAACAACTAACAGCTAACGTCGACTTATTTTAACTTACTTTTGTTACGTAGCTTCCGTACTTAACTAACACAAGTTTACCGGAAAAAAAACATACTTATTTGAACCCAAAGCACAATCTCTTCCTAAACCTAATCCAGTATACTTCAAACATACATATTTCAACCCATCCTTGATCTTTTGCTAATCATAACCAGCTGGGGTTCTGCTCTGCAGGGGCTTGTGCAGGCACACTGATCGCATGTGTTGCTGGACTTTCATAGGAAAATGCACAAAAAATAACAAAATAACTTTTCGTCACACATCAGGCGAAACGTTGTATAGGGATACATTGTTCCGTTGGCGCTTTCTAACGCACGTCTAAACTGTTCAGCACCTTTACGCGTTTGTCTGTTTTGCTTGTGAGCCCTCACAATGAAGCAATATCTCCTTGCAACAACTCTCCATAGCTTGTATGTCTGTTCCCGGTGAGCTGCTCCATCAAAGTATGGATTGTCATCTCTCAGATTCATTCATTTGAAAAATGATAAAGGCCCGAAAGGTTAAAGCTACAGTATTTTAAAGAAAGAAGAAAAGATAAGAGAACAAGTCCAGAAAGTAATCTTGCGACGTCTTGTAATGTTCCTGACGCCGAGGTTAGGAAGCTCTGTTGTTCAGAGTTATACCTGCACAACACTGACCTATTACCTTTTACGTTGATATGGCTACTGTGTTAGCAAACAGTTGGCTATTTAGGCATCCAGCAGGCATGGTGCAACATTAGCTTTCATTCAGGGTTGTGTCAAATCAAACAGTCACTCTTATTAGGGTCTAAGTCAGGGGTGTCAAACATACGGCCCGCGGGCCGGAACCGGCCCACAAGGCGGTTCTATCAGGCCCGCAGGATGAATTTGAAAGTGAAAAAATCCATAAAAGACTTGGATTTGATTTTTTAAATTAAATGCTTTTCAAGAATTATCCGCTAGGGGCGCACTGTTTTGGTCAGAGTAGAAGACACGCCGCATCACTGAGACAGACCAAACAGCAGATGGTATCAATGCGCCATCTGCTGTTTGGTACAGCGTTGTTTCTACCCTGTTCTCTACCTGCCCGCTACACCCTCATTAGCCAAAATGTCATTATCAAAAAGGAGAAAAGTGGATACAGAGTGTAGAATTTTCCAAGAAAAATGGACCACGTCTTATCTATTCACGGAGAACATGGGAAACCTTTGTGCTTGGTGTGTTTGCAACAAGTTTCGGTACTTAAGGAATATAATATTCAGCGCCACTATGAGACTCTTCACGACGAAAAATACAACAGCTTGCAAGGACAACTGAGAAGAGAGAAGATTAATGAATTGCTGGTGGGTCTGAGAAAACAGCAATCCACTTTCACCCAAAGTCAGTTGGAAGTCAGTGAAGCAGCAGTAAAAGCCAGCTACCTAATTGCTAGCGAAATGGCATTAGCATCAAAGCCGTATTCCGACGGTGAGTTTGTTAAAACATGCATGATGAAGGTGGCTGAACTCGTATGTCCGGCCCACTTGACATCTTCCTAGGCCGTATGCGGCCCGCAATGTGAAATGAGTTTGACACCCCTGGTCTAAGTGCTGACAACGTCCGGGTCGAAGTGCCCTACTGAAACTGTAGGAATTATTATTATTTTACACAATGAATTTTTGAGGTCCTAAACGTGCTCCAAAATGCAATTAAACTTGGAACAAAATTCACACATGGTGAACATTTACGTAACATATGGGTTTTAAGCATGGGCGTGGCAAAATGCCTGAACAGCGCCACCTAGAACGCAGCCCCTGCCGTGCGTTTCACCTACATGTATGACATTCGTTAGGTAAATGTAACGTGCGGAGACGTGCAAAAAAGTCTATTGGAGGTAGGTTCATCTGATCGACTTCAAATTTGGTCAGTACCATCTAAAGACCTTAAAGATCTAAAGTTATCAAAATGTATGGTACGCCTTTGCCGTGGCGTTGCAGCCATTTTGAGTAATTCGCCATTAAACAGGAAGTTGTTGTAACATGAGCATACATTCTCCAATCTGCTCCAAATGTCTTACACTGGATAAGACATCGACAGGCCAATATTGACTCATAGTCATAGCGCCACCTACTGGCAACAGGAAGTTACAGCTTCTGTACTTTTACGACCAACTCCTCGCAGATTAAGGTGATCCATCTGAAATGTTGTCAGAAAAGCCTTAAGAGGTAAATGTTCCTTGATGTCGGGGCGAATTTCGATGCTTTGCCTTGAGCAAAAAAACGGTTGTAAATTGACTCTACATGGTCACATCTTTTTAAAATTTGAAATATTTCGTGAAGGTCCCGGCCTACAGACATCAACAGGCCAATATTGACTAACTATAGTTATAGCGCCCCCTACTGGCAACAGGAAGTTTGCTATACTTTGGCAAACTCCTCTTCGCAGGTTAACCAGATCACCCTCAAATTTGGTCAGATCAATGTTGGCACCTTGGCAGACTGCAAAGCTTTTGCGTTTTTCGTGGAACACTGTTGCCGTGGCAACGCATCATTCGCCATGGAAGTTGTTTTTGCCTGAAAACAAACACAATTTGGCACACGCACTAACATTGCTAATATTTGTTAACTGATTTGCTTATGGCAATGGGACTCAATAGCGAGACCCCTCAAATTTTTTAAGAAGCAGCCCTCCAACAGGAAGTCGGCCATTTTGAATTTTGTGTGCTTTCATTTGGGTATTTTTGGTCATTTTCAGGCTCTGTACTTTAACGAACTCCTCCTACAGATTTAATCCATTCGACTTCAAATTTGATCCGTAGCATCAAAAGACCTTAACGACCAACGTATATAAATCATAACTTTTTATGGAACAACCTTGCCGTGGCGTGGCGGACACTTTGCATGATTCGCCATGAATTACTATGTTGTTATAACTCCAATGTATATTGTACATATAATGTACATACAACAGCCCCAAATCTCACATGCATGCGAAGGGTTCAGTCCTAAAGGACTTTTAAAGGGAAACATTGGGTCATAGTCATAGCGCCACCTACTGGCAACATGAAGTCAGCCTTATGTGACAAACATCATCCTTTTTACATGAAAATTAAATTGTGTGGTCTACACATGATAGAGAGCTACATAATGGTTGTTAAGCGCGTGAGATCTAGCGCCACATAGTGAACACAGACAGTGGACACAGGAAGTGGTACAAGATTTGCAATATGTCCTTTCCAGTGCAACACACTCCATGCTAGAAATGATATTCACTCTTGCGCCCAGTCTCCAATGGTCACGGCAAGGAACTGCAGCATCACCCGGCATCCCCGCCAGTACCCCCGACGCATGTGGTTGTGCGAGGACTCGTTCATCGCTGCTTGCAGCTTTCATTTTAGCTCTGTTTTGGTCTCCACCAACTCCTAAAAAAAGATATCTGTCTCTTTCGGTGCTAAATGCTTCACTATGTTCTGGTCATTGGCCATTTGCTGCTGGGCACCTAGTATACAGCGGGTCTGCTGTGGGCGAAAACAACACTATGAGAGCGCAGTGTGTGAGAAAAAGCAGTAAAGTGGCGGGCTTGATAATGAAAAGACAATGAGCAGGAAGGCGCTATAAAAAAACTAAGAATAAGAAAACTACGGTTATTTTCTGTGTCTTTATGACTACAAGCGATCCCATTCACATATAAGTCGTCACATGTAACCTATTGGTAATACAAAATAAAGTGAGCTAAAGCAGAGCGCTGCGGCTTAAGTCTGGGCTAAGCTAGTACCACTTGTATTTAGACCTTTTCATATCTTAATGACCCAATTTGAGAGAAATCAAATGTATTTGAGCAAAATGAATTATAGATTGGTGCATCCACGCCAGAGAGCCGCTGGAGTCATTTCTTTCAAATGAGCAGTTGTTTACCCTTGGCTTTTTTTCTCCTCTTAGACTAGAATACCTGATCCTTTGAACTGATTGTTTGTTTAACCGCTGCTGGGAATCAAGAATCCCTGAGGTCTGAGTAAGTGTTGATCTAAGGTTGGATTTGAAATAGCCTAATGAGGAACTCTTTGGATAATTAGTGATAGCTGGAATGCTTGTGGATAATTTGAGTGCTTCGCCACCCTGTATGAGAAGATGACGGGGAGGAGGGCGGATGATGAAAGAACAGAAAGATCAGGGTTAATGAAAATTAGCATGTCAAGTTACTCCGTACCTCTGTGTTTTTTTTCTGTTCTTTAATTTTTTTTCAATCTTTTATTCCTTCTTAAGATGCATTATTGTTGATGTAATGGAACAATTAGCAGTGCAGTTCATTGTAGTCATAAGGTTCTGCTGCTGCTGCTGGAACTGCAACTAACGCTGTGGTAATTAGAGACGGGGAGGTGTCTAGTGGTCCAGCAGGAAATGAAGAGGTGGCAGCGGGCCTATTGGGAGAAAAAGGTTGTCCCCCTTCTGTGCCCACTCGGTAGTCAGTGAGAGACCACAAACAAGAGCTGTGCCAGCTCAGACAATCATACAAGTTTGGACTGGTCTGGACTAAACCACCAGTAATTCTGCTTTTGATAGCTTTCACAGTTGATCCGTCATGTATGTGTGTGATTGTGTGTGTAACGACACACAGCCATGGAATATGTTTTTGAATGCTTTGTACAGGGCTTCAGCTCATTATTTTCATTATCCATTAACCTGCCGAATATTTTCGAGAATAATGGATTAATTGTTTGGTCTATAAAATGTACGAAAATAGTAAAGAAATGTCCATCCCAGTTTCTCAGAGTCCAAGGAGGTCTTTAAATGTCCCGTTTTGTCAGTTCAAAACTTAAAAGACATTCACTTTAATAAGATATAAAACAGACAAAAGCAGGAAATCTACATATTTGAGAGGCTGAAAACAGCATTTTCTGACATTTTTGCATGAGAAATTACTTTAATGATTGTCAAAATAGTTGGCGATTATCTTTCTGTCGATCGACTAATCGTTGCAGCTCTACTTTTATGATGTACGAGTTGTCACATATATTGAAACCCAACAGTTTATATTTATATATGTTTGAGTGATGAGACAATCTGCTCCGTTACGTGATGATTGTTAAAGAGCGCTGTGTAAATAACAATCATCTTCAGATTGTAATATGTACAGAAGCAGCAGTAATCTTGTCTAAACAGGACCGGAGCCGGATATGATTTTACAATATGGCACAACGAGGGTGACGTTGCTAACCTCATTTCCATCACATTGTTTGTTTTTGTTTTTTGAATGAGAATAAGCAATGAGCACTTGTTGGAGGTTGTGTTTATGGCACAGTTAATTACATTTTTTGAATTAAGGTTGTCTCCAGATCAACTCGGTAAAGGCAGACATTGAGAGCAACATGGGGTGTGAAGAGAAGCCCTGATAGGAGTTTACAAGTACCTGCGACGTGCAAGCACGGGCCTGCCGAGTGCTGAAATGTGATTAGGAGCTTGTGCTAAGCACTGTCTGGCCCTCTCACCACTTTACTGCTGCGGGCTTCAGACGCTGTTGATTGGCGCAGCGTTTCTAGATATTTCACACAACCATCTTCTCTTGCTAGAATTAGTACGAGTGTATTTCTAACACATGCATACGCAGACATATGTTGGTATCTCATACGCATAAAGTGGTGAGAAACCTGGACATATGCGTGCGTGCATAAACAAATAGATTTGATAGAAATGTTGCTAAATGGATAAAAGGATCACCAAGGGAGTCAGAATGGTGCTTTGAAACAATAGTTGTGTTTTTCACTGGCAGTGGGAAATAAACCGAGCTTTTCCAGGGACAAAACTGGTCTTTCTCTGCATTAACTATGGCTATGGGCTTTTATAAGGTTATTTTCCCCATAGCCACACAAAGCAGCTACCCCCCGGTTGAAGCGATTTGCTGTTCACAATGCCTCAGCTTAACCAGCTAGGTCAGGTCAAGTTGACTCAGACAATAGGGACTTTAGTGTCTCACCCACAGCACAGAGTGTCGCAGAAACAAAGCAGCGCGCTGCAAGTGGAGAAAACATTTCATAAAGTCGTGGCCTGAGTCTATAAATGTCCTGTCTAATCTGCTAGTTCCCATCAAGCGGACCTTTTATCCATTTTCGGGCGAAACATTTTTTTGGGGCAAAATATTGTAATTGTCATATTACTTAGAATTGTGATGCACTTTGCTAGAGAAAATGTATTTTCATACTTGGTCATTTTACTAACATCTTTATAGGTGTGTACAAACAAATCAGGTCATGGAAATCAGACCATGATGATCGTTTTAGAAATTCTGAACAAAAAGAGTTATCTAAGATTATGTTTTACATTTTGTCTGCTGGAAAAAAACTATTCTTATCAATATCGTGACACTGATTTCAACCATAATGCCCCGTCCTACAATCACGAAAATGGAAAGAGAATAAGAGAAGAAACAATTAGTTGATTTATCAATTTGTACATAATAGGCAATTCTCATAATCTAATATTTATGAGTAAGTATGTTTCGCAAAAAAATTAATTTCACTGGTTTGAGCTTCTTGAATGTGATTATTGAGTTGTTCTTCTATGATAGTGAACAGAATGTCTTCAGTCAGCCCGGGAAACTGCAATAGGCTTTTTTCACTATTTTCTGTCATTTTAAAGGCAAAATATGTATCAATTAATCAAGAAACTACTCGGCAGATTAATCAATAATGAACATAATAATGTCAGATGATGGATATCATAATATTTCTAAACCTACACACACAGACATTGTTTTTTTACGGTATGACCTTTAGGTTTTTCAGCACATGTAGACGATGTTACATCATTAGAGGTTGGCATTCACTGTCACTGATATACTCCTCTGAAATGACGAGGGGAGAGGCCCAATTATAACAGAACATATGTGCGATAATAGAGAGATAATTGAGTGGTGTTCACCGTGCACACTTTAAGACCCAGCAGCTATCTCTCCACTCAGCTGCAGTATGAAAAATACATTTCAGCGTGCTCATCCGAGCCCACAAATACTGCGAAGCCAGCCTCCAGTTATCATTACAATATACAGTATGATATGAAATATAAACTAAAAAGTATAACCGCCATGCCTGAATGCAGGTAAGAAAATTCCCTGAATACATCACAGAGGCCATATACGTTGTCCATGCTTTATGGATATGCCTACGGGGAATTCATATACAAAGGTCTCTGAGCAGCACACACAATGGCTGCATATAGCAGGAGATGAACATCTGATTTGTCACATTTGAAACGCTAATGTTTAAACCAAAAGGAAGAGCACACAGTAATGTGTTCATTCATCTGCATAAACACCACCTGTCCCGGCACAGACATCTCCTCAAGCAGCGAAAGTTTAGTGGCAGCCTGTGTGCAAGCCAATCAGTAGGGGCCCAGCTGTGGTTTCACGAACCCGTAGCGTTTTCAAGTGTCAGAAAGCGCTCTGAGTACTGTTGGTGGTGCTAGAGAGAGAATACTTTCATTTCATGTCATCCGCCAGCGAGACGAATAGGCGACACGGTAACAAAAAGAAAACAGGGTGCGCTATCACGATTGACATCCAAAGGTAATTTATGCTGGCCCTTTATTTACTCACGCAGCCTCCATATACACACTGAGAGTTGTTCTTGAAGGCTAATTTGGAGCATATTTGGCATATTGCAGGCCCTCTCTCCTTAAGAATTTCCATCATTTGTCTCAGGCATGAGCAATGTGTTATCAAAATCCAGAACAGCATTGATCACCTCGCCTTTTTTATCCCTGGAACAGCTCCTTAGTGCCAAAGCTTTTGTTTGTTTTTCCTGTTGTTTTTTTCCTACACTGATACTAGAACAATACTGTCAGTTTCTGTCTTGACTCCTTTCCAAAAGTGGAATATGGCATGTTCCTCAAATGGTATCTGTAATGAAAAGGAAAGCTTGCCTCACATGACACCTCTTCAGCTGCATGGGAGGGACAAAGCTTGTAGTTTGTTTTGATGGTTAAAGAGGGGATGGCATCTGGCATCGTAATTATTTGAATAAATTACCGTGGAGCACTGATAAATGAAACCGAAGTGCTGTCAGATCTTGATCACATTCGGGTTTTTTTTTTTTTAAAGCACAATTCTTTTAGAAATACAACCGCAATTCTCAGAAGCCTGTTTCTTTTAATTATGTGTCATCTGCTCTCTGTGACTGCAGTGTTTTTTTATTTGATAAATGCAATTCAATTTCCTATGCTTTTGATAACTGTAATTCCGCCAGTGGAAATCTTGTTTTTTTTTTTCACTCAGGGTTCAGTTGTTTTTTTTTTTCATTTTCCACAATTGTAGTTTAGGTAATGGTCACTTCTTTCAAGTAGTCCACTTTCAAGAGAAGCTTTTAAAGGTAGAATTGTGGGTAAGTCGACTGTCACCACCAAAATCATATGACTGATCCACAAGGAAGAAAGGGCCAATTAGAGATCATTTGGCAAAGAAGCTTTCGATTGCTTTCACTCCTGTATTATCTGGTCTTTTGTTGAACTCTGCTGAGAGCAAAGGCGGATTCTCTGACAACCAGGAGAGGGGCCGCTGCCTTGCTGCTCTTTCATCTAGCATTGTGAGAGCACAAGTGCCTGTGTCCGCCAACCGCTTTAATCAACTTAATGCAACTGATACTGCCTGTTGTTATGAGCCTCCGGTCTGATTCAAAGAGGCCCACAGATGGACGATACTGTGGAGGCTTTTCCGCAGACCTCTGTGGCCAACAAGTGCTATGCGGGTTAGAGATGGAGGCACGGGGGGAAGATGGGGGGTCATGGGATATGCAGACAACACTCAGACAACCTGTCTGCAAGGGCATGCTGGTTCCTCTCTCTTTTCCTTCCATATGCGCGTCTTTACAAGGGCTACACAGCACATCTGATATGATATGTGGGTGATGGACCTTTGTTTAGTTCAAAGGTTCATACCTCTTTATTCCTAAGTCCCTTTGTGGATCCTTGGGCCTTGAAATATGTATAACTGTCCTTTTCATTCCAGCCATCTGAGGGGGGAATCAAAGCCTGAAGTTTCTGTGAGAATCAGTCTGAAATGGAGTGTCCATACAGTGTCATCATTTCTTAACCTGCTACCTGCATGCACTGAGCCCTTCATGACCTCCAAACCACGAACATCCACTATCCATCCAGATACATTATCATGTGTTTCAAATGTGGAGGATGTTTGAGGGTGAGGATATTTCCAGGTATATCGGGAGCAGACTGGCTGGCTAAAATTTTTGTCCTGTTTTGGCTGGTTTTATATTGGCGAGAAGCACCTACAGTATTCACGTTTGTTGACATATACCAACCACAAATTTGTCCCTTTTTATTTGTTTTTTGATTTTCAGTAATATGCTTTGTAAGTAACACTTTTGTAATTTTTTGGAATGGATGCGACATAAATTCCCAAGTATGCCTTTTCTAATTGTAAAATATAATTCAAGAACTTAGATGACAAAATTTCAATGGATCTTTCAACAAACTGATGAAACTTGACATGAACTAGTAAAGTAATCTGACTTGATACCTGAGAGTAAACCACATGGCGGAAACCTAAGTCCTACTTTTTTTTTTAACCTGGTCTGTTGATTTTCCTATGAACAAGAAGATCGATGTACTTGTTCATATATCTGTTAGCAGCATGAGCTCGGTGCTATGATAAAGGCAGAGTAAAACACCTGGTAGTATTAATACGCAGGCAGATTTTGTTACTTACTGATCTAGCTCAGTAGAAAGCCTCCTTCGCCTTCTTTGCCTCCTCCGTCAACAGGGATCTTTATCCGGGTAGAGTTTCCACAGTTAACATTACTCAGATTGTTCCGCTACCAGGGGATAGCTACTGTAATTCTAGGGCTTTTATTGTGAAAGGGAAACGTGACCCACTGGCAGGCTCAATTGCATTGTAAAGCGAGTCGCTATTCTGTAGCCTTTACATTGTGCAATCAACATATACTTTATAATGATAAGTTAGAGCAAAAGTGTTGTCTTTTTGCCAATTTAACTAATTCACCGAGTCCTCCTGACTGTGCTCACAGTGTGCTGCCGCTGTAGTCCTGATATGGCATGCCCGACACGGAACAGGGAAGAGAAGTCTCTAATATTTAGTCTAATCAGTGAAAAAAAGCTCATTGATCAACATATCTAGTCAGAGTTTTTAAGGCTGCACAATTAATTGAATATCAACAATTTTGGCTTCCGACAATGAAATGAACATGATCGACTTTGATATTGATGTGAAAAACGTTCCTGAATGTTGCGACTGTAGTCTATAGAATAATATTTTGGATCAAAAATTTTGCTTAAATTTCTTTAATGCAAAGATGTATAGTTCAGCAGGGATGTAGAAAAACATGTCCATGTGTTTAAAGTGCAATACAAATCTTTTGCCCCTTAAAAAACATAAATAATTGTGATGAATAATCAGGATCTCAATACAGATCAAAAATAATCGTGGTTATCGTTATGGTCATGATCGCGCAGCCTTAATAGTTTCTTTGAATGAACCGAACACTGATGTAAGGTGTGAATGCTTAACTGTGCCACTTCAAATAAACAATTAGAGTCCATGCGATACCTCCTGCCTGGGAAACACTGACGATATACAATAGGAATTGTCTGATAATACCTGCGTCTATTGTCTGCTGTATATAGGAAATGTAATTGAGTAGTGCAGAAGCCTCACAAAAGGACAGTGCGAGACACACAGCCCTCCAAGGCATGACATTGTTTTTGACTTGGCAAAGTGCTGAGCTCGACAGCAGACCACTAACAAGGAGACAATCACCCCTGAAGGAAGGATGCATGCACAGAATGGCAGGAGGACTCTTCTTTAAAGGGGAAGTGGTAAGCACTCACGATCCAATACTCCTGTGGTTAGTTCCATCCTCAGTCATAACAAAGGTCTAGCGGACCGGTGATTTTCATACTCCGATTCTGCTGCTTCGTTTTATATTTGCACTGTGGTTCAACATTAAGATTTCTCTTGAATATCAATAATTTAGCTTTTGCTTGGAGTTCATTTTCAAAGCACTCAGTCAGATGAAGAAAAACGGCATCAACTTGCTTTTATCTAACACTGAGAACAAACCAATCTAAGGCATTGATGTTATTTCACTGCTTTGTTGTCTGAATTGGAGCGTTGATCCCCGAGACACAGTGGAGGTTTTGTTTTTATCTTTGGATTAAGGAAGCATAGGTCTTTTTTAGATTGGGGAGTGCTCTCGCAGGGGTCAAATAACAGATTAATAGGTCCAGTAATGAGCTCCCTGGAGTGTCCAAGTCTCTCCGACTTCCCCAACCTCCATTATGGCCTTTTATGATGGATGGTGGCAAACATCATTCACACATCTCAAAGAAAAATGACTCGGATGCCATTTGTGTGAAGGAGAAACATCAGCTGTAGTGATATATTGTTCTGGTGTGATGTTCTCTTTTGTATCTTTGTTTGTCATCCACGCTAAACTGTCACTGCTGTCTCCTTTTGTTTGGTCTCCACGCAGCAACAGGGATGTCAACACGCCACTCTGGGTTTCTTGAAGGTGCTTAAAGGAACTTGGGTTTTTAGATCTGGCGAATTCGTCTGCTTTGATCCAATCACGCCCTTGATGCTCAGACCACACACTTGAAAATATGAACGACAAGACACCAAGGCTGCCCGTTGTTTCCTCACAACAAGCCACTTACTGCTAAATCAGCACAAATCAGTCAGAGGAGCTTTTAGCCAATCAAATCTATAATGGCACCTTCATTTCAATCCAGTGTGCCTTGCTGTTGAATCTAACTCGCAGAGCAGACTTTTTAAACTTTGAACTAGCACAGATGTGCAATATGTGCAATATTTACATTTCAGAGGCATTGTTTTTGGTTGTGGATATTATGTTGGCCAGACAGAATGTCAATATTGGATCATTCTGCAAAATGACGAGGACAATTTTTACATTTGTCACATTTTACAGCATGTGCTTATGGAAGGCAATACCACAACATTTTGGTTCTCAACCCAATACTGAGTAATAATCACCGATATCAATATCAATACTGATGCCGATATTCTTTATTATTAAAAGAAGATAATTATTAAAAGAAGCTAGTTCACAATTATAATAGTGAATTAGCTTCTTTTAATAATTAGCTTCTTTTAATAATTATCTTTTTTTAAGGTGAATGAACCATTAATACGCTTCTGGGTCCATTCTTGTTGATGTTTGACAGTTGCCAAACATTGGGAATTTATTTTTTAATATTCTCTGTTATTACTATAATCACGTGCATGATAAAACACAAAATTGTTTCAATGTTAAATAACACAAATGTTTATTGTGTGATCTAACATTAGACAGATCATTTTTAGGATGTTTTTTAGGGAAAGATTGTAGTTATGGCAAATTCATTGTGGTTCAAATATGCCGACCCAAGTACTCGGTTAAGGCTCAGTAAAGATAGTGGGTAACGTGAATAAAAAAGCCGAGCGCTTATAGCAGGTCTGTGAAAGGACGCAAACTTTAGACTGTTGCATGAAAGCTAGACTTGCTACACGCAAATGCAATATTGTATGTAAATTGCGAGGTACGGAAGCGTCCAATTTAGAAGTCTTTCGTGGTGATGCTGGGCCGCGTGATTGCTCCAGTGCTGTGCTTTTGCTCATTAAAAAGCTGAGTCATTAAATATGGCCATTACCAGATGGATAAATTGGGATACAATTCACAGTTACAATTTTACATCATAATTAATCAGGAAATGTATCTTTTACGTTCTGGTATGCTGAGGCATTGTTCATTAACCGAGTTTCACACCTACTAGCTAAATCCCAATTTATGGTCTGCCTTCTCTCGTTGCGAAATCTTTGATGTATGTTAAAAATCCTTAACAGTGTCGGCCTTGTCATCCCATGGCTGGTTAAGAAGTGTCGGGCGCGGCGCATAATCAGCTGCCAGAGCGGCTCCCCTGGTCAGATATCTCTGTCCACCATCATTAACTGACCTTACACATGTAGAGAATAACCACAGGGGAAGGACAGACAGTACAGCAGTCACAGGAGACAGATCTCAGGAGGTGATTACTTTATGCTACACCATGGAGCGATGCTAATGACCTCTGTGCTCTTGCATTAATGGCCTTTGCTGTCACATTATCATGTGGCAGAGGTGTATGAAGAGGTCCTCACCTCTCTGAGACAGTTTAATCAGAAAAAGCTCTACTAATACTCGGAATGAGGTTAGATAATTAGGACGTGCAGGGATGAGCAACTTTGATGGTGTCATGGGACTGAAAAAGTTCTGTAGTCACCTACAATAGATTCAATATATTTATGTGTGATATTCTTAGGACCTCTTGCATATTATTCCAGGTTTTGATACATTATGCTTGTAAAAAGCAGAATATACTCTTTATTTTAAGGGTTTAGATCAACACTTTGCTTACTTTCCAAGAGTTAGATGAGAAGATTGATGTCAAGCTCGTGTCTGTGTGACATGTACCGACGTGATCTCATGGTAAGGCTTTTAAATAGCCGGCCACTGTTGAGCAGTTTTAAACACGCGGTTAACGTGAATTTCAACAAAATGACTTGGTTAGGTTCAGGGAAAGATCATAGTTTGGGTTCAAATAAGTATGATTTCTAAGTAAATGAAGTTACGTGGATAAGTTAAGTAGTCAACATAAATAAGTCAGCGGATGGATGGATGAACTGTTCTTTTTCAAGAAAAAGCTCAGCCATGTTACTCCCCATTAAAATCCTAAATAGTTTTTTTTTTTACATTTCTTTTCATGTACAGGTTAAACCAAAGGCAATACAATGTGTTAAAGTAGCTAGCTGTTTTCCGCTGCTTCCAGACTTCATGCTAAGCTAGGCTCAGTGTGCCCCAACTCCATGAGCTTCATATTGATTTATTACCTCATTTTCATAAAGAAACCAAAGAAACCTATTTAGCTGCCATAAGCGTTGGTGGAATACGCTAAACGCGACCGGCTCTGGGTAGAATTGAGGATTATTGTGCTTTTTTTTGCTTATTTTCCATTTAAAATAAAATGGATTTTACATCAAGAATAATGCGTGCTGTGAAAAAAGAAATTAGGTCCTAGAAATGCCTCAGTGGAAAGGAGTTTGTCATTCAAATTCAGAAACGTTTTTTTATTACAGCCACAATACATCTTGTTCAGAGAGGTTTAAAGCTTTACTTATCTGAAGACTACATTTCAGAGAGAAAAGAGCTGATTGACTTAGGGGCCCAACTAACTTCATTCTCATTCAATCAACCTCAGCTAGAGTGAATGCAAATCAAGGTAGGTGTATTAATGGACATCTCTCTCACTGTATGAGACGGGGACTTAACGTCATGCTAAATTGTTTGCCTTGTGCTCTGGGTTGATCTCTTCGTTATATGGCTCTTGGAGGATTACTCCAGGATTTGGACAATCCCTCTGACTCATAATGTGAGCGGTGAAAACTCGGCTGAGGTGGCATATGGGGAAATTAAAAGGAGGAAATATATTAAATTCCTTGGATTTTTAAAGTCACTTACACCTTTTATCTATTTTTGGTAATATGATGTTTAATGTTGTGTCTATGAAAAAGATTTCTGACATTTTGCATCCGTATTTGGTTTAAGGGGAGACACTACAGGGTAAAGATTTTAACCAATATATATATCACAATGAAACTTCCCCAATTAATTACTAAGGACATTATTCTGTGAGTCAAAACTTTTGTGTTTGAATGTTATGTTTAAATATGCAAATAAGGCATTATCTTATAAAATATGTGCTAATTTGCATATATTTCCTGAACAGAAATCTGATTATTGGATAAAGTTGGGTTAAAAATTATTGTTTGATTTTGTTGACATTATAGAGTCAAAGGTTTTTACTGAGGGAATTTTAGATATCTTTTTGTATCACTCCATAATTCAGAAATAATTTTTTCGCAATGTTTTTAGGAATAAAATGTTCTATAAATCATGCTATAAATGATATATGAACAACCCCCTCTGTGAAAACCTTCAGAATGTAGAAAGGAATGAAACTGGAAAGTTTGGTGTATGTAAGTGCTACTGAAGTGGAGATCTATGAGAATATTTTTTCAAAAAACATTCAGAAAACAGCCTTTAAAGATATGTATTGTAAAATTCCATACATGCATTGCATGCATGATCAATTAAATTACGACAATTCTTTTTTGTACTAGAAGTTTTCTGAAATGTATGTTTAAATATGCAAATGAAACATCATCTAATGCTAACTTTTGGAGAATTAAGGAGAAATCTACAGACGCAACTAGAAAAAGTTAGTCAAATAAACACCCAAATGTGCATTTTGGATATTTTCTTTCCGCTCGTGTTAGTCTTAAAGTAGACACGTTATGGAAGCAAAAATAGCCCAAACTCTCAAAATTGACCAGTGCACGAAAAAACCTTTTATCTCACTGACCACACAACATCTCTGCTCTTATTCAGTCTATGTTACACATTATTTTCTCTGTTGTGGCTCACTATTCTTGTGTCAAGTGGGGCCGTAACTTGTGTGTTTGGGTTGCCCAACCAGTACTGATGTCAACACACTTTTGTCCCCTCTGTGCAAAACCAGCCCCAAAGGCAAATGTGCTCATTCACAAGGTCGAGTGGACAAGGCTTTTTGGGCTCATGGATGTAATGTACAGAACATACGAGAAACTATCACAATATATTCACGTCGGCTGCATCTTGAACTATTTTAGCCAGCTGTTGTTGAGTATTAACATTGCCAACTTTCAACTTCAAACCTGCAATTTGGAATATGTTTTGCATTATTTTCCTAACGTAATTCATGTGCAAAAACGGGCTAAAGCTCAATGAATCCTTAGTTTTTACTTGAGCAGCCAAACAGAGGACATAGCAGCTCCCAATTCTGCTTCTCTATAGCAGACAGCAGCGGTTAAATGGCTGCCGTGTGATTCCCATCTTCAGCAGACTCAGGCCTGAAGGAAAAGTGTCGTCTTTGAATTCACTGCAGAGACACAGAGCTCTGGCCCCTTTCTCCTCTCAACTTCCCCCTTGAAGTTTTTTTCTTATAGCTGAAAAGAGAGCAGGATTGTGCTTTAAAAAAAAAAAAAAAAAAACGAGGGGGTTTTTAATCTGGCGAATGAGTGCTTTGCCATGCAGCCCAGCTCTAGAGAGTGCCAAGCAGGGCCGGGCAGTGTATTAATATTTAAATTCCAGTCCAGATAATCAATAGAAGGGGGTACTTCTGTGCGCTGTTACCCTCAGATGGGAAACGATAATAGGGAGAAAACCTGCTGATTAGCCTCCTTAGAAGCTCTCTTCTCTGTGTAGTGCTCAATACTTTAGGAGTGATTATAACCTATTGAGGCAGAAAACCTGATCGAATATAACCTCTTTTCAATTCCTTGTTCTCTCAATAGTGTGTCAAAAAGAGCATTCAGTGCTGCGTGTTGCAAAAATCACCGCCCTTCTAAGTTATTCTCATTTCTTCTTTGCATATGGTGCGCACGGAAAAATTTCAGGCAGCCTTTATGTCGTAACATAATGCTTTAATATGGGTGCCACTGCCATAACAGGCACCAATAGGGAACTTATATTTTATTCTTCTTTTCAGTGTACATAAAAAATCCCAGCTTAGTCCTTTTTGTCTTTTCAATGCTTTGAACTCCTTTCAGCCTTTAGGGGGACTTTTTGTGCTGTGGACTGTGGTGTGCATTCACTGTAAAGGCACTCAATACCGCAATAAGACCACAAGCAAAACTGAGTGTCTTAAGCAGGACCACACATCTAAGGCATTTGCATAATTTAAGGAGGGGAAGAAAAAAAGAAAAGGCAAAAAACCAACCCTCTTCATTTAAGATGAGAATCGAGGCAACGCATACCTCTCTCGACCTATCGGGTTACTGCATGTTTTGGTCAAAATGGCCCAACAA
Organism: Bovichtus diacanthus; assembly: GCA_943590825.1. Lineage (NCBI taxonomy): Eukaryota > Metazoa > Chordata > Actinopteri > Perciformes > Bovichtidae > Bovichtus > Bovichtus diacanthus. The sequence continues at coordinate 21,583,124 of CALSBV010011200.1, forward strand.
CAGCTGAAACACAAAGTCTTGGAATTGAAGCCTTTCAGGGCTAGATTCGTCTTTTTGTGGAATTAAGGTTACAGCCACTTTACCATCTTCTCATAACACGCTGTGTCTGAAAATCTGAATGTTTAAGAGAGGTCAGGATTTTTTTTCGCCATTGTCCTCACTTAGTTAAAGCACCAGAGATAAAGAAAAGGGTGTGTGGGGAGGGAGGGGGTGCCAATGCTTTTCCTGAGGATAATATCTCGTTTGAAGGGCCAACAGAAAGAAAAGCAGAAGGAGCTGAAGTAGTGCTGGTGAGTATCTTGAAAGAGAGCAAGGCCAAAGCTGAACTGCTCAGTTCATTTTCCACCTCACTGGCCGTCGTAATCCATCTTGGCCAGCTGCTAACAAGATTGAGTCTGAAGTTTACCTCCACAATGAGATAATCAGATTAAGATGCACAAAGATCAAATAATGACCCGGCTTTAGGGCAAGTTCAGCAGGCCCTTGATTGCGATGTGTGGTCCTTCAGATATATTAAAGTATTTAAATTGTCTCGCCATAACATGTATGAGATGATCAGAGAAGTATGTGTGAATGGACTACGATGCTTATTTCATGCTTAAATGTTTCACTTTTGGACAGTTTTGGGGAAATGTTCATTTAAATCGTCATCAACTTCTCCGTCTTTGCTGGGAAGATAAAGACGCAATGTGTGGATAAAAAAAAACAAAAAAAAAACACACTCAGCAATTTAAAAGACTGTTTAGGTTTTCAAAGTGATATACGATGGCGAAGTTTTGTAAATTCTACCCGGACTTCTCTTCCCATGCATACTGCTTTGCTTTAATAGAGTAACGGGATTATTCAGAGAGGCATACAAATGTGATTGTCTCACAGCAGATGGTGCGCACTGCTTCACCTTTGAGAGAAGTTAATTAAGCCCGCCATATTGTGCCTATCCAGGGGAAAAAATGTAGATGAATATTGAGCAATCGAACGCTGTCTCTTTCTCAGTCCTCAGTGCGGGGACAGAGGAGGCCATTGACGCAGAATTATGTACAGAGTTCAATTAATTCACATCCACTTTCCAGCTCACTCTTCCCACGTTTCCACAGACCTCCTGAAAGTTCGACTCTCGCTAAACGCGTCGCGCCAAGACGGCTGCCAAATTCTCAAACAGCCTCCGTTGTGTGATATCAAATGGGTCAGTGGGAGGGAGCTTTCCTAATTCCCCTACACTCTCACCATCAACAAATTACCTTCCATGACCTGACAGGAAAAAAAAAAAGAAGAAAAAAATACATCAGTTTTCACGCTTATGTCATTGTATTTATATTTTAGCGATGGTTAGAATTTAATGAAAGTCAGAAAACTTAACCTCTATATTAAGAGTTTTCAGTCGAGGTTTTTTTTTTTTATATAGTTAACCCATCAAACACCAGCCGACTTAATCGGCTACAGTGTGTATTCCACAAAACATCAAAGCCCTGCGAGGTAGAGTTTTAGAAAAAAGACAAAAAAAAGAAGAAAAAAACAGGGAACTGCAGATTATTAAACCAAGTGAAGTCAGAATAACAAAATAGTGTTCAAAGTGCCCAACATGGAGGGGGAAACCTGCTGGGTGCAATATAAAAGTAGGGGTTAAGCTTATTGTAAACTCCCTCCGCTACGTTCCAAAGGTAGATGTTACATATGATTAGAGGAACTCTGCTGTGGCAGTCACTGCAAGCTACTTCCGTTCCAGTTGAGCATTGCTAATTTTTTAAACCCTCGACCACATGTGTGGCACTACTGTGTGGCTCCTTTTTACTTCTCTTTTTGATCTGTTTAGTTGGGGGGGGGTGACTGCAATTTTATGGTAAAGTGCCTACTTGAGCCATATCCTCTAATGTTTAATTATGCTTAGTGTTTCTCAAAGTATGTGATAAAATAACTTCGAATGGCTTTAATTAGAGTTCTCTCTGTAATTTCATATGATTTTTTTTTTCCAGCTCTATCTCCAAGCCGGTTCAAGTCATTGGCCAAATATTTCAACGTTTTTATTTGAAGATTTAAAAGTTTATTTCAAGGATTTGTTACTAACTAAAAATGTACCTCTGACTTTAAAGGTCTTTTTTATTTAATTTTCATTTTTGTGGCTCGTAAAAGTTATATAATCTGTCAAAAGTGCTCATAATATTCGGACTATCTTGTTTAGAAATGCATACTTCAGACCTTAAACTATTCTAAAAACATATTATATTAGAATGGCTAATGGCTGGTCGCAGACCTGCACCATGGCCTCTTCCATAAGTGAAAGATAGTGTGTGTATCTGCTCCGTGGTTCGGATCTGCTCCAAAATTGTATGGGTTCTTTCTTGGCCCATGATACACCCTTCCACAAACTTTTTGAATTTCAGGCGAGGAGTTTTTCCTTAGCCTTTTGTCAAACAGACAAACAAATCATCACACAGGACCAAAAACAGGACCTTCACAATATAATATGTTGCAATGTCATTAGTATTTATATAAATTAAATCACTCCAATAAGAACTTACCAATGTAAGCCTGCTCTGATCAATATTTTCTTTATTAACAGTGGATCAAAGATGTATAATGTGAAAAGCGTGGTATTAACCGTCACACAGAGAATCAGCACCCTGCAGTCCCCTCAGCTCTACGGAGGCTTTCAGCTTTTTTCAACTCTTTGTTTTGTTTTTATGGCTCACAACTTTTGATTTACTCCCACCACTCTCATCAGCGTCATTTTCAGAATAAAACCATACAAAACACAATCTTTCCAGCACCAAATGGCAGCAACTCGCTGGTGAATGTAGTGGAGCATTTAGCAGCTAAAGAGGCAGATGTATCCTGCAGGAGTAGATGGAGATTAAACCCGAGCTAAAAGGAGAGTGAGTATTGGACTTGGATTCGTCAAGTGTCTACAAACACATCTCCAGATGAAAGTTCCTTCGTGTGTGCTGGCTGTGTAAATAGAAACTAACTCAGATTTAAAATATAAATCGGTAAAAGTAGCTGAAATTAGCTCCACTTTTCCCAGCTGCAACGTTAAAGGGATTATAATTAATATTCTGAAATTCATCCTTCATGATGACTACTTTCGCTTTTGGTAATTTAAGTGTATTTTGATGGTAGTACTTATGTACTTTTACTTAATGAGTAGGATTGCGGTTTTCATTCAACTTTTTTCAACAGTTAATATTCAAAGTCGGCCCCTCCTTCTTGGCTTAGCGGAGGTTACGTTGCTCGCCACCAGGTGAAAGACATCTCCAAATTCACTCTGGTTTGGTAAAGTTTCGCCTCGCTATATTTGCGTTTTGTTTTTTTTTGGCTTTGTGTCTGCCATTTTCGTAGCTTTCTCTTGGATACACACGCTTACAATCTGACACCTGGTCGCCACATTTTATAGAGGTTGACACCCAGAAACGTCCCGAACACAGCAAAATCAGAAAATCCCGCCAGACAACACTGTGCAGATACAGACACTGCAACACACTCCTAGTGGCTCATATATCACATGAGGACTGTGAGGGATTATCTTTCTAGAAATATTTACATTGTTTTTTTTTTTTTTGTTTTTTTTTTTACGAAAATCCTACTTATTATGCCTTTAAAAAAGATTTTGAATGCAGGTATTTTTACACTGTGTAATTGCTACTTTTACTTTTTAAGATCGGAATACTTCGTCCTCCACTGGTTAATAGTACTGCACCTTAATGCGCATCCGTGTTGGCTTTCAGCCATGGTGGTGGCCAATTGATTGCTGTATTGACAGTGTATAAAAAGTGATTTTGAAAGGACTATATTTAGTTTATTACCACTGGGAGTGTCAGTGTTCAGAGGACTGGAAATTGTGTATTAGATTTAAATGCGTGACGCTTTTAATTCAGATCATTTTAGGCCACAGCATCACAGTAGTTATATGTCTTGAAAAAGCCCCAACAGCATCTGAATATATTTTTACTGTTACCTGTTTACGTGTGTAATGTAATATACACAGTTACAATTTCTCATTCAAAGAATTTTACAGAATAATGTAAATCATATTAAACAAAATAGGTAGCAGGACTTGAAAGTGACAAGATAAGCACTGGGTGATTTACAACAGAAGTAATATCATGCATGCTATCAGTAGTGACCAACTCTGTGAGTGTACCTCTGCTCAGGCTAACACTCATTAAAAACAGAGATGACGCTGCAGGGGCCATCGGCCAATTACAAGGTTGAGGATTATGCGACTCCATCACTTTTAAATTGACAACACAAGTTACCCAGATCTATAATTATACTTCTCTTATCTGCTGTTACATATAATGATGGAGGAAACTTGAAGGCTTCTCTGGGCTAGTTTTAATGAGTCCCCCTTTTTTTTTTTTTTTAAAGACCACAAAATGCCACCAATTTAAGTCCTGCCAATGCTCTCCATTTCAAGTTGAGAAACACCCGTGGAGAGGAAGAAACTATCTCGTTGACCGGCAGTGTCAGCAGTTAAGAAGCCAGCATGAGCCTGCTCATTCTTCGTGGCAGGGATCAGATTAGAATTCCCGAAATAAAAGTTTTACGGCATGAGATGATCATGGTGTCACTCAAACCTTTAATTAAAATTAGAATAGTCTACCGTGCAGAAGCACTGTGTGATTTTTAAAGGGGAACACCAGCGATTTTACAATCCAAATGTTCTTGTTCCTTGCTCAGACTAGAATAGTTGTGTGGCACTGGTATAATAAATATGAACAACACATAAACCAGAAAGGTAATGAAGTACAGAATATAATCAGAACTAATGGAAAAACGTAATGTTTGCTGATATGTCTAGCATGTTAGCATGTTCAAGTCATGATAGTTAGCTTAAAGGTGGTTTAAAGACTCACAAAATGCCATCTGTTGTCACCTGTCTGACCTTCGGGTAATGCATTATGCTCAATCGGCAAGCAGCATCACGAAGTACAAAAATAAACCTACAGACTAAATTATGTTAAAGCTTAGACATGCAGTGGTTTTTTTTCACGTGTAACATGTGGAGATTTCTTCATATTTTTTTGACAGTAATGAGTCCATTCAGAACTTGTTCATTTGATCCATCTTTGTAAAAAATAATAGTACAGCAGTCAACATCACTTTGGGCTGGCTCACCAAGCAAATGAACTGCCAACATATTGAAGAGCACTGTCCTTAACCATAAAGTGTTGATGCTGACAGGGCAAATAATGACTGGATAAAACCAAGGGAACGAGCTAGCTATACATCTAGGAAGAGGACTTGAGCCAATACATTCTCCTGATATGCAATATGATGTGTAGTGCCACAGCCAGAGAAAATCATTTTCACTTTTTGTCAATTGAACTGGAAACCCCTGGTGCAAAATAGCTCAACGGAGCTGTTTTTGATTTTGTCAGCATCAGCTATTGCAGAAATAAACACAATGCATTATTGTGATGTGTGCAGTAGGCTGTTCCATCACCACTGACAAGCTTAGGAAATTCCAAATGTTTTGGCAAGTTGCAACCCAGTCTAGTTGATGCTGATTTATTTGCCAGCAGAATAGATTTTGACACTTGAGGATTACCACTACAATGTTTTTGCTCCCAAATGCTGACTTCTTGTTCTTAATACTCTCTTCTGTATACACATCTTCTTTAATTGTTTGTTTCGTATCAGCTTTTGTCACCAGTGTTTCTCTCTGGTAGTAAGGTAGTAAGGACTTGATGCACTTGAGCATATGTGCTTGAAAGACACACCTTCATGCAAAGCACTGGTCTGGTTTTGAAAACACAGAGATAAATGCAGAATCCCAGTGAAATCAGGACTACAAAGCAAGATAATGAGTTCATATGGGTAACTTTGCTGAGAACATTTTGGAAACCCCCTAACCCGGCCATTTTATGTTGGGTAGGTAGCGTACCTTGGGTTTATAAGAGCTCATGGCCATACAACCAAAGCAATGAGCTAAAAGATGCTAAAAACGCCCCATAGAGCTGAGGGGAACAGCAGAGTAGCGTTAAATCCACACAAGACACAGTATTAAAACCAATTTTTAGTTTCTGTCTCTCTAATGATAAAGATTGTGTAATAATAAATAAAATGGTGTCATCTGCATATAAGGATATTTTAAAAACTCTCTCTTTTATATTTATACATTATATTTTTATATTGTGATTTATATTTCAGTAACATTTTGTTCAGAACATTTTGTTCAAGCCATTTCACTAAATAATTGTCATTTAACACATACTACCGTGTGAATTTTCATGTTTATAGAATATTGGCTCGCAGTTTCTATGAGATTTAATGATTCATCAAATATGATGCCATGAGAATTCCTCTTAAATCTGATGTATACAACAAGTCTTCGGATCCACAACACTGAATTCAATGCACCACAACAAGCATAATCTATGTTAGAAACTGATGGTGTACAATTGTTTTTTTTCACTTCATGGCATCACATGACCTTTCATCATTCAAAAAGCATTCCATCAAACTTTAAACAATACAATTGCTGAATTAAAAAGCAGCATGAAATTTACCACCTGGGCCCTTCATTTCTGTTTAATTCAAGAGAGCAGTAAAAACTGATTCACTGCACAGAGAGGCTTCACTTTAATTATATTCTTAGAAATGCACATTTTTCACCAAGGCATTTTACTCATCTGATTTAGTTTAGTGATTTTAATTGCTTATTTGGAAATAAATGAGTCATTGCAGAGTGAGATTTAGCCTTGCTGCATTTCCTTTCTGAAGTTGCATTGGTATTCAGCCGTAACACCTGTTCATCCAGCCAAGGCTCTTCTGCAGAAACAAGTTGTATTTGCTCTCCTTCCTCCTTCTCATTTGATTTGCTGCAGCGTCCTATAATGATTGGATACTGAGCGAGAAAAAGGATGAAAAAAAATCTGTTTATCCAACGAGTTAAGTCAACTGGCAGGTGTTGGGTCTGCCATAAAGGATTTTTATTTTCAGTGTGACTCATATTGCACTTGAAGGTCGAGTGGTATGATTGGTTAGTGAATAATTTCATTTGCAGGCACAGTTGGTGTCCAGCCCGCTCAGTAGCAGTGAATTGCACTGTTGAGCAATGTCACAAACTGACCTGAGTGTTCTCATCCACAGCTAGACCGACTGTTTCACATTTTGGGTGTTGTCGGGGAAATTTGGGTAAACATGTTACTTATTTAAAATGTAACAGTTCTCAGATACAACCAGATGCTCAGACAACTCATTTTCATTTTCTAATATTTCGTCTGCCGTCACTGATGTGAGTAAGATGGACAAAATATTTAAAACTCTGCATCCTATTAAAAGGTTGAATCAACATCTCTCTGACACAGTTTCAACAGAAAATGAACATTATATCCTTCATGATGTGAGTATTTATTGCTGGGATGGTGTATTCCACCCATTACTAGGTTTACTACTACTACTTTTACTTCCTGTTATTTTTACCTTGTGATCTGATGTTGGAGCCTGGCACCTTGGTGACTTGACAGGAAACTGACAAAACTGAAGTTAGCGACCGTCTCAAAAAAGCATACAACATGGCCAAAAGAGATTTTGATTTCATCTTGACCTCCTCTAATTTAATGCACAACCTCCATTTTTGAGTTATTATGGCCCATTTTAGTTGATAGCCCTCTTATGTCTTCATAAAATACACTTCAGCTTTACATTTAATACACACCCTCTTCTTTTGACTTGTATTTTCCCACTGTTAATACCCAGTTTAGACTTACTTTTTCCTTTTTTGAAAGTGAGTTTGAAATGGAAATCATGCTTTACTATTTGGTTAATTAAAGTACTTGACTATAATATTAAGTTTTTTTTACAAATTTTGTTAAACAATATATTTACGCACAAGTATAAATGAACAATGAAACAGCCCATTTCCAGGACAAATACAAATAGAAATAGATATGTGTGAATGAACAGATGTAGATACACATAGAAACTTTCTGTTACACCCCTAGTACCGAGTAAACTAGCAAATGTAGATCGAAAATGCCCATAGTTGATGATGTCCTCCAGCTCTATTCAAATTACCAGAATTTTAAGACTTAACATAACAAGTATTTCATCCCTGACATGCATATGGACTTGTTTATCATATATTACAACAGTTAACACAGGAGCACAAGAAATTACATCGGCAAGAAACACTTTATGCTGTTTCCCTAAAGCATAAAGTGTTTAGAGAAAGTGATGCATACGCCTTGAGTCTGAGCTAGAGCTGGTGGTCTGCACAGAAGCCTTAAGAGATTAAGTTATGAAAGTATGCTTTCAAAAATAGCTTTTAATATCGGAGATAGATTTTGGGGTATTTTGCAACACCTATGATGAAATACCAAAATATATGATAATAACCATTTGTTATAAAGTGCCGAATTACAAATAGGTTACAAATGTCATCAAAATCTGTTGACTCTCCTATAACTCCCACGCTAATAACATTTGCAAGTGAACTGGATAATTGATCAAAATTTACTGTGACTGTGTTTCTCCAAGATGTGTACTTGTTTAATTTGCACCAATTTATAGATTTAAAAAACTAATCAAGCCCTTCAACATGGAAGTCAAGTGTTATTCCTCACGACTGTATTTGCATAATACATAACCGATCATATTCAGCGTTCATGATGGAAATGTAGCGGAAAGAAATGTAAATACATGGTTATGTTTTCAAATCAGAGTCTTTCCTTTTCCTCCCAGATTCAAACAATATAGGCTCGACAAAAACAAACAATGCAAAGCTATTTGGTTTTTAGCTCGCAACCCCCCCTTTCCTCCCCTCTTCTGTTGCTACAGAAATGACAGGAGAAGTGCACATTTGTAGCTTGCAGGTAGTGGTTGGGGTACAGATTGAAGCTATGATATATGACATGTGTTGCAAGCAGTCTCTGTGTATCTCCCAAGGACCTGTCACAGCTCCAGCACAGGCAGTTAAAGGCTCTGTTATACACAGTTTAATCCTCCATTTAGGTCACAATTCACCGGCAAAAATAAGGTTTATGTTCACAAGTCTCCTAATTTAGTAAAATAAAAGGGAGCACAATTCCCCTTGCTAGTTAAAAATGAGCTTTTATGTGCTTTAGCTTTAAATATTTCCCTATGTCCTGGCTACTCCTGCATTCAGAATATTTAAATATGAAAATAGATAATGGCTGAAGAGCAGAAGCATCTCTCTTTGCTGCACTGTGTGTTTTATTGAAAACATATTAATCCAACCATTACATTTTTCCGTGCTCTTTGAATTTTTCCAAACTGGATTTTATGCCACACATTTCTTTAAATATAGTCAATTATGTATTAGCCCCGCGCAAATAAGTAATTGTTCTTTTGTTACATTTAAAGGCTCCTGATATTCCCTCAAGTTTTTAGCCCCGGATCATCTGCTGATTGAGGCTGCATTATTCACTCGAGATTGTGTCATTGCTAGAATCTAAACCAAGCACAAGCCTTGTCCAATAGACTTTATTTCAACAGTTAAATGTGCATGCGCACATGGTAAGTTGCGCTTTGAGGAGCATATGAACACAAATGTGCATTCACATTTTGTACGAGCATTTGTTATCGACGCGCATACATATGGATGTAAGAAAAAGGTTCATTTAAAAAAAGAAGAAGAAGAGTTAACAGGAGAAAAGGAAACTCAATGATCGGCTTTTTCGAGTTTTAAGAAATTAATTCAGGTCAAGTATCATTAAAATGTATTTTAATGTATTTCAGGAGCAGATATAAGGTCTTAGAATATATGTTTGTGTGCCCTTTTGCTGTGATGCTTAGCCAGATAACACTCATAATTTGACCAGAAATTAATCTCACACTAAGCAAACTGGGTTGATATTTTCCTCTAAGTGGAGCACTGAAGAAGTGTGGGATTTTCTCTGTTGTGACATTGGATGATGATCGAGGCACATCCCCTGAAATGCAGTCTGAAGGTGTCTCTGTGCTTAGAGGACATAACCTGTATATATGACATTCCACCGGGCTATATCTCTGCGTTTTGTGGTTGTGACCTATGGGTTGGGGGTTGTGCGCCTCCGATCACAGCCACAGTCTGAGGGGGGAATCTGCTAAGAGTACAGTAAAGGGAGCATGTCTTTCTCCAGAGCCTGCGGCCCGCTGGTGCTGAGTAAGCCCATGCTGCAGAGGATGCCTGTGAATTAATACTCCTTGACAGTAAATGTCAACAGAATTTAAATTACACTGCCTGCTCTCTCTCATAAGCATGAGAATGTCTTTAACTTATATTGGGTGCCATGAACACGGCCACAGGAGCCTTTGGGGTGAATCTTTTTTTGCACTTCAAGATGTCTCCGTGTTTGAAACCACCAGCTCAGTGTTTCTTGTCGCGTATCTGAAACCAGCAGCAAATTCAGCAGGCATGCATGTGGCTAATTAGTTGGATTTAACCGCAATGATCATTAGCGTTGTCGACAGATCTGCTGCGATCTCAAACCAGCGCCCTCCCTTCTCCTGGTCAATGGAGCGTTTCACTGTTCATTAGAGGAAGACGTTGTGATGGAGCAGGCCTGGCTGCCTGCGTTAGTGTTAAATCCCATAGCAAGAGCGGAACAACATCTATATTAAGATGACATCTTCCTTAAAAAACATTTTTTCTTCCCTCAGAACACTTGGAGGAACAGAAAGATACCGAATGCTCTGTTATTTTTGTAGCCGCTATCATAACAACATGATACTGGGAGTCGTAAAGTGCCAGAAGCTTGTTTCAAATGGAAGTTGTTGGGAATAAACCAAAGCTTCTTTTTTTAATTTATTTTTATTATCTGGTCCTTGACACATGAAACAAAAACACCTCTAATGATGATGTAAAACCTGCTAATCTGTGTTAGAATTGTGATCACATTAGATCAAGATGCATATATTTTGTGTATGTAATAAGCTCAGAAGTAGGACAACAAGGATAAAATGAAATAATCTTTATTTTATCCCATGCCGGGAAGTTGAAGTGTCACAACAGCAACAGGAAGTACTGAAATAGATGCATAGTTTAGAGTATGTTACATTATTAACATCTAGTATATGAAGCATTGAAGAACAAAAGTAAAAGACACTTAATACAACGTAAATTGTAAAAATGGTAACTAAAAAGTGTATTGAGACACAAAATATCACAAACTAGAAGGGCACTCTGAGAGCACAGCCCTCCACCAAGGCTGTTTCCATATGTTAAAATAATGCCGTATGCGCCCTGTGATTCGGATCTGCTCCCAAATTTAATGACATCATCCTTGGCCCACGCTTCACCCTTTCTTCTGGTTTTATGAAAATCATGGTAGTAGTTTTTCCGTGATCCTGCTGTCAAATAAACAAACCGAACCGAAAAAAATAACATCCTTGGCAAACGGGAAGTTGCAATAAATAACTTAATTAAAAAAATGCATTTGAATAAATAATTGCACTTGCAAGGCAGTAGTATCTCGTGGTGGGTGTTTGCATCAGTAAATATTATTAAAATATATCATTTTGATCAGTGCATTTAAAAAAACTGCACCTTGTGCACTTGAATTTGTGACAGAAGGCAAAAGTTATATAGATATGAAAAAGATTTAAGGTGTTTCCTAAGAATTAACTCATTAACTCATCGCTGTGATTCTGCTGATATTAATGGAAGTGAAGCTTGTTTTTACTCCTGATTAAGGCTCAGTAGACCCTTATGTTTAATGAAATAAACTAACAATAAGTAATATAGTGTGCACATGTTTTACAGTTTTAAATAAGATCAGAGCATTTGAAGAATTGTCATATTAATAGTATAAAGGCAATGATTTAGTTGGCAAAGGGAAAGCTAGAAATCGTCTGAAGTCTATGTTTTGGAGGCTGGCGTTGAAAGTAACACAAATGTTGGCGGGCAGCGGCTACCCTGCAGTGACCCCTGGGACTGGACTTGTTTCAAAAAGAACACAGTTGACAGGCCAGCAGTATCAATGAGCTGACTTCTCAGCAGTCCACGCCAGCAGGTATTTTTCCAATTGTGTGTTTTTTCTGCTTTTCTTCACCCTGCCACAATTTATTCCCGGTGTGTTAGAAGCTGTTGAGGTATGAACTGTGGCTCTCAGTCGATGTCCCACTGATACTGAGACTGCTGATCAGTGAAATAAAGCCATATAGTCAGGTTGGCTTATACTGTATATAACACATTTTACGAAGCATAATCCACCACCCCATCTATCCATCCACCCCCCCCCATCCATTCATCTATCCTTCCACCCATCCATTCATCCATCCATCCATTCATCCATCCATCCATTCATCCATCCATCCATCATCCTTCCATCCACCCCCCCCCACCCATCCAGAAAGCTGCTGGACGGCAGGTTTCACATTTACTTTAAGTGTAAATTGCAAATGTTACTGAATGTAAGCACACTGTCAAATCAGAGCTCGGGGAGAAATATAACATGTCAACAGCATGAAATCACCTTTACCTGAATAGGCTCTAATAAGCTAATTGACCTTTTCCTATCACTGGCTCTTTCACTGCTGTCAGGGACGAAATGTTGAAAAGTTAGTGTGTTTCTCCTTTTAGAGAGCACATATAAAGAACTTTGTTTCTTTACTTTGAGAATTTAAGTTAAATGAGCAGGATTTCTCCCATCTGGGTGTTAGGCTTTCTCTCATCTCTAACCTTCCATATTAGATGCAAGTATACCTACCTATTCTCCTTCCTTTGTGTGCCGAGGAGACAGAGGGCAAACGTCTCCTTTCATTTCTTTTCACAGTAATAGTATTGTAGTGCGGGAGAGCATAACATTTATTAAGCTATTTATAAATTGTAGTTGGAATATATACATGTCAGATGGGATTCCATTCCAGTTGTTGTGCCATGTGTTCCAGCAATGTCCCAGACTGTTCAACGAGGAGGCCACATTATAACCTATAAACATCAAAATTTCTGCAGTTGTTTCCGGAGATGCATTTGTGACACCCTTTGGTTTGAATTCCAAAGTGTATTTGTTTAATGCTCTTTAAAGCTTGTCTCTGTAAGTATTCACATCTGTCTTTGAATTCTCTATCCTACAGAATTGTGGTGCAAGAAATGTCAAGACGGATCTTGACTCCACCTCCGTCCCTACCCCCTCTAAAACCACTTAGCCATGCTGAAGTGCACTTTGTCCGTAACTAGATATAAAGGCCCTTGTTTTGCTCCATTTGGAGAAGCCGCGGTGTCCAAAGCATTGAGTGTAAAGCACACATCTCCTTGTATATGTAATTTTCTGTGCAAATATGTGTTTTGTTTACAGAGGGGGAAAAGGTTCATTGGCAAACCAAGCATGAAGTGGAAAAAATATGATTCTGATGGAGCGTGAGTGGTCAGTTAGAGATGTGTGCTTTCTTTCCTGTCTTGACTATCCTAAGGTCATTTCTTTTATTCTGTTAGCTCCACTTTCTACCCCATCCAGCCCTCAAACCCTATTTTATCTCTTTAATTACAGTCCTCACGAGCAGACACATAAGTCATAGAATTTGGTGTAAACAGAAGAATCGTGCGCTGCAGTTTTTGCATAATCTTTGACATCGGCCGTCTGTATGCTAGAGCAATATCTGCATCTGATGTTTGCCGTCCTCGAGACTGGAGGGCAGGAAAGAGATCCATACTTCGGAAAAGTGCTCCAAATTGAACGCCAAGGGCTTCTCAACCATGGGAGGCAATGGCGTGTCCATGGAGAGATGACCGCTGAGACAAATTGGTGCACAATTTTCCAATTGTGTTACCATCAAAAGGCAAATACAGCTGGAATTGGGACACATGCATTAGACAAATGTGACTTAGCGGCCTCTCTGATAGTAAATAAGGCTATGTGAAACTTGTTTCAACAAAGCCTGCTACTCCCGTATTAATATTTTCATAAACGTTGATGTTTTGAAGCATTAAAAGTTGTAATGATCAAGAAATATTTAGGCTTTAAGTAGAAACTGTCACATTCCCTTTAGGCCACATGGAATAAGACTTTATTTCAGAGTGAAATAAGCAGACACACACATATCTCTGATAGCCTGTGGTGTTTTTGCTCATAAGGTTTATCCGGGGGGAAGAGCAGCCAACTTTCACACGTATGTGTCAGTACTATTGTTTATTTTCCTCTAAAAATGAGTATAGATGTGTAGTGTCAACCATTAGTTTGATAGCCCTGCTATGAATTGGGAGTGTGTAGGCTTCTAGCAACTATGAAGCATAAATGTTTTTCGATAAAAAGCACAGGAGATTTTAAGTTTATGCTTCGGAATTAGCACTTGGTCTCTGCAGCGAGCTCGGTTGTCTCTCGTTTCATTGGAGAGCTCCTCTTTGTGGGTTTTGCTCTCCGCTCTGCGAGGGCCTTATGGCTCGGACAAGAGAAGCAAAGAGAGCAAACACGCTGTGACAATCGTGTCCTCCTTTTTATTCAGGAGCTTTCACCATTGGCACGATGGTTGGCCAGGTTAATGTCTCCATACAGCATGTCAGTAGAAGCATCCTCTCCACTCGATGTGCACACTGGTGTGACAGGCAGCTCCGACCTGTTTTGCTGGGAATATTATACTGGAACAAAAACACAGGACGTGTAATTTTCAGAGGTATATTATTTTGAGTGAAGGTGAGAAAGTGGGTGTTGTGTGCCACGTGTATAGAAGAACATAGGAAGTAAAAGAGAACGCAGACGCATTTAACTTGAATGGTTATTTCAGAACTATTTAATATACTATGGTCAACTCATTTGATCATCCCGGTCTTTACTAAGGCGCTGATAAATTCACATCAACCTTGCATGGATGAGTCACATTTCTTGTCTTCATGCCAAACGTGTGAGTCCTGGTACGGCAAACCTCGTTAATCTGCCTGTTTACTGTTTGTTGAGCGGTATAACACTATTCCGGGAACATGGGGAGAAGTGGAGCCTCTCCAGAGTTCTGTACATTCTTGTGTCATTTACTGTGTGCATGACAGAATATGCAAAGCATGTTTATCGGAGGGCGCAACGGCTTCTTTTAGACTTGAGTGCGTTTGGACATTTTGGACGGATGGTTTGACAAAGGCCAGCACTTCTCGAGCTTGCCGCACAAATGCTCCCATTTAAGTATTTGGTTGACTTTAGAGGCGCGATGCTCCCGCTTTGTTTCTAAGCAAATGTGGCATGATTGTGTGCCACAAAGTGAGTCCATTTGCTTCGACCACTGCGCTCTCACTTGACCATGCGCCTGAAATGAAGGGACATTTAGGGTACATATGGAACAGAACTGTTGTCACATGGATTTGTTGTTCATATGCTTTGCCGAATGTGAAATTGCATCCAATTTGTTCGTGGTCGTTTTGCACTTTGGAGTCTTGGGAATCGAGCTGTGCCAATCCACCAAGGAGGTTATGTTTTCGGTTTGGTTTGTTAGTTTGTTTTTTGGTTTGTTTGTCAGCATGATTACGGAAAAACTACTGGCGCGATTTTCATGAAACTTGGTGGAAGGGTGTAGCATTGGTCAAAGAACCCATTCAATTTTGGAGCTGATCACAATCAAGTAAGCGGACACACAAATGATTTCTCACTTATGGAAACGGCCTTGGCGAATGGCTGCGCTCTTTGAGTGCCCTTCTAGTTTTAGATTAAACTACCCAACTGCATTTAAAGTATTTACAATTTGTCAAGTATAACATGTTAATGCATCAACAATAATGATCCAGTTGAGTAAAATGTTGACTGCAGGACTTTTATGTAGATGTAATGGAGTATTTTTATGGCGTGGTATTGCTGAGTAAATGATCTAAATGGTTCTTCCATCACTGGGTTTTTTTCCCCAGTGGTCAGCGGAGCTTCTCTGTAAGGATATATATAATTATTTAAGTGTCCAATAAGAATAAAAGTGCAATGGTGCATGTGGCTAGTGACCCATTTTTAGCCTTTGATAGATCATTTTCTTTCAATTATATAAAAATATATTTTTTTTGCATCAAATATTGTTAAGTTTTTTCTCTACTATAGTCATTAGTAAATAAAAAAATATATAAACCAGTTTCTGAAATTTAGTTAAGGAAAACAGGTGTTTAAAATTTGAAATAAAAACAAAATATATTTGCATCACTTACATTAAGGTAATTTGATTTGAACCGGAGCTGTTTTAAAGTCTCATACGGTCAGCTATAAAATGAGTCATGCTGATGTGAGAATAAATGCTGTCCACAGTCAGTACATCCCTTGGATAACTTAGGTCTTCAGTGATCTTAGCCAAGTGTGAGCTGTAAATAGAGAAATATATGCTGGGGCACAGTCTGTCAGATCCTCCATGATTAGGTTGCTTAACAGTTTAGAGGATGCTTTGAAAGTGAGATTCCTCCTCTCTTTAACTCATTGTCACGTTGTTTTCAGGTCTATAGATTCTGCCTCTAATCTGTTTAGCTGTACTTAAATTGGCTGCGTTGACATCTCCTCGCTTTAAGGCTGGGATTCCTTTTTCCCCCTGGTCGAATACCCTTTCACGTAACTTAATATGCCATTTTGGTCTCCCAGGGACAATAATTGAGTTTAGGCGAAGTTTAAATAGCTTAAAGGACAGGGGATACAGATGGGCATCTCTGTGATTAACAAACTCCAGCCCAAGGTCTCTGTGTCAGGCGTTGGATTAGGACATTACGAAGAGAATGACAGAGCTTTTTGGCACTTTATTCCCTCTCAATAACATTCTTTCACATATTAAGTTAATTCCACCCCTAGGTAGAGACTTTATCATGCAGAAGACCTTAATCCACTGTTGTTGAGTCCATCTCGCCTGAGCTTTGATGAAGCCCCCCTGCTTTTCTGTGGGTGCAGCAGGCCTTGGTAAGACAAAGCACCCGTGACAGAGACAATAAGATGCAGCTTGAACCACAACAAAAAGAGGTTTCATCCATTGGAGTGGAGAGAAGAGGTGTTGGGAGAAAAAATTAGAAAGAAACATCAAAGGATAAAGAAAAAGAAGACAAATTCACACCGGAGTGCTAACACTTCTGATCAAGAAATGTATCACTATTAACGCTGCAAGTGCTTTCATTAGGTGTAGAAGGCCCGGCCCCACTGATCTCTTGTATAGCACTTTATCTGAGGGCCACCTTTGACCCCCTGTTGAAAAGCCCCAGTTGATATGATGAGCGTAAGCTTCGGGTGTTCTTTTAGATCTCGTATTGGTACTATCCCGAATTGAAAAGGCGTGTTTGTGGTGCCAGCAGCCAATTTATCCTTTGGCTTCTGTCACTCTGCATGGGAAAATAGATTAGTTTCCCCCCCTGCAAAATGACCACCAAGGGAAATTGAAAAGTCAGAGCTTGAGACTTCAGAAAAAAAACATATTAGAAAGTTTTTGTGCTTTTAATTAATTCACTTAGCCAGTGTTCAGGAGAAGGTTTGAAGAAAGTTCATAGCAATTTAAAGAACCATTTAGAGATTGTTCACGCTAAAGGAGAATCATACTTTAATTGTTTTACACAGTATGGACACATTAGCAAAAAGCTGAGCAGAGCATATGAGCAGTCCATTGACCGCTCAATTGAAAACACCTCTGTTGCAACATTGAATAGAATAATTAATTCAGTCACCTGTCTGAACTTAAGCTGTCCATTTGATTGTCAGTGGTGCTGCGAGTCTCTGAAGGTTTTGATCCTTCTAGCACTAACAGATGGTTGTTGTGGCTCGGCCTGGGCTGGGAATCGCTCCTTAAGAGCAGACAGAGGGTTGGAGGGGGAAAATCCCCTGTTGCCGTCCCTAAGAAGACCATAAGCTTGAGCAGAGAAAAAGAAAGGGCCTGCTACTGGTGCTAATTACCCAGAAACCACACAGAAAGTGCCCACTGTCACTAACTGAAGAGGTTCACATCCCTTCTTACACAGATAAAAGGCGTAGTACGAAAACATTTCGCAGGGGACAAAGAAGGGAAGATTACCATAATCTTTTGGTTTGTATCCCCTGTAAGCTGTCCGTGTGTCCTTTTCCCTCACTCTTTCTCTTTTCTCCTCCTCCTCCACCCTTTCTCGCTCACTCTCCACTGCTCTCTTGTTTCTTCTTTTCTAAAATGTGGTTTGAAGAAGCAGAAATGGTGGGAATTGGCTTTGCAGCCTAAGCCTGACAGTTGTGTTCTTCCCGCCTTCCTGTGATCATCCCTGTCATTGGTGGGCTGCTGTTGGGGTAATCAGACAATGGCAGGCGAAACGAGGTGTCACTGTGCTGACAGACCCCTCTTCATGTTATGTCATTGTTAATCCTCAGCCTTCAGCCCGCTCCCACTGCTGCTTTCATCCACGCGTTCTCCATGAAGGGGATAGGGCATAAATATGATGCCTTCATATTTCTACATATCAAAGCGCTCTCAAGAGGCTGTTTTCTCCCTAAGTGGCGAGGGATTGTACAGCACACAACTCAGCGCGAGAACTTTTTAAATGAGGACATCACAGCGGCTGCACCGCGTTTGGCTTCCCTGACTGTCCCAGTCACAGGAAGTCTGGACCAAAGCCAGTCACACAGCCAGGGAAACGGGCCCTTTTAAAGGCCGTCTTCTCAGGCTGCGGCTCACCCCAGAGGTCTGATCCTTTTAGCATCGGGCTGCCTTAGAGCACCTTTGTGAAGCTCATTGGAGACTGTGATGAGGCGTCGAGACATAGCAGAGGAAATGGTTTCAATTAAAGGCAGAGAGTGACGGGTGACATCTGTGAGAACAACAGCTCCGACAATCATTATCCAGTGCTTTTATGGCAGCTAAAAGCTCAAAACATTCAGACTGATGGCAGAACGTGTGCTCAGTGTATAAGGCATCCCATAAATGGCTCCGTTTTCACTCTCTTGCTGTCTTGCTTTTTTTGGCTTCTTGAGTGGGCGGTGTTGAAACAATGACGGGGGAAATGGTAGTTTTGGTAAATTCTCAAGTTTACGAACGTTTATACTCCTTCTCAGCAGTGTGAGGGAGAGCACTTTGCATATTTCTCTCATGTTAATGTGAGCAAAGTGACTATTTTCACTCAAATATCCTAGTTATTACATTTCCTCAACATACCCTTTAGATCAACCGCTTTAATTCAATTTTGAGATTGAAGACAATGATGTGTTCCCGTTTGCCTGCCTTAAACGCAGGTCACGTTTTTTTTTAGTTCTCCTTTAAACAATTTGTATCCTTTCAGGTGTGACACGTTGTGCTAAAACACTCTCAGCCGTTTCATTTTAGCGCTTGGTTTGCTGAGCTGTGATTGCATTTGAAAGCGATGCCACAGGTCCGTTCCCATTGTGTGTGCTGTGCTGTGAGTCTGCGCCTCGTTTCTTTGACAGCCTCAGTGTGAGACTGATGTTTCAGAAGGTAGACATGTGTGCTCCCTGCAACGCTGTGTTTACAGAGCCTCCCCACCAAGTCTCTGCTCACTGCATACATGGCACAGAAGGCCCAGATGAGATAACACAGTTTACTGCTGCTTTTTCTAGTGGATGGCAGCAGCGAGGGGAAAAAGGCAACCGGTGGACGAGTTACGCTGCGGCTCATGTCACTGTGGTCATACTGACTCAACCCTTCATCGTCATAATTAATGCTACAGTAATCAGAATCACAATGACATAAAACCCTCACTATTAACAATATTATAGATAAAAGCAGTCTGTTCAGTCTGGTAGAAAAAGCATGTAATGATTTGGTTTTCTGTCAACACAATGTCCGAGTTTTATTTTTCTAAACCTACCAGCAACTGTCATTCAACTGTAGCATAGCATGTCTTGCGGGGCTCAGCATTGCCTCTGCTGTCTCACTAAACACAATCTGCACTGCAATATTGGTGTCTACCTTCAACAAAACTTATTGTCGAATTTACAAAACACTCCAAAATGTCCAATATTACAGAGATAGATGAATACATAGACAAACCAAAATATTTATAATCATTCCACTAATCAATATAAAATGTTTTTATTATTCTTATTGTTTTCCAAAATAACACTTTTAAAGGTACAGCTCACCCCAAAATCAAAATTACATATTGTCCTCTCACCTGTAGTGTTTTTTATCCATCTAGATTGTTTTGGTGTGAGTTGCCGAGTGTTGGAGATATCAGCTGTAGAGATTTATACCTTCTCTCCAATATAATGGAACTAGATGTCACTCGGCTTGTGGTGCTGAAACGGCAAAAAAATACACTTGAAAAAGTCGACAGCAATGAAATCTTCAATGAAATCATGACCCGGTTACTCGAGATAATCCACAGACCTTGTTATGAGTGGTTTCATGTAGGAACTATTTTCTTTCTACCGAACTACACCTGCTATACCGTATCACCGCGCAGAAGGAAGCGTGCATCTTCTGGATGATATGCTCGTGCTCACTCACTGATGGATCGGGAATGCATCAAATAATAAACTAAATAAAAGAAGCATGATGAATGCATCTAAATGAAAAAGAGTAAATGTAATGATTATACAGTATTCTAAAAAATCTATTCAAGTAAAAGTTAAGATTATGCTGCAATAAAAATGCTCTGACAGTAGTCTTTAGTCAAAAAAGATACTTGAGTACATGTTATGGAGTGAATGTAACTCGAAATAGTACTATCTCACTCCAACACAGCAATGATGTGTTTGAGTTGCACTTTTTCTGTTAAACACTGGAGACCATTTTGAAGCTCCGAAGACACACAAACCAACTCCATTGGAAATATCTGTAGCTTTCCACTCACTGATGTAAAAAAAGACACATTACATATGCCCTGAAACAGCTTTCCTTGTAGCACAAGTCAAAATGACAGCAGAAATATCTGGCAGAGGCCACAGATTGAGCACTGAGCTGAGCACATGTCTATTTACCCCCAGATTCCTGTTACAGTCAATCTGCATCTCTTATTTAACCTGACCGAGCTCATTTACCGGAGATGAAACCGAGAGAAATAGAAAAAGAAACCAGAGATGTTGCATTTTTAATCCAGGACATTGAGTAGTAGATTTTTTGACAACAAACAGCACTTACCGGCGTGTTACACACTGCGAGATTCTTCTACCCTGGAGCCCTGTTGTTGAGAAGCAGACAGTGAAGTGCTGGCCCTGAACCAGTCAGCTAAAGATCATTCTCTATTAAGCATCTCCTGCTTAACAGTATATCTGTCGCTGAATTCTGCACATACAAATCCCCAAACTGGATTTAGAGAGCCAGCCTTCCCAGGGTTGTCAGCATCATAAATGTCTTCCAGCTACCATCACTGAATATTTGTTCAAATCTCTAATTGTTTCAGAATCAGCCACGGATCATTCTGGAAAACTGCGAAGTGGGAAAAACCTCTTTAAGAGGCTCTGTGGGATTTCATGGCATAAGTGTTATAACCATAAGCGAGAGTTGCTTTAAAAGTGTATATATACACACCTAATGTATTTTTCATCCTTCCCAAACTGTAATGGGACTGAACAGAAGTTCAGTGTTTGGGCACCATCCCAACTAATTACAATCACTATCCATAATTGAGAGGCAAATGCATGGAAAATCGCTCTACATCACATTTAATTTTAGCGACAAAGCATTTCAGAGCAGCGGGTGACTTATTTTGTGTTGTAGCTTATGCCTGGGTGGTGCACTGCTTGATTCTATGACAGAGTTTATTGAAATGATTTAGGTTGTAGCGAGCTGCGTCCAGGGAGTCGCTGTCCAAAGGTGTTGGGTCTGGAATTTGAGCAGCACTTCTTCGTGCTCCATTTTCCTTTGTTCTGTTTGTGTTAACACTTCATGCTCGCTGCATGCTTCTTTAATGTTTCCCCGTTACGTTTCAAGTGTGTTGCTTTGGGGTTTATATTCAGACTGTTTCCCATCATGCACTGTAAATGCTGTGCTTCTGCTGTGTTGTAAATGCAGCTGTGCTATTAGTCAATTGGCTTATAATCCACTTTTAACTAAATACATCCTGTTTGTACAAATCCCCCCTCAGTTGAACCTTTAGCATTCTGGCTTTACGTGAGCTTACACGTAAAAAGGGAGCATGTACTTAACTCCCAAAAAGACAATAACCATTGGGAATATGGGGCTTGTGCTCTTTGGTCACTACATATTGTGCGAACAGATGGGATGTTTTATTCGATGGATTTTTTTTCTGATTAACACAATGCCAAACCCACCGTGTTCATGTTGTTCAGCTGTTAAAAAGATTTGGATGCTGCTTACTGCTCTGTTGCTCTGTCATCTTGGATTTGTGCATCCACATTGGCCTAAATATGCTTTTTCTCCGGTGTAGCCGATGCCGCGCTCTTATAGAACCCTTGATCAAAGGATAATGCACAGACTGTCACTTGGCCTCCCTTAGCAGTTGGCAAGAGCACTCTGAATTATTCAAATGCATTCTCATGAATACTTGTGCAGCTTACAACACTGTTGATGGCGAATAACACTTATCTAAATAGAGTAACATATCCTCTTTGTAATTCTTACTCTCCACAGTAGTGAGGACTATTTTCATATTTAGAGCATTGAGTGCTGAGGTTTGGGTTGGGTTGTCCATTATTATACAGCACACAATTCTTTTGTGCTACTTGCTCTGTACTGTAGATCAGCAGTTCCCCAACTGGGGGTTGGGACTCCCCAAAGGGGCCCCAAGATAAACCTGAGTAGAAGTGGTGGAAAGTTACAAGGTACCTTTACTCAAGGTACTTTTACTTTGTTGAGTTATTCCATTTTATGCTACCGTATTCCTCTACGCCACTATATTTCAAAGGAAAATTTACACTTTTTACTCCATTTTACATTTATTTGACAGCTAGTTATTACATCCGGCAAGGAGGTTATGTTTTCGTCTTGGTCTGTCGGCCCAATTAGAAAAAAAACTACTCACCCGATTTCCATTAAATTTGGTGGAAGGATATAGCATGGGACAAGGAAGGACCCATACAATTTTGGAGCGGATCGGAATACAGAACTTATGTTTCACTTTCGTTAACATTGCGAGACATGTATTGGTACATGTATTTGTGGTGCAATCATGGAAAAATAAGTTCATGACTGGGAAAATTAAATTGTTCGCCCTGTATACGATGCTCTTGTCATAGATTTCACTAACTTCTAGTGTATAAAGTAGTAAAATTAGCTTTACTTTGGACTGCTTCAACATCAAATGTGGCATGCATTTGTGATGGACTACATTTACCTTGAGGAATCTTTTCTTCAGTGAAAGAACTGAATGATTCTTCCACCACTGCTGAGGGGCCTGACACGAGCAAAGGAATATTGTGTTACACAAAATAATGCTGAAGTTTTTTCTGACTATTCTCCAAATTTAGCTTTTTTTTTTCTCATGAAACACTGGATATTTCTTCAAACGTCTAAAAATATGCTCATGTTTAGACTAAGGCTATAACCTGTGATGAGGGTTCACATGTACAAACGGCTTTTCTTTAATGGGTAAGTTTGCGAACCATTGCGGTGCAGGGGGGGCACTCAACATGAAAACAAGTCCACTTTGAAACACCGCGCTCGACACTTATCCTCAATTCAATTTTGTACTCTGATTTTTAAAGGCATCCAAAAATGTAAATGACTAACCTGTCATATGAGAAAGACAGTTGGCAATGATCATACTGTAATGCAATCAAATATAATGGTTTTATTCTTACATTTAAGCTACCAGATCCGTCCGAAGTTCTCATACTGTTGATATCAGTTTATTTGCTGTCAGGATTTTCAGTTTTGTGAAGATTTGGGTCATGTTTTGACACAGGGAGTGCTTCATGGGTTTAATAGGCCACTTAGTAAGTGACTGACCCATGTCAAGGGTCACTTCAGGCCCGCCTACAAAGATGCTCTGCTTCACCTGCTGTAAGCACATAGAAAATATAGAGAGTGCAGAGAACCAAGCACCTTTCAATACATAACCTTTATACATTTTTTTTTTTTTGCTGCACTGTTTTACCAATTTGGACTATGCGTTTCTGTTTCATTTATCAACAACAAATGAACGGTTTCATGTTTACATGCAATTAAACAAGCAAATATGAAGGCATCAATTGATTTAATGACAGCAAAGTCTGAGTTGACTTCATATAAAAGGGAGTGTAGTTTGCACTAAAGGATTTAAACACTTTAAATGTATAAAGTATGTTTTAAAAATCTGATATTAGCCTACCATGTAAGTATGACACACTCCACATATTTAAACTTTTTGGTGCTCATGTAAAATTAATTCATGTTCTACTCAGAGGGAAAATGTGGGGCCCCTAAACATGGAAATATCTCCACGAATGTGACTTGTAAAATTGCTCGTGTTTATCCTCTCAGAAAAGTAAAGCTATTGATTTTGTGGGCATCCGATGTCTCCTCTATTTCCTTAAGGTAACATTTTGGATCTGTGTTACTGACAGAGGTCGGCGTAGCCCAGAAAGACCGCGTGACCGTGCACAAGATCATCAGGTCATCTTTTCCAGCCTCCTCTGATCTCATAGCTCTGTACGCATCCCACAGATAGGCCAACTGAAGAGATAAAGGTTGTATGTGCCTATGCGTGAGTCGCTGTTGTTAGTACAGCAGGGGGAAGTGCCTATCAAATGCATTTTGTGCAGAAAGATTAAATTTGTACTATTGCCTACTCTAAATGTAAGAACACCACCCTATGTCATATCAGCACTGTAGCAGTTTTCTATAGCTGAGGGCTACACCATGTGGATTTGGCATTAAAATGTAGCATGTGGGAGTTGAAATCTTCTTTTTTTATGCACTGAGTAGTGACCTCTTGGGGTAACTAATTTGGCTTCCAAATGCAGTAGTTAGGAGCAATCACCCAATCACTGTCAGGACTTTTTTCTATTAAAACATGCCTGGAGCCGACAGCTGTGGAAATTAACATTACCATCATAAGGTTATGTTTGTAGAAATAATACTCATATTCTACTGTACTGAACATCAGTATCAATCCATCCATCCAAAGAAATCTGCGAAGTTTGCAAGTATTTGTCACCAACAGTATCACTCATACTAAAGACCCTTTACAGTAAATTGGGTTTAGCAACATACAAGTAGGCTAAATTGTGATTTATCATTTTTATCAATAATATTCTAATTTGCGTACCTTTGTATATATAAACTACAAAAAGTGCACTGTGAAGAGTGCAGATCTCTGCCAGGTGAGTCCTTTGATTCAAGATAGTCTGTATTAACTGGGAGGCTAGCTAGTTAGCTTGAAGCTTGCTAATTGCAAAGAAATGTTAATTGACTAATTAGCCTATGCTAATGACATACTTACTCTTCAAGTACATTCTAATCTTTATTTTTGTTTTCAGTAATATTTTAATGAATGTTTTTAAATGTAGCCTATACGCAGTAATTAATTGTGACTTTAGGATTCTTCTGGTGTCTTTTGGTTCAAGCCAATCAAGTAGCTGCCGTGGCTACTTCAGTAATCACACCTTGACTGACACACTGGTTTTCAGTTACTCGTCTTATCAGCCTCAGTTTATATCATATTGTCGAAGAAGAGTGAAGGGAGATGAATATTTCAGCAGCTGAGTGAGCATGAAGCACCAGCAGGGCTTCATGCCGTCTTGTTTGCACTTACTGCAGCCATTAAGTTTACAAGCAGCATTTGTATTTATCACCAGGCTTGGATGGTTAGAAGCAATCAAAAACCAAACACAAGGAGAGAAATACAAGGTTCAGGTTGGCATGTGAAGAAAAACTGAGGTGAAGTGCTGACATGCTGATGTCTTAGCAGATAACACTTAAATCATTTTCCTCCAAAACTTCACTGGTAAGGGTTCAAAGAGATATAGCCATAATACAAATTTTTGGAGTAAGTAGTGGTGTTTGAAGTTATTTTATGGGATTTTGCTGTAAGGCCCAGAATTGATTTGCAGAAGGGATAAAAGGAAGATACTTTATCTTCGGAGCTTTGTCGGAAAAAGCTTAGCATCCATTGGTAGTTCCGCCAATATGCCTGCAGGGCATGGAGGTAGGGTGAGAGGGGGGTTGCTGGCATTGACATTATATACCAGAATGAATTGTGCTGAGTTTACACCTCCTGCTGCTTACGTTCTGCTCTTTCATAATCTTTCATGAACCATACAATGTTTTATTTAATGTCCTGGGTCAGAGAGAAACTTGAGAAAAAACAAATTAATAATGAAACGCATAGTACTGGCGAGGGAAAGAAGAAGGAGAAAAAAAAAACTTGGTTTGAGGCTCCTCAGCAAACAGGTCAGAGGGACCTTTTGAAGTCTACTGCTTCAGTGCAGTCAATAGTTTAAGAACTTGTGTTATTTCTGAATGTAAGGCCAGCTTGGACTTTTTCCTACCTGAAAATGCCAAATATCTCATCGCTCCTGCCCAGTGTCTCGCTGCGGTCCTTGAAAGGCTATTCAAGCAGCCAAGAAAAAAAAAAAACAACTCAGTATCTCAGGTTGGTACTTCAGTGAAAACAGTCCATGACCGAGAGATTATTCTGTAAATACTCTTTGGTTTGAAAATGGTAGAGCGCTGTATTTTCAATTCTAAATTATATGCAATCTTGGAAGGGAGAGCTACTTAAAAAATGTAGTCGGACACAATTACTAATTACCTGTTACCTGTCTAATCCAAAAATCCCAATATTAAAGTAACGTAACTTGATTACTTTCCGTTACTTTTGAATTTCCTCAATACCAAATATGCAAATGAGGACAAGAAAACATTTTATTGCTCAAATTTGCAATTATTCTGTCGTTAAGCAGAAAAGGCGAACGCCATCACAGGACAGTGCAACTTCTGCCTTCCAGCTGTGAACACGCTGTCATCATCTCACCCAAGCACTGCAATCATATTCATTAAACAATCTTAACCTACATGCAAATATCCCGGTTTGTCCTGTATTACGTTTGCTGGACAAGAAATTTGAAGCGGTTCGCTCATTTTCTACAAACTGTCTTGTCACTTTGGGAGACCTCAGCAAAAAAAAGAAAAGATCTTAATGAACTGGAAAGTGCTCAAACCATCCTGCTTTGTGGTACCTTCCTGTCAAAATTCCTGTACACATTTTGCGAATGAAGCAATGATGATTCTGTGATGCACTGTGATGTTCCCCTTTTCTGCTTTACATGCCAAATATGGCAAAATTTCCACCCAGTGAAAGCATGTTTTTCACCAACGATAAGGCTTGTGAGACTTGTAATGCTGTAATGTGCGCACATGTACATGGTAATATATTGTTCTTCATTTTAAAGTCTATCGTAAAAATTGGAATCCTGCTAATAATCCCCATTTTTACTAATGTTACTGTAATCTGATTACGTCTTCTGTACCTGTAACGGAATGGAGTTATCTTTTTTTTTGTGTCCTAATTATGTAACACTGTTCCATGTTTTCCATTACTCTCCGATCCTGGCTATAAGTCAAAAATAAACTAACACTAATGTAACAAATTTCAGTGAAACACAAAGAGAGTTAGACGTGCGTATATTTCTATATGTTCTACATCATTTCACCAGCGCTTGTTCCCTTTACCCCTTTGACATCATCTATCGCTATCAGCGCCAAAGGGAGCAAGCATATGCCATAGCCATAATGTTGTATTCCCTGCTGAATCCTCCTTTGACGTCTGTTTAGATGTGTAAGGAAAGCCAGCTCTCGGCCTCCCTGCCTCGCAGGTCTTAATTGCTTAATTACAGTCATTATTTGAACTGGAAGCAAAATCACCTGGCACACTGACACCATGCTGGCCTTACTGGGAAAAAAAAAGAAAGAAAAAAATAGCGCTTTGAAAAACTGAGAGGAGATTGTGGGGTCTCTAGAGGATGAATGAAGATTCCTGCTGTGTGATCCACAGGGTTGTGATGTAGTCACTCACATACACAAGACAGGCCGCATGCATATACAGTACACCCACTTGCATGTATCTGAATTCCCCCCGTCTCCGGGACATTCCGGTGCTATCAGATGAAAAAGCTCCATGTCAGAGCCTCGGTACCTTCAGAGGAAGGTCCAGGGGCTGTGTGACTTATTCATGACTCTCCTGGTGCTCTCTGTCCCGGGTCTCTCCGCTCCGCACTGCAACCTGTGTTGGCTCACAGACCAGCTCTTTGCATTTTCATGTGCCACAGCTGCCTCATCCTGTTTAAAAAGTAAACAGTAGGTTGCATCTGTGCTAATAATTAATGCGCAGGAGAGAGAAAGGTGTTTATGTGGGGAAATGAGATGGCATTAACACCTCCTCCACTATGGAATTAGCTCCCGAGGACGGTTTATGCAGCCTTTGCCACACATATTTCACCTTTTGCATTATTTTCTTTAATACCATTCGTCTTTTTTGTATACATCAGAGATCCTTTCACTGTTATGTGTTAGACATTCACCATGTTGTAATTAGGTATGCATCTCTTTGGTTGAGACAAAGTCCAACAGTAAAACAAATTAGAATAAAACAAAAGTGTCACATGTCAATTGTGAATGTATAGGGTATGGTGTTCATTTGAAGCAGGACGTTACTGGAAATGGGTTAGCTCAGGTGACATTACATGGATAAGAAAAGGAAGAAGAGTTTGCAACTAAAAATTATGTTCATTAAGAAAGAATTTGTCAATTATTTTTGGGTTAGTTGTTAAATCAGTTACAAATGCCTATTTCAACTCCAAATACCAAAGAGATTCACTTTACAATGATTTTCAGCTGCAAAATGTAGCATTTAAGAAGCTGGACCCAGCAAATGTTGAATATGTTTAATGTCGGTCAGTCAGTACGACACTCTGGTCGACTGAAATATCTCAACTATTGGATGGATTGCTGTGAAATGTTGTACTGATATTGATGGTGCCCAGAGGATGGACGCTAAAGACTTTGGTGATCCCCTGACTTTTCCTCTAGTGCCACCGTGCGGTTAAAACGCTTGATTTTCAGAGACATATCGGAAGGATTGCCATGGAATTTGGTACAAACAAATCTTGTATGTGCCTGATTTTCTACTGTTATTTGGCTTGGTGGATGGTTTTTCCCCTTCAGTGCATTTATCTGGAGGAGCCTTAAACATTTTAGGACGTATTAAATGAACAAATGATTTGTGGAAGTAGAGTGGGAAAGGACCGCTATAAAGCCCGATGTCCCTCTGCGATTTAGGGTGTTTTTGTAAAATGTGGGTTCTGTATGTACAGTACAGTACAGTACTGTACAGTGTACAGTATGCAGTTAAGTTTCTTAGCCATATAACCACAAAATCACCTCTGAAAGAAAGGTTCCCCCCCATAACATCCTTAGCTGTACTTTGGTTGAGTGCTAACTAGCAGATTTCAGCACGCTAACATTAATGCATGTTAACATGGTCATTGTTACCAATGTTAGCGGGTTCGCTCAGAGCACTAGTGTGTCAAAGGCCTCACAGAGCGGCTAACAGGGCTGTAGGATATTAGTCTTGTTGCTTAAAGAGGGACAATTAGTTTTTTTTTGGGACATATTTCTAAACATTTGAAATGGCTTTGGCATTATATTCAAGCGTCACTGTGACAAACAATGCTGCAGTATTTAGCTATTGCATAGCAGTGGTTAAATATTAAGTGTACTCAATGGTTTGGGCTTTATTTTGGCCTGGCTTTATTCATTTTAATAGTACCCGAGTGTGTACATGATTTAGTATGACAGGTGCTATATTTACTATATGGCAGGAATACACTTCAGCTGTATTTAAATATATCTGGCTAATGCTCCATAAAATAGTTCATCTGTTTGCATCTTTTAAGACCCCACTCTAAGCCATTCTTTGAGACTTCTTTTTAATCGTCCATGCTTAAATGTTAATTGCACATACCTCTCCCAAACACGCTCTTTTTTTCCTTTGTCAGGGGCTTTTTGTTAGAGAAATATGTTACTAATGGCTTATGAATTAATAAGAAGCCAAACTGAATTAGACTTTCATGCAAGGTGATTGTAAAGAGCTTGAAAGCCCCAACATTTTATTCAGATTTCAGAATTTTCTGGACGAGTGGGTTCCTTTTTCCTGTGGCCTTTATAATGCGTCCTTTGTCATCATCTCTCAGCAGTGGCTGTGGGATGTTCTTGGTGTAATTTACTTACCCAAGCAGAGCCATTAATTTTCTATTATTGTGAAAAGATGATTCGTGTTTTGGAGGCTGTCTTGATTATTTATTTAGATACACAGCAGGGAAACATGAGGCAGTGGCTAATGGAATATAAAGTCACAGGCCTCATTCCCATTCTGACATTTAACTACAGAAGCGGCACATGTGTTAATGTGTCCTCCCCAAGCACCTTAATTCGACTTGAAATTCCTAATGGAACTTGCTATCTGTGCTGGGCCTTTGAGACAGTGAGGGAGAGGGAGGGGGACACCAACTTAACACATAAATTCACTTGTCTGAGTCTTGGCTTTGCGTCTAGCGACTTAAATGCTCCACTGGTTGTATGTCTAGAGGGAAATGACAGCAGAAAGTAGCATCTTTACTTGCACTGTTGCCTCCCGTCCTGCTTTATACAGTAACATGATCTTTGCTTTACTAAATCACTGCTTCTCATATTTGTAAGGAGCTTTTTATATATATATATATATATATATATATGAAAACATCTGAGGAATTAATGCAGGAACTTTTTAATATAAATATTTGGGCCCTACTTTCTCATAAGGCACCCTTCATAAATGTGTATAACTAATAACTTTATGGTTAATAAAGTAATTGCTAATACTATATATAAGCCATAGATAAACCATTAATAAGAACGGCTTTTGGGTTGCCAGGCTGTGAAGAATCTGTCTTGCTGGTGAGTCATTCATAGTCAAGTTATTAATAAATGCTCATAAGTTTCCAATTTTCTAATAAGCCATTAAGTCTGCAGTTATCAATGTTATTAAGTCATTAAAGGGATAGTTTAACATCTTGGGAAATACACGTATTCGCTTGCCTCTTGAAAGTTAGATGAGAAGATGAATGAATCACTCGTCTGTTCAACACAAGGCTACATACAGCAGCTGGTTAGCTTAGCTTAGCATAAAGACTGTTAAAACAAAGAGCTTGCTTGGCTCCGTCCAAAGGTTCCAAAATGTGCCGACAGTACCAGCACCTCTAAAGTTACCAAATGAACACGTTATATCTATGTTTTCATTTGCGGTATAACAGCGGTTATGTGCAGGAATATTTCCTGGCCTTTCTTTTATGTCAGGATTAAATAAACAAGAAAAAATGTGTTAAAGTAAATGTTTGACGTGAGGAAATACACTTATTCGGTTCCCTGCCCTGAGTAAGATGAGATCATTGATACCACTCTTATGTCTTTCTGTTGAATGTCAGGCTACAGCCAGCATCTAGTTAGCTTAGCTTAGCTTAGCTTAGCGACTTGAAACGGACAAAGAGCTAGCCTGGCTCTTTCCAAAAATAACAAAAGCTCAATAATTAACACTTTATATCTTATATGTTTCATCTGTATGAAATGGAAATATAAAAACAACAATCTTTGTTTTTTACAGGCCGTACTGTTTCCAGGCAAAAACTAACTAACAAGTTTATAACCTGTAATGGATGACTTTTAGAACTGCTGGTAGGTGGATTTTGTTACCTTTGCGACGAGCCAAGCAATCCGTTTCCTCCTTTTTCCAGTCTTTGTGCTAAGCTTAGCTGACCGGCTGCTGGCTGTAGCCTTATATTTAACAGACAGACATGAGAGTGGCATTAATCTCCTCATCTAACTCTCGTCAGGAAAGAGAATAAGCATACGTCCCAAAATGTCAAACTCTTCCCATAATAAAGGCTCATAAGCCATTGTTTCTTTACTAACATATACCGTAATTTCCGGACTATTCAGCGCATCTGAATGTAAGCCGCACCCACTGAATTTTTAAAAAATATGTATTTTGTACATAAATAAGTCACACATGTCTATAAGCCGCAGGTGCCTACCGGTACATTGAAACAAATGAACTTTACACAGGCTTTAACGAAACACGGCTTGGAACAAAAATAAATAGGCCTTTAAACGCCTTCAACTTGAAAGCTGCATCATATGCCTTTCTCCGTGTCTTTGCCATGATGAGCGTGACAAAATGACCGTAATCAGAATCGTGACCATTCATAATGTCCGCTGTTTAAAATGTCCGCTGTTCATAATGTCCGCTGTTCATAATGTCCGCTGTTTAAAATGTCCGCTGTTCATAATGTCCGCTGCTGAAGACATTCCAAGAACTAATAATGCAATTGAAGGTTGGCATAATGTTTTTAGAGGTTCATTTGGTACACTGAATGAAACACCGAGAAATTTCGTAAAAAACTTAATTACCGTAATGAATGGGAAGTTTGAGCGCGCTCGATTTACGTCACATTATGCGACGGTGCTCAGTTTTTTGCCGACATGAAGCTTGTGAAAGCGGGAAAAATCCATAAATTAGCCGCGTCATTGTATAAACCGCGAGGTTCAAAGTGTGGGAAAAAAGTAGCGGCTTGTAGTCCGGAAATTACGGTATCCAGTAAGTAATTACTAAAGGGCCATGAGATTCTCATTCTTTAGCCAAACAGGTTTCTTCTTGATTTTTCACAAACTGGCAACCCAAAAAGTTGTCGGCTTCTGATGAGGCCAATTTGGTCAAAAATGCTACTACTTTTTCGGACTCTTAACTCAGTTGAATCTGAACAGATAAGATACTTACTGTTAAATCACAGCATGCCTTACTCTTTCCAGGGATATCAATATCTCTGATATCCATTATGGATAAATGTCCACAAATCTGCTTAGAATGAGTGATAGTTGTCTGTACAACTATGTTTACAGTGCAAACAGGAAGTGATAACAGCCATTTCAGCATTCATATAGGGTGTCCTGGAACATGTAAAGTACATCCAACGTGCTACTTCCTCAGATAATAACAATATATGACATTTCTGGCTAAGATATGCAGCAACTCTGCTAAAGGCCTGTAAATAAAGCGAGCAAGGGTTCAAAAAGTTCATGTTTTATAACTTCTCTATAAGGCATAGGCAAATGATTCATTGACTGTCAATAAAATTATTAAGTGAAACTTACAAGCTCCTTATGAAAAGTAAATCATGCAGAAAGTGAAGAAACAGTGCTGCTGATATTCTTTCTGGAGTTCTGAGGGGGGAAAAGTTGAGCAAAATGCAGTCACACTTGAATGAAACTATGCTGAGTGGACAAAAATGTTTGCGTGATGCGTTGGCTGTGAATCAGAGGCTTGACACTCAGTCGTTATTACAATTAATGACAGCTTCTCGTCTGAATGACTAACGTGTGATGAAGTGCTATGACTCTTGCCTTTTTGGCTTTTCTCCAGCGCAGTGGCCAGGGTCAGTCAGGCTTGTTCGCTTTACTGCAAAGGACATCTAGTGGTTACACACCCAACTGACTCACTGCGTGTCCACCGCCTTCTCTCTGCAACCTGCACCACCTCGCAGCCATAACTGTCTAAGGTAAGAGTTGTAGAGAGTAATATCGTGATCATGAATAGTATGTTCTTCAAGGATGAAAATATCTGTTAATTAAACAGAGTCTTTTAGAATAAAGCCAATAGAAATTGATCTGGTAAAAGATGTGATGGGAGAGGAAGCTGGCGGATGCAGTTGTCACCCGGTGCAGGCCGTCGGATAATTAAAGAGACGAAGCAGTAAGGACATGGCTATTAGCAGGTTAATTAGGCAATAATGAAAGAGATACCTCAGGTTACTGTGGGCTTTAGTGCAATATGATTCCTCGCCGAATGATATAAGGTGGGAGTTAAATTTAATCCGTGCACATTAATAGAGAACGGCATACCTTCCAGTCAATTATTGCCAAAAGACTTCACCTGCTCTGCAGTCACAAATGGAGAATTCCGAATAGATTCTATTTGGTGGCTGTCCACTCCGATTAGTTTGATGAAGCTTACAAAGCTTTTAGAGGGGATATTTGCGAATTTAGCAGGTGGCACATATCATTCGTGGATCTCCTTATTAGAGAGATTGAAGTGTTCATTTAATGAGTAATTCATTCCCTGCTACTTTTTGACCCACTTTGACAGAAGTGGAAGCATTTTTAAAAAAAAAGCCACTTAATGGCGGTTTCGTAACCTTGAGTGTAGCGCCGTCCCAGTCACTATTTGACACCGCCTTCATCTTTGCTTAAATATTCCATTTAATTGTGAATCAGTGTCTGCTGTGATCAATATAACGGCGGAGACAGAGCGATTACAAGCTGCTGTTGCGGAGAAGTGTCCTGCAGATGTTAGAAGTCAGAGGACGGGTGAGGTCAAAGGTCAGTGTCCAGCTTTATTCTGCTCAGGTTAGAGTGACAGCCAAACCACGCGCTTCATCCACCCCCTCTAATTGACTTACAAATGCTGCGGTGCTTTCGGTGTCAAGTAACTCACAGCATTAAGTATGGCTGTAAAGTCAATATGACTTTATTAGTGGTGAGGTCTCCATTGACAGGCCCTACTTGCCCTTTTGACCTCAGCTAACTGTGATCTACTGTCCAGAGACCGCTCTCCTCTTCCCTTCTCTTCCTCCCTCTCTCACTCCTCATCATTATCCCACCTCTCAATGATCATGTCACCCTCGGACTCCAAATCCCGGAAGAGCACAGGCGGCCAGGAAATTCGACATTGTTGCTTCCCTTTTTAGGAGTCTATCGGTAAACCTTGCTAATCCACAAATCCAACCTTGGATTTGAGCCGCTGAGTCTGAAGGGAAAGTAATTGGGTTGTTGCTAATAATTGGATTTTCTGCTGCTTGGTTAAAAAAAAAAAAAAAAAAATACATAACAACGAATGTCCAGGCAAGAACGAGCGCGCACCCCTTGAAGCTGCAGTTCATAGGTCGAGACAGGCCCCAGGTTGCACATAAAATGATTAACATTTCAAATCTGCTTTCAGCCTCTGTGTTTTTAATAGTCCTTTATTGAAAGCTCTAAGTTTTTTGTAAGTGTGTTGTAAGACCTCATGATATGACCTGAAAGGGTCATTAATGAGAAAAGTCATTAGTTGCCTGCATTACAGCTCATGCACTGGCAGGAGGTGGTGACACAAGGGGGAGAAAATCTCTAAAACATTTAGAAATCTTATCAGGCTTAGAACAGGTTTACTACCCAACAGCATGTGAAATACCCCCTTGACCAACTACAACAGTAAAATGCTACTTACACATTAATGCATCAGTAATAGTAAACTCATGATATGAAATTGAGTAATAATTACCAGGGCCATTTTTCTGGATTTTGATACATTTTGCTAATAATACTTACATACTGTAATACATTTTTTTTCATATATTTTTTTTTTAACAGTATTTTTACTTTAGATTTTTACAGCATGGTAGTGCTACTTTAATGAATTAAAGCAACTTTTTCCACCGCTGAACCTGCTTCAAAAGTGATTCATGGATCAATTTAGGGTTTGAATATGAGTGATGCATTGGAATTTGACGATCAATTCATATTCAACGGCCACAATACGATCAACAGCTTCATAAACAAAAGTGATTCCTCCCAATCGTCCTAATAATAACCAGTGGGGAGAAGTGTTCTTTAATCAAACAAAAAAAAAACAACACGTAAAAAATACTTTTTATATATAAAAGTCGTAAGTAAGTATAACCAGCAAGATGTACTAAAAGTATCAAACATACTCAGGTACAGAAATTCAATACATTACTATGACACAGAAAAATTTACTTTTTTGAGAGTTATCATACAATCATTATTACTGATCTTTTAATATATAAGCAGCATTTTATTTTGGAAGTGGAGCTAATTTAAACTACTTGATATACTAGTAGTTTAACCTATAACAATGCTCCATTGTTTATGTTTAAGTTTAAATGAAACATAAACGTTGTAAAATCTTAATATACAAAACAACTAAAGCTGTAAAATTAAATGAACCGTGGAGTAAAAAGCACAACATTTCCCATGGAAATTTAAAAGAGTAGAAGTATAACGTAGTATGTATTGGAAATATTAAGTAAAGTACGTAAAAGAGTACAGTACTTGAGTAAATGTACTTTTTACATTACATTACAGTTCATTTAGCAGACGCATTTGTCCAAAGCGACTTACAATAAGTGCAAACAACCATGAAGATACAAACTGCGAACAGCGAGAATCTAGCAAGTACATTAGCTTCAAATAGGTGAAATCATATAAGTGCAAAGCAATAGCTACAAATAAGCCAAATCAATGTAAGTGCAACATACAAAGAACATTTTATTTTTATTTGGTATTATTACTTTATTACATTCCATCACTAACCATAACATTAAGTGTCTTAAAGAAAATTCCTGAAATGTCCAGCTTTTATGTAATTCTTATACAACATTACATTTGTTAATAGAATCTGTAAAACTTCTTCCATTGTACGCCATTTTAACATATTTCTAGTAACGTGTTAACTTCAGTCTGTCTGTGAGGCAAAAGCCTTAAAAGTGGGCAGCATTACGTCTCCTGTTATTGGTGAGAACGAGCTTCTGGCAGTCTGAGAACCTGTATTCATGGGCTGCTTGAAAAAGTCTACAAGAAGCCATGGGCAGCTACGGAAATGAGCAGCGTACCACATGTTGGGTCTGTGGATAGACCAGGGGAACAACAATGCTCCCTATCGTGACTTTGAGATCCCAGCCCAGATTATTGGGAAGGAGCAAACTTCACGTTGCTTTAAGGGAATAGCGGAGGGCGCGCTTGCACTCTCCTGCAGCTTACCACCTCCCCGGATGATACAGTGAAGTCATCCTGATTGTTTTCCCTTGTGAAGCCATTAGATCTAGAGACATGCTGGCTTCACAATGCACTACTCTAACGGGCAACATCTAGCAAA
Organism: Bovichtus diacanthus; assembly: GCA_943590825.1. NCBI lineage: Eukaryota > Metazoa > Chordata > Actinopteri > Perciformes > Bovichtidae > Bovichtus > Bovichtus diacanthus. The sequence continues at coordinate 21,619,809 of CALSBV010011200.1, forward strand.
CAAGTTCTCTATACAGCAAATCCATAGGCTCCTACAAATGTTATTATACTGTAGATCCCTGCTGGGTCCACACAAAGTCAGTTTTGTGTTGGGAAAAGCCGTCTAGTACAGAAAGGCAGAAAAAGTGCAAGGTTTTATTCTTATGTAGTTTTGTTGGGTGGATTTCTGAAAAACTTCCTCCTCTGATCTAAAAGTCGTGTTGGTGGTATTTTATATTCAAATCATACCAATGGGGTGGATCTGTTTTGTGTGTGGGGTTGGGGCATCAGCATTCATCAGTATTACTGAACAACACTGTCTCCTACAAAATGACGTTCCCATACAACAAAACTGTTTTCTCAATTACATTTTGAGGGAAACGTATTTCCTCCCGTATTACGGTCGCAGTTTTAATCACGTAATAACGCTGCCAATCGAAACAAAACCAAACAGAAAGGTAACGAAACGACTTGGCTAGGTTTATTAAAACATCATGGTTTTTGCTTAAAATAAGGATGTTATGTTATTTCAGTGTCGTACGTAAGTTAAAATTAGTCAATGTTAACTTTTGTTTTCACACAAGACACGAGCAGCGGCCTGAGTGGAAGTCTTAATCATAGAAATGTATCTGTTGTATACAAAAAAAACCCCGGCAATTACAAAATTGACATTGAAATTGGAAATTGCACTGACAATGCAATTTCATTGAATGAGGTTGATAAAGTGGAAGATGTAAGGTTTTCTTACTTTTGTCTATTGTGCATCCGTTTCTAAAGCAACAATCAGGACATGCTATTCAAAACAGAGTAATTGTAGTAAACTAATAAGGTAATTCAACTACTGTAATAATACCACTTGTAGTAGTGGCAGTACTAATAGCACCAACATAGCCTCACAAACAGCATCTATCCCCCGAGGAGTGAGATGTGTGTGAGAAGGAGAAGAGGCTCAGGCAGGAAATCTGCTCCCCATCATTTTCTGTATTACAGCGCACTAAAGGTCAAAGCTAAAGAATCTTCATGGAGTGACTACAATTATATATGATTCTTTGCAAGAGCCAGAACAAAGAACCCCAAAGAGCACACAGGAATTGGTGAGGCATTGGAATTGTATTAACACAACAAAGGGAGAGGGTATAAAGCAAGTGTGTGGATGCAGGCAATTACATGCACACAGTGTACTGTGAACACTTGGAAACATGTTTCGAAGCACATGGGCCCTTCTAGATGGACATATGCAGAGAGCTCACTTACATGTATCCTCTCTGTGATGGTCCATTCAGTGTACCGTACTGTACATAAAGACCCGAGTATGTACATGTAAACGGAAAGATGTGCGTCCACAGCATCCCAACATTTTTATATTTCATATTTTTATGTAGGAGTTGCCTGTCCGGACAGCTTTTCACAGGCAATACTGATGAGGAGCAACTCAAAATGTATTTCCATGCATTGTGCCGCAACACGAGCCAGAAGTGATACAATGGCATTTTCTGCGACCCAGAAATAGCATGTGTTGATGACCTCTGCTTTGTTTTCATTTGGAAAGCTAGCAGGATAGGAGAGAATTGCACCATATGTATGACATGCATGATGTACAAAATAACTGGAATAACGATATAATGTAAACACACACACAACGCTCAAATTCTTCACATATTTGTTGTCACTATTATTGAATATGCTGCATGTTTGGTTTGATAATATCAAAATAATGCACTCTTGGACTGTAATGGACATCAGTGATCTAAAGGGTTTATTTAAATTTAGGATATAAATGCATATTAAGGGTCGCACGTCAATGTCATTAAAAAGTGATTTGAGTGTTATTACATGACTATGATTATGAGGTGAAGAATTCACAATCTTTAGCTGCTAAGTACTTTCTATACGGAATAGGTGTAGATGTGTTTAAAGCGCGACGCTGCAGGCAAAAACTATTTTGACAGTTTGGGCTATTTTGCTCGGACTAGTGGAAAGAAAACACCCAAAATGCACATTTAGGTGTTTATTTGTTTATAGTTTATAATTTGCGTTTGTAGATTCCTCCTAAATTCTCCAAAAGATAGCATTAGATAATCCCCTTTCAGAAAAATGTAAAAACAAAAAATAATTGTCTTAAGGTAGGTAAACAACTAGGGAAGTTTCATGGTGATATGTAGAAGTATTTCACCCTATTCACCTGCAGTGTCTCCCCTTAATACTTAATATATTTTTATATATCTATTGTCCTCCATGTGAAAAGACCTGTAAAGTACGAGTAAAGTTAATTATTAGTTACCTGATGAATTATTGACTTTAGTCACCTGACATAAAAGACAGCGTGGCTCTGCTATAATTATGATTATATTGGTGCTTGATGTCATAAACAGCTTGTTGCTCAGAAATATGGTTGTTAATAGAGCAACACTGGGAACTTTTTGATTTGCTTTTAAGCAGAAACAACAGAATGAGGGAGACTTTGTTCTCCCACCATTGTCCACCCGAGTTCCCTCTTTGGGTTTTCATGTCTCAAAAGCCCGCATTATGTCTCCCAGGACACAAATAAATCAGTGTTCTTCCTTTTTCATCTATGTTGGAAAATAATTAAAAAGGAGTGCTGAATTGTGTACAAGCTGATTCCTCTGTTCAGTAAGCCACCTTCATCTAAGAAAAGCCCCTTTTTTTCCCTTCCCCTTAATAATATGTTCTGCTCTGTTTAAGATTGAGATCAAATACTCTCTCATAGAGCTAGGGTAATTAGATTTCACTATGTAAATGGCCTTTAAAGCACACTCAGAGTGTGAGATGCTGTGCTCACATTTGTTCGCTGCACTGCTGCCTCCCTCAGGTCATTTGTGTATGAATCACTTGGCATCGCCCTGCACTGAAACACACAGCTCTTCCACAGAAACTAGTCCACACAAACAGTGATAGGAAAGCATTAATATTAGCGAGTCAATGAGTCGTTTTCAAAGAGCAAAAAACACGGCTTTTATTCATAATTTATGTGCGAATTTAAAAGCCGTAGCTAAGTGTGATTTTATTGTTATTTTTTTTTTTTTTTTTTAGAGATTATACTTCTAATGTGTAGAATGAGCCAACAGTCAATAAGCAATTTATTGTTCTGTGATGTCTCACAGCGCAATCTATTTGTCTGTGGTTAAAGCACATTTTCTTCATACATTTAGGAAGACGTCTAAAAAAAAACACAGCATTAAAAGGCCAAAAAAATGCACCTCATAATTAATTTCTAATTAACTTAAAATGGTTGTTTTGCAAAGATGAGTAAACAAAAAGCGGCTTTAAAAATCAACCCTTGTGCTTATCACTTCAAACAAATAGAGTTTGGTCACATCCTTATGTGCAGAAATGAGATGGGTGGTAGGTTTTAGTGATGGATTTATTATTATTATTCAAATGTCATCTTTAGGGGGGTGGGTGGTAGGGGGTGGGGAGGGGGTGCCTGTCTTGCTTGCAATGCAGAGACAGCAGCTATTGTCTTGAGGAGACAAAAGGAGTAGTGACATCACTAATGTTTCAAAAACAAACAGCAGGCTCCTATTATGTGGTACAGTTAGAGCCTGGAAAGGAGACCATATGTTAGGCTGAGGGCGATGCTGCTGAGAGTAGCCACGCATTTCATATCACTGACAAGTCTCCTCTCCCTCAGCCTTGTCAAACCGCTGTTGTAAAACAATTAAGCTCCTATTAACATATATTTTATTAATTGCCCTATCAAGATGGAAACACAAAGACATGTAAATGCCCCAGCCTGACAGATTTACAAAAGCATAGCGTGGCAGCTTTCTCACAGATAGTGACAGCTGAAGGAATCAGGTCAGATTATATGAGCATGGACAACTCAACAGATTTGTTTGCTATTGATAGCAGCAATCAATTCAATTAGTTGGCTCTCATGCATTGAATGGCTGATGAGATTAGCAGAGGTAGTGTTTTGTCATTTATTGTTTAATGTATGCATGGATTTCTCTTTCAATAGAAAAGGCTCTTTCTTTTTTTTTTTTTTTTTCATTGTGCAGTGACTGTTTCATAATTATTGCCTCACAGCTTTCTATTTCCTCTGGAGTAATTGGACTGCCCTGTTAGATTATCCGGTCTAAATTGCAATACTAATTATAAAGCCTAACAGTTGTGTCGCATCAATAGTCAATTAGGATTAATTAAGATAGGAAGTGACAGCTGACGATTAAGCGCATCAGTTGCAGTTCAACAATGTAGAGGTCAAACGATCAAGTTCTTCCCTGTCACAGGAACGTTAAGCCTGCTTTTAAAAAGAAATGCAAATGCTTTTCTTTTTTTTTTACTGACATATAATGCTGTGTGATCACATGCATGAACTGAGTTTTATTATTTATTTTATATTATGCGTATTTAAACGTGTTATCCATTGTTATCTTGTCCCAGAACAAACAATTTCATAATTGATTATGCTTCTAATTACAACGCATACAATTAGTGGAAGTTATTGATAGTTCAGCGTGTGCCTTTTAACCCCGGAGCTGTCCGTCTACTCCCAGAGGAGATGTGTGTCCTTCTGTGTTAATGATGGAAACGACTTTTAGATAACAAGGGTGTCCCAGACAATCAGCTGTGTTTACACAGTGACCTGGACATTTACTTGCTTGGCCTCTGTATCTCCCCCTGACCTTATATATGCCAACATCACTCTAATTACACAGCACCAGACCAACTACTACCACATCACCCAGAAGAATATCTTATTTTAATGCTGATAATCAAACTGGGATTTTTATTTTCCAAATGATCCATTTCTTTTTAAATTGTCCCTCAAGAGAAAGGACATCTTTCATAAACAAACTCTGCAATGTTTTAATAGTTAGCCTGAGGCATTTTCAAATGTCAGCTCACTGTTTCAGTGCTCCTCCTCCGTCAGCGACACTCATCTGCATTGCTTAAGTGCGGTGATTCCCCACCTTTCTCATGTGATGCACCCCCACATCCTCACCAGACGAACTCCTCCATCAACACGACGCCGCGTTTCCAACGTGTTCACTTTAATTGATTTTAAAGTGGTGTTAAGCAACTATAATACATTTTCTTATCAATCGTCAATGTTTAGTAGAGCTGAAAAGATTAATCGATGAATCGATTAGTTGTCAACTACTCAATGAATCAGCAGATATTTTAATCATTTATTTATTGGTCGGAGTCATTAAAAAAAAGAAAACAATGTCAAATTTCTCAGATTCCAGTTTCCTAAATGTGAATACGTTCTGCTTTCTTTACTCCTCTATGACAGTAAACTGAGTCCCATTGAGTTGTGGACAAAACGAGACATTTGAGGACGTCACCCTGGGCTTTAGGAAACTCATATTTTATAGACCAAACAACTAATCGGTTAATCGAGAAAATAATCGACAGATTAATGGACGAGGGAAATGTAATCCTTGCAGCCCTAGAGATAAACTTGATATAGTCAAGTTTGCATTACCCATACTTTTAACTGTCCTTTAGCTAACTACTCAAACTGTTTATCCATTCATTTTAGCTCACTATACTAACTGCAGATTTATTTTTTATTTCACTAAGAATTTTACCCATTTATCAATGACTTATTTGGCAAACTATTTCAAATGTTTATCCATTATTTTTAGGTCACTATTCTGACTTCTCTCCCAGGTTGCTAACTAGTGCACTTTTTTTTAAAATCTTAAACTATAACAATACATGATGGATTATTAATCTGAATCCGAAGTAAAAACTTACAATATTTGCCTCTGAGATGTAGTGGAGTAGAAGTATAAAGTAGCAGTAAATTAAAATACTCAAGTAAAGTACAAGTACCTCAAAGTTGTACCTAAGTACAGTACGTGAGTAAATATTCAGAGTTCTTTTCCACCACTACTGTCCAGTCAGTCTGTTGTAGCTGTCAGTTTACTGCTTAATGTGGCAATAAATCCACTTAAGATCTGCAGTTTGCGATATACTGTGCGTGTATATTTTCCTCTTAAAAACACATATGTGTGGACATATTTTTTGTCATCAAAACAACATTTCTTTTCGAATGATTTGAGGTCATTTGAACCCTAATCTAACCAGAAGTCTAACCCTTGTGGCTACAAATGTTGCTTTAGTGGGAAAAAAATGTCTTGTTAACATTATTTGCTGTCGAGTCACTGTAAAGAAGCTTTTTTAAAAAAAAAGAAAAATGTCTTTGATCAAACATGCACAGGCACTGGTCTCAATCTTTATACGCAATCTAATATTCTGCAATAATTGTTGCTCTCTGCTGGAGATAAATCTGATGCTTGTACTTCTCAGTTGCACTTGCAGTAATCCTCATGAGAATGTTGAGCAGCTGATATGTTGTAAGAAAGTGTAACGACTGTATTCAGTCCAGTATGGCGAGTCTCTAAAAGGGCTGGAGTGCTGGGGGGCATACTTACCCTTGAGCTCCCAGAGGAGCAATGTTATTATTGGTAATAAGAAACGATAAATACACTGTGAGGGAAGCGTATGCCTCCATAGAAGTTACACTCTACTGAGTGTGGGCATCTTTGAGAGCTGCTGGAGATGAATTCCTGTCTGTCTTCACCCCAGAAAACAACATTACAGCATTCGTGCAAAAGCTAACAAACAAGTTTGTTAAGAAATGTTAGTTTAGGACATTTCACATTCTGCAGCACAAAAGAGTGGGACATCTGTGCTTATGACAATTTCAATAGTTTAATCTTTCAAGGAGGGGGAGGAGTGGAGAGCGATGCTAAACTACTGTCAAGACAAATATTTCCAGCAGAGTCCACTCGTATAATGGAAAGAAAAAAAGAGACATAAGCAGGCACTAAAAGTGTTTCTTCTGTCCCGTGCCCCTCGGCATCAGGCTTTTTCCTTTCCTTATCCAGCACAAAGAGTGCATTGTTAGCAGGGCCATTACAAGCAGTCTTGACTACACTGGACAACATATGGCTCAAGGGAGAAATCTATAGATTGCAGGGATGGGAGAAATTGGAAAGTTCATCAGACCCATCTCATCTGACCTCAGTTGGTTCTGGGGAAGAATGCGCCGGGACGCGAATGCTGAATAGACAGATTTTCCAAATGCTTTGAATTCCGTTAGTATAGCCAAAAAGAAAAAGGCGAGATGCTCAAAGAAATGGATTTGGCCTATAAAGTGTAAGTGGCGTGATGCCCATTTCTTCAAAAGGGATGACATTAGGGGCCCGGTGTTATTGATGGCTGCACAAAAAGAGGTAAAGAGTGCTCACAATTAGGAGTCAATTGAAGCACTGGAAGATTAAGGTTGATATATTTTAGCCCTATAGCTTTAGGTCTTTTCAGTTTGGAAATACAAAGAGGCAGAATGGAGTAGTGTTCATTCTTAAATGCCTTTTTTCCTCTGTTCTTTTATTTATTTTGTTTTATTATTAGTATTTTTTTTTTTTTTTCCATGGATGGTAAGCGCAACCCCTCTTGGAACAGATGTATTACTTATGACACCCCAGTTTTCATCCGTTCACAATTTTTACATTAGAGTTAAATCTCTGCAGCTGGAATCTCACGGCTGAGTTAGCCGGAGCCTATAAAATATTGAAACCTTCTGAGCCACTGGCAGGCAGGTTGAGGGGAGTTCATGTCCAAAGCCAAGCTTCAGATTCACAGACATCCCAATAGGAGTGTAGTACAGAAAAAAGCACTAATAAAAATTTCATTGAAATGAGACGGGGATATTGCTAGCATTCTCCCCAGCATCAGTATGAAATCTTAATCTGAGTTAATGGAAGAGATATGAAAGCCTTTCTCAATTCAAACACAAGCGGTGCATAATTTATAAATTATTGTCATAAAAGTGATTCCGCTCTGAGATTTGCTCTCTGCGAGATGGAAGTGAACTCAGCGAGACAATAAGAAAACATCGTCTTCATGACCTCTAATGCCAGGAGATTTTACAGTAGAGCTGTCGATATAATCAGGTAAACTGGTCTTTTTTTTTTCCTTCCCTTTTTTTTATTTATTTATTTTTTTTAAGAAACACTGCAGCAGCAGCGCTCAGAGCGAACAAATACCAGCAGAAGCTTTTTCTGTCGAGCCATGGAGCGCTGCAGAATGAGTAAATAAAACAGCCTCCGGAGGATGGAGTGTAAGAATCCTTTGTCCTGAAGGTTGACAGTTTGCTAAAAGCTTCATAATGTCTCAAACATACCGTCTCCGTGATGTAGAGGAGCAGAGTGTTATTTTAAAAAGCCTTTCCTCTTTCTTCCCCTCGCTCACTTTTTTATTCCAATTACACAAGATATGTTTGCATGGCACGCTCTGCGGTTAATTCACAGTGACAGCTTCCTCTTCCTCCCGCATGTGGAGCGTAATAGAAACGGTGTCCCATGCTGGAAAACATTATTCACTAATGTAGCCTCAGCGTGTCCAGCGTGGAGCTCGGGGTTGTTCCTACTCCATTACATGGCAGGGAACAGGTCCTGATTAGGATTAGCACATGTACTCCCCCCCTCCCTGAAGACAGCCAAGTTCAATCATCCTGACTACTGCACTCTATTTTCACACGCCGCAGCCTCTCTCAGCGAGGCCTCCAGCCTTACACTTCCTTTCATGCAAACGCTTGTGGGACATGCTTTAACAGTCCAAACTGAATAAGGTATCTTTCATTTATTTACTGAGCTAATTTAGGAGATGATAGGTTGCCAGACAATACGCAGCAATTTAAATGTCGTTGTTAGTTGCATTGTGACATTAATATTATAAATGAATTAATTTCACGTATAAAACACTAAGTCGTCATCATATTGTTTGGAAATGAACTCAAATGAAATGCCATATTTTGATGTAATGTCACGCTTGGCAATATTTTCTGTACAGTAAACTGCATATTGTGGGAAAAAGACAAACCCAGTGCAACGTTTGTTATATCAGCCATATAATCCGTCTTGATGTTGTGTCACTAAATGGTAAAAAGCGAAGTTGCGGACACGATGTGTTTTACTTTGGCGGGCCCGCTAGATGTTCCTGGAACTGGCAGATAAGGGAGAGCGTACATGGTTGGCTGAGTTAGGCGTATCCAAGGTGATAAAAGCATAAAAAGGAGACATGAATGTTAGATGGGGATGCCGAAGTACACGCTGCAAACTTATTTAGGACAGCGGCATCCCGCTTTCCAATGCAAATAAATGGACGTGGATCTCGGGTTTCGCGGTTGTTTTCACGCATTCCGCATATCTTCCTTGTGAAGTTAATGAAACTCAAAAAAGCCTTAAGGGAGCGCAGAGCGAGGCATCTGTAGCCACAGGTTACGGAAATGTAACGTGTCAACAGGGAATGTATTATTTTATTATTTACCATTGCTTATTGTGCTTAACCCATAATAACAGCGTTTTAATGCAAGTTATTCATTCATGCCTATTATTAGGTGAGTGCTGTGTTGAAATGAGGCTTTAGGGCAGAGTGTACGCCCGCCCAGAGGAGCGTGCGGAATCACTTTGGACGACACAATCAGTGAGTGCAGGCTAGTAAATTGAAGCTGCCAGTGATGACTTATTGATGACTGAGCTTGTTCTTTCCCCCAGTTTAATTATGAGAGCTAGTTAATTTACGGCAGCTGGGGAGTCAAAGGGAGACGTGTTGGGTGTCATTAAGATATCCCACAACTTCATCACTAAGGCCCATCCATAATTCACCCTCAGTTCATGTGTGACTAAGAGGGCTTTATTTTAGAACAGCCTTAACGGGTAAACTCATGTGGAAAAAGGTCTGCTGTGCTGCACTGGTCTCCGTGTCCCGCCAAGTGGAAGAGTTAAGAAGTGTAAAAGCCGCCTTTTTTGAGAGGCCAGAGTGGACGAGCAAGAGGAGGGAAGCATCTCTGGGTGGATGAGGAGAGGTCACCTGATGTAAGGGGGAAGGAGGGCCATGTGCAGTGGGAGCAGTTTCTCGACCTTCTAACTGTAGCCGAGGTGATGCTGTTCATCTTTGGGAGGCTACTTATGTCAGGAAGTGCCTGGGCTCCCGGGCGCCCGGGGACCTGACATGCACTCCGAAGTGTCCGGCCTGGAAAAAACCTCCGAGATGTCCCTGGACTGTTGGTGCTCACTCACTCAGCTTTACTTTACAATTTCTCTTGTGGGACTCGGTGCCGACCACTCACTCTTTCTCAATCCGTCTCCTTAGCTCCCTCCCCTGTCTCCTTTCTCTTTCGATTCTATCCATTTTTCCAACCTAATTTTTACCCCTCTCTACCTCTCCACCAGCCCCCATCACATCCATCACCGGACTCTCACATCCATCTGTAGTCTTCCCAGCATATCTTGCCTTATTATTGTTTTTCTTTTAGGCTTGGCAGGGCCTGTATTCACAAATGGTTTGCTGCCTGCTGACCAATGTTTCAGACTCTGTTGTAGCAATTACTGGAGGAGCAGGATGGAGTTGAGCAGGGCTGAATGAAATACCAATAGCCAGAATATCATGTTTTTTATCTCGCTGCATACTGCTGCTTTTTTTTTTTTTTTTGGGGGGGGCTTCTCTGCCTGATACATGAGTGATGTAGAGCGATAGTGCTAACCTGCCTGTCAGTGCCTTCATGATGAAGTTTGTAAAACACTATGTCTCAGGTAATCAGATATTTGTGTGCAAAGATCAACCTCACCGATGTACCTGGAGAAACGCATGCCTCTTCTTTGTTGTCTGTTTACTTTCACCTGGCTTGGCTGCGCGCTCTGATCATGGGACGGAGTGCTGGCCCTGATCCCAGCGCTTGCATATTCATCTGGTCTAGGTGCTAATTTGTGTGTTTCATGCCTGTACTCACAAGCTTGTTTGCACACCCCGTTCCACCTGGGCTTGTTTTGGCGTCCTGTCAAAACCCAGGACAGCGGAACAAACAGCATCTGTGAAAAAAAAGTGCCCATGCATGTTTAATTATGACAGGACACTCTCCCTTTCTTTCTTTCTCTCTCATTCTCTCCATAGACCTCTCCTCAGAGAGGAGCTGCCTCCTTGCAACCCTGCATTATTGTCGCCTTTTTGAAGTATGGCAAGAAAAAAAAGGTATTAATATTTAAAGTGCTTGCTGCCATCCCCTCAAACACACACACACACACACACACACACTTACATATATGTTCACACCTCTCCTCAGCTTAACCCAGTCCTGATTTGGGTTTAGGATGAAGTTTAATGTATGTATTGGGTGATGCATGAATTGCTGAAACATTCCGATTTAAGTATGTTCTGTAATCCAGGAGGAAAAAAAGATCCTGTTTCAGTTCTGCAGACGCTTTTTCAGGTTGATCATACAGATTACATTTATGTTAGCAATAGCCATGTACATACCTTGCTACATAAATACTGGTGATCCTTAATGTTAAATTTGAATTCTCCCTTTTTGGGAAAGAAAATATTAACTACACATTTTTCTTTTTTCAAAAGATGATATAATTGCTTTAGGACATATTTCTATAAAACATTTGAGGCTAAATAGTCTAGTTTAATACCCTAAACACTGATTCCAATTCAACCATGTCATTTTGACACCAACCATCACTGGCAGCTCCTGTTTGCTATCTTTATTTCATGGATCCAGATGTGGTGATGGCAAATGAGCAGACCGTAAAAATGTATAGGTAGGTCCTTTATATGGAAAGTCTAATACTGTATAATAATAATAATTCCTGATTCAACAACGGGAAAAAAAACACAATTAATGTGAATATGCAACATTCATCACGTCAGTCTTTTTTGTGTTTTTGCATTGAATTTTAATTCTTGACAAAATGCTAATTATATAATTATTTGCATATTTGAATATTATTTCAATAAAGCAAAAATATATCTACGTACTCTCATAGTATCCGCTAAGTTGCTCTGCCCTTCATTTAACTGTTGAAAAAACACCTAAACGACTGTTTCCACAAGACAAAATTGTTCGTTTCTAGCTTTATCGTAATGTCCATATAGACTTTTAAAATTCCAAAAAGCTTTTTCTAAAGGTGATAGATAATATCAGTCCTCTCCAATGTGAGTCGGATAAATGTCACACTTACATACTTAGTTTCTGGGCGTGGTGGAATCATCACAGATTGCTGGCTACCTCACACCCAGGCATGAATTTTAAGTCAGGGGCGATGTAAACTTCCAGTGCTCAGCAATATAAAAGCAGCCACTGCGAGGCAAAACAATGGACTCATCACAGAGGAGGAGAGAAGGAGGGAGGCTTGTTTTCTCACAGGCTTGACCTCTTTTTCTGACGTGTCACATTATGGTTATACAGAACGTGTCTCCTTTGCATACAAAAGGTCAGGAAGATAAATCAAAATCCGCATATGTGACTTCCCCGATTCATCACAGCAAAGAGGGTCAAAGTGTTAGCTGCAATCAGATCCCCCCCCCCCCAACAAAGAAAATATGAGATGAATTGTCTTTGTTAGCAAAATGTAGGATCTGCTGCTTTGTACAAACATACACTTCTAATTAAACTATTCAGTGAAGGCATGTCCCTGCTTTTGAAAGGAATTGGGTGAATTTTGTTGTATTACTTTTTACACTTTGGGTGTGAGGAAAGAGACTAATTTACCCCTCAAGGTGCGAGAGATGTTTATTGGCTTAGTGACACTTGTGCTTGTTAGATAATCTGTGATGATGCAATGCTCTGAAATGAAATGCTCTCCCAGCTAGTGGAGCTCCAGTTTGGATCTGGGCCTGTAAGGGTTTTAGCTCCATCTCTATGTTCCCTCCACCCCTGCTGAGACATTAATTAAGGTTCCTTTCAGGTCCTTTTTTCAGCAGTTGCCCCAGTAATGCTCTTGCTCAGTTAAAACCTACATAAGCAGGTGCCCCCATCATCTCACAACAAGCTCCTTAATTAACTTGAAGTCGTAACAAATGGCTACACTTTTGTCTCTATCTTTGCTCCTTCTCTTTGTTTCCCGCTCTCTCCGAGTTTCTTCGACTGAACATAATAAATAAAAAGAAGATACAGAAAAGTCAGTCCTGTCTCTTTGACCCGGCGCCTTTCCTCCGAGAAACGTTTGTCTTCCTCTCTCTGTAGTCTGTCATCTCTCACAGTGGATGATCTGGAACAGGCAGAGGTTCAGGAAGGAGTGGAGTGCTGCCATCGGAACAGGCATCACACCTCTCCCACACACTGCTAATTAGAGTTAATTATTAATACACTTTGATTTAGCCTTGCTCCCCCACCATCAGGTGCCAAAGTAGATATTACATCTTTTTACAAATGAAAGGAGTGAGGCAAATTGATTGATACAGAAGTTTTTTATTACCTTGCAACTTAAATCAAAGGCCCCGCCGGTTTAATTGAAGGCAAGAGAGTGTTTGAAAGTCAATTTTTAAATGTATTAGAAGTAAAGTTGAAAGGATAAAGTTAGTAAGTGGCAAACTTTGTGGTTTAAAGAAAGGCATATTGTGTGTGTATGGATGGAAAAAAGAAAGACATGTATATTTAACAATAATACGTAGGTTGCCATTGCCTTCCAAAACAACATATATAGTATGAGCATTTTCTGACCCAACGGGCATCTACAAGACGGAACTGTTCTGTGGCCTTTACAAACGTGTTTCATGCACCACTGTGGTTAAGGTTGGATAACATTTAAAACACTCAAACTACTGGGTTAGGAGAATCAAGATCAACGTTTAACGTGGCAATAGACTAGATTTGAGCTTATTATCCTTATGAAGTACATTTTGATTGCACAATGTAATGGCTTTAGAATAATGACCCCATCTTTTCTTTGGATTGATTCCCTATAAGCCTTGCTTACACTATGCAATCTCCCGGGGAAAGAAAGGCTCGTTTTACGGCACAAAGTGCGTCAACCTTTGCGCAAATAAAACAGGAAGAGGATAGCTCTTTTTTCCCCCTCAGTAGCTACCAAAAGAGTATCAATGTAAGTTCTTTGTAGTTATTATCCCTGGTACTGGAAATGGCGGAGGATGGAACAATCGAAGTAAGCATGAAAAACAAATGAAATCTGTCCTTTGTTGGTAGTTGCTAGGCTCTGAGGAAAACGGAAAGAATCCGGTTGTCTTTGCGACAGCAGAGCGTACAATAAAACCACTTGGAAATGCTGTCTGTTTCCACTTTAAAGAAGAACTATAGGGTAGGCTAGGGAATAACCACAGTCATGGATAATAAACAGCACTGACTGTAGGTTACAAATGGCTATCTCCCGTGTCCAACTTGTGTAGTTTGTTTGCCAGAGCAGATCCACCTTAAGCTTTTCCCTAAAGGTGTGTTCAGACAGAATGCTAGGCAAATTTTAGAGTCTGCGAAATTGCACACAAAGTCAATAGAGGGACACAATGAGGTTACATTACCGAAACCCCGATAGTTTGGAAAATGTCCCATTGGACTGAAAGACAATTGTCCCACAACCCGTACTCCCGAAAACCAAAGCCAACTTTAATTTATTTACCTTAGTTCACAGAAGAGCTGTTAAGTTTAAATATCAGCCGAAATGAGGAGTCACAAAAAGCCATACTTGATGATTTATACATTATCAGTTAAACAGAGCAGTATGTTAACAGAATCTGGAAAGTAGTATGAAGTCATGAAGTGGAGTCATAAACCTGTGAGATAAGTACTAATATTTCCTTTACGCTGAAACATTTGTGGCTCTCACAGACTCGTTTATGCTTCAATTTGCACCGCCCAGAGTGATTCTGCATCTTTTCAGGTCCACTGTTAACTTTCCATTAATGCAATCGCAGTGCCTGTAAAATGGGCTTTGCTTTCAGTTTGACCACGTCTTTAAAAGGATCAGAAAAGCTTTTTTCCAGCGCAACACAGTAGTAGATGGATGCACAATAAACGGCAGGGCGATAGGACAAAGGAGGGGCGTAGAAACAAGGTTAAACTCTAGTCACGGGCTGACCCTGGGAATACCAGTGCCGTCACATCTGATGACAATCACCGGGTCCTTAGCGCAGAGAGGGATGGAGGGCTGAGAGAAAGAGCAATGGTGGAAAATGGCAGCTTGATTCAGATGAGACATTAATCAGTAATGATGGACGTTAGGGTTAAGACCCCTTTCTCCACTGCTCATGTTTCTGTCTGGCTATACAGAGGCTCGCAGGTACAGCAACCACCCTCTAAACTGCACATTTAAGCCTGGAGAAGGCGAGCTGAGCAACGTTTTTTTTTTTTTTTTGTGCTTACTGTAGGTGCGTTTCCATCCACCTGTTTCAGAGCACATTTTTAATTTACGCGTAAAAAAATAATCCTCAAATAACGCAAGTCAGCGTTTTTACGCTTGGCTGAGGTTGGTGTATCGATGAAATCGACGTGTAATTCAAACAGATTGAGCAAATAAATGATGACGTACACGAAGTATGTGCCTTCAATGTCCACTGGAGCTACGCCTCCGCTGAAGAGAAGGAAAATAGCAGCAGATTAAAACAGCCTCCTCATCCCTCCACACAGATCTGAACAGAATATTTCCATAGAATTTTCTACACTGTTTTTGGTTTTGACTGGCGCTCTTTTCAATACGTCATCTTGTCACCCTTTCCTTCTGCAATAGTATAATGGCTTTCCGAGAATTTGCGCCACCTACTGCTTATCTCGATTAACCAACTCCTAATAATCGCATGGCGGTAATGGATGGAGGCATTTGATCGCGTTCCCTCTTTTTGCCAATTTTCTCGACATTCTAATAAAATGTGCAATACAATTGGATGGAAACCTGGCTAATGACACTGAAGACTGAAAGGGTCCATCACCTAAAAGCTGTTTACAGAGGCTTACATCCATGTCCTGCCTCAGGCTTCATCTAATCAGTACTAAACTAAGAAACACATCACAAAGAAATATTTGCTGACACATTTTTCCACAATGAAAATGAGAATGAAACAAAATGAAAGAGTTACCTTTTAAAACAAGGCATATGACAACATTTATATTGAATAAAAATGAATTAATGGGAAAGGTTACATACATCATATGCTCCTACTTGGTAAAATGTATCCTCCGGTTAGGTGAGCTGCTGGCCCTGGTGGACCAATAATCAGCATATTGCATTTTAGTAATTCTGTGTCTCTTCCAGCAACTGTAGCTAACATTAGCGGTTATTGGGAGGAAATAGTGACAGATTTAAATGCATCTACAGTCAACAAGAAGTGGCAAAGAAACTGGGAAAAACTATGAAAAAGCTGAAGCTGAAAAGCTGAAGAAAGCGTTTAAATCTTTAAAGGAATATTACTGTGTAAGTGTTCTCTGATGTTGTTTAGCTTCCCCGTTTTCAAGCTAAACCCAGAGAGTGAACAATTTCTTTAGTGAGTGAATACTGCTTCTAATTTTGGGAATGAGAAATGTCATTAATCATGGCAACTGTAGACTTTAAAGATGGCAGCGAGCCATTGAATATTAAGAAGACAAAAATGAAAAAAGACTAAAACTAGATTCAAACTAACAACAAGAAAAATAAATAAAATTAATCCGGAAACAAAATCAAAATCAAGTGGCAAAGTAATACTGCTATGGGGATGTTTGAAGAAGAAGCAAAAAGGAATATAAGAAATTAGAGAGAACAAGTGAAGAGTGCACAGAGAGAATGCTGGTCATTTGAAGTTTGCTCTTTAGCACCACATCGCTGCTCCCACCCTGCAGCAAAAGGCACACTTTAATAACACCTAAGTGACTCACCCATTAAATTGGTCTGACATCTCTGCTGATCCCGGGGTATTCCCAGTTTGGAAGGCGAGAGGGGGGGGGGCTGGCTTGCTTTGGACTCTGTAACTCATCACTGGGACCAGTGATAATACCCCTGAACCTGTGGCTGGCTTGTGCGTGGTTTTGGCTTCCATGAAATAGAATCATCACCCCCTGAAACAAAACAAATAAATCCTTCCTCCCAGTCTCTTTTGATATGTAATGAGTCTGTGTTTCACTCTTCTGAGATCTTGTTATGTGGCGTATCAGTGATGTGGCTCTCTGCGGCCGGGGTTCATCCGTCAAACTGGATTTTTCCACCTCAAAATAATGATCCTCTGCTGCACCGAGGGCCCTGCTAAAGTATCTGCTTATTTAAGATGGCTTTGCACCGCTGTTCCATGTAGGTAACACCTGGCCCTCAGGAGTCGTCTGCACTGGCTTACAAGTGGAGAGGCCCCTGACAGAGATGGAGACACAAACAAGCCTAGTATCAAGAGGTGGTGGGGTTTTTTTGCGATTTGTGAGTAATGCTATGGTTATTGTCTGTGGATTTCCACCAATGATGGATGTCATAAAAATATATACCATACTTAGCAGCAGTGTTGGGCTCCAACAACCCCAAAGCAGAGCCATATCTTGTCAGCAGAGACATTTTAAGGGAGTAAGTGATGGAGTAAGTCAGGCTGCCATTCCAGGCAGAGTGTATTCTGCATAGGCAGAGGCTCACTATCATCTGCATTCACATCTCAGACACTACAGGTAAAAACATTGTTTTTTTTTTATACACTCTATATATATATATATATATATACGCTAATTTTGAGAGTTGGGGGCTAGTTTGCTTCCATAACATGTGTTCTTGTAAACTAGAAAATACACATTTAGGTGTTTTGTTTTTTATACTAACTATGTCTAGTTGCCTCTGTAGATTTCTCCTTAATTCTCCGAAAGTTAGCATAAGATAGTGCCTTATTTGCATAATTAAACATAACATTTCACAAAACTAGTTGTTAAAAAAATTATTAAAGTTATAAACTGGGGAAGTTTCATGGGGTTATCTATCTATCTATATATAAATTAAATGTCACCTGTAGTGTCTTGCAAAATGTATGGAATTTTACAAAAATCTTTTTTTCTCATACCCTGAGTCAGAAATCTTTTTCTTCAGTAGCACTTAACTTTCCATTTCCATCCCTATCTATATTCTGAAGGTTTTTACATAGGGGCTTGTTCATATATTATATAATTCATAGCCGGATGTATAGACAATGTTACTCCTAAAAACATTGCAAAAATGTAATCCAAACATTTGACTCAAATATGTCCACAACATGAACTAGAATTTCAGGTGTTCACCTTTCTGCACCCTACATATATGCAAATGAGCAAATATGCAATAATATAATGCCTCATTTTCATATTCAAAAATGTTTTCCTTAATGTAAGTAATAAACTGGGGAAGTGTCATGGTTATATCTATGAGTTGTTGTTTTTACCCTGTAGTGTCTCTAAGGTTTCAGCCTCTTATGTACCTGATTCTGACTTCTTTTTAAATCCACTGTATATGCTCAGTACATAGAGGATGAATGAGTCTTGCAAATACTTTGAATTTACAAGAAGAAGTCTCAACAAATTATTTTTGAAAGAGTTGCTATAACAAAACCAGTTTGGCTACGTTATGACACAAATGTGTGTTTGTCCCCTTTTTTTTTTTGTGCCCCTGCCTACAAATAGCTAAATATATGAAATGCCATGACTTCTTTTTGATTCTCCCTCCTTGGCTGATGTACTTACAATGCAAGTGCATGCTACCCAGAAGTACATCTCAACAGATATGATTGCCCTTGATCTACTACATATTATGCTGCACATGATACTTGATTTATTTTTTTAGTTAAGTGACAATATAATTTTACATAGAAAATGCTGTTCCTTGATAACAGCGCACCGTTCCACTTAAACCAAAGATCAAAGTAATACGTCTATTATTGTATAAAGGAAATAAGATATGCTGGCCTATACTATGTTTGATTACAGCATTTATCAAAGCTACATACATTATACTGAGTTATAGGCTAGAGAAGAGGCATCTGTCCAGTAGATGAAAGGCATATTCCTTTTTTTATATTATGAATTCATCATTTTATTCCCAAAGTTACAACTTACATATTGTATTAAACCTTTAATCAAGCCTATATTACTCGTGCATCAGCAGACAACGACAGATCAATGAATGGAGCTGCTTTATTCTCAATTTGCTACCCTTGTGCAGGGTCCTTATCTCCTTACGGTGTCTGTCGATGCATTTCCTTCACACACTGTATCCACAGTGCTTTTAACTCATCTGTGAACAGCTTTTTTTGCGTAGTTTTGGAGAACAGGATGGCACGAGGTCGAGTGAGGGCAGGCGAAAACAGTTGGTGCTGTAGTCTTGAGAAACAGCTTGCCCTTGATACCTGGCCTGTTCTTCATTGTACTGTCAGACCCACGGAGGAACCCTCCCCAGTGACTGGCCAAGGCCGCTCCGGCCCACCTCAGCCCACCTCTCTATCCTCCGCCCTGCTCACTGTCGTAATTGAGCTGGGCTTTGAGACTGTTTTTAAAACCCAGTGTGTTCCCAAGATGCAACCTTAAGCCCATCTTAAATAATCAGAACACTGCACAATGGGAAGGCTTTCGTTAACCCTAGCAGGTAGCCAAACGCAAAGGATCAAGTGAATCACAGTGTCGGAAAGGCCAGTTCATATCAGTAAGGCTTTAAATAAGACAAACCTTGTTTGGGGCGATACTTGTCTTTAATATACTCTTATATCTCTATCTGCCACCTTCTCCTCTCTTCACGCTGCTCTCCTTACTCCCCGCTTTGTCCTTTTACAGGGAAATTAAGGTGATGATTGAGCTTCATTAAAGAGGTAAGAAAAGAGGGGTAGTGCGTGACCTCGGTGCTTCAGCCGTGTTGCTAATTGGCTCTGCATGTTGGTTTGATGTGGAGCGCTGCAAAGGGAGAAGACATCAGGGGCGGGCCAAGAATGTGACCTGGGAGCTTCGCCAACCGCCGTGCAGCCCTCTCTCGCTCTGTTCTCCACGTGATCACGCTGTGGTTCTCTGCATGTTTGTTGGGTTTGCTAAGTCAAGGTCTTCTCATTCATTTTAATGACTCCACTTGGATGTAAAAACATTAATTGATATTCTTACAAGCAAACACCTTCAGGCTCATTAATCAATGTGTCAGTTTCTCCCTGCCATAAAATGTACTTTACAGGATAATTAATTTCCTAATATCCTCCAGTCATCCTGAGTGCCCTCAACTTAACATACTTGACATTTAGCCCTTCATATACAGCTCACAGGCTCCAAAGGCTCTTAATATGTGGTAGTGGATACTGTAAAATAAACTAATGCACTTCACAAAAAGAGGGATATGTTGTTCTGATGACACCTGGCTTGCACAGGCACAGACGGCATTACATTGAATTTTTCATTGGAAGCAATGCAATTTTTTTTTGTCCACTTCCTGTTGTGGAATCTCGGAAGCCATTGGCTATCGGTCTGACGACGATTTAGCCACTGGAGTGAAAGGGCCAATATTTCTGGGGTGTTGCCAGCGGATATCCGGACCGAGACTTCCTCTTCCGTTCTGCGGTCATTATTTACAGTCCGAACTTGAGACGCGAGAATGGAGATGGAGTGGAGAGACGACGTCTACCACCGGATTGTTTGACAAGTAGCCAGGTTATGCTCGGTTAATAGTTCATCTTTTAGCTAATAAATAGATGGTCCGATGGTAGCCAATGGGTTCAGAGATTGCATTTCGGCCAATGCGTTCTGCATCTTTTCCTCTCCACGTGGACTGTTGACCTGCAATCAACCAAAGTCCGCTCAAACACGATTGGTCAATACTTTTCAGACTACAAACGGAAACCAGAACACTTCCGATACAAAAATCTCGTCCTGTTGCCTACAGATTCTGCGTATGAATGCAGAATCTCCTGTTGTGTAATTATGTAATTTGCAACATGCCTGTATAAACCAAGATGGGTGGTGCAGCTCTGGGTTTACGCCCTACCTGTGATCCAGTGCTATTTTGGCATCCACTGTGTCTTGTAGTTGCACCTGCGCCTCTACATGACTGAGCAGCAGCATTACGTCCCACTTTGAAAAAATAAACATCAACCAAGAAGTGTGTGAGTCAGTTTCATTTGTTTGCAGTTACTGAGTGTTACGTTGTCCACAACACAGAACATTGACACTGGAGACCAGAAGGTCATATTTTAGGTGCGTGAAGTTTGGTTTAGCCAACTTAAGAACTTTGGTTAAAATTAGGAAAAAGATTGTTGTTTTGGTTCAATGTTAATAAGGTGAACATGTTTAAAGTCAATTTATGACTTTTTCACTATTAAACCACTGCTATCTTTCACTAACCTTCACCTAGTGTGGTTTAGAGCGTTAACGTAAACATAGAATAAGTTTAATCATGCTTTAGTTGCCACTGTACAAGTGGATATTGTAGTAATATAAATAAATAAAATGTATTGCCACTGACAACTGAATAAAAACAATTTTAAAGTGGTCAACATCTGTACAGCAGAGGATGAGATATCCTGACTTTATGTCCTTAGTATGGATCAAGCTCCAAAAACACTTGATCCTACATTTCCCATAATGCAAAACTGGATAACCACTTTCATTAGACCCTCTGTGCCTCCCTAATGCCAACCTAAACCCCTCCTAATCTTTTTTTAGACTTTGGGAATCTCCCTTAAGCCACAGATGACATTACACTACTGTGGGTGCTGGTAGTCTACTGGTCCAGTGGTCCAGCTTCCACATAGAACATCAGAAGTTTGTGAGTTCAATACCAGGAGCTGCCACCATTGAGCCCCTGAGCAAGGCACTTAACCCCGAGTTGCTCCAGCTCACTGTAAGAGTGTCTGCTAAATGATCTGTAATGTAAGGTAATATAACCAGGAACTTCAGGTGTAAATTTTTTTTAAAGATATATATCCTTACCTTATCCATTGTAAATGATCCACATAAACATGAGATATTCAGCAGCAATCAAAAATATGTGTTGAATAATGTAGACCATGTGGGGAATAGCATAAAATGTAATTTATGTATTTATTGACCAAATTAATCATTAATCACCAAAGATCCTATAGCAAGAGGGCATTTAATATTTGGATAAACCATGCAGTAAAAGTATACTCTAGATTTACAGTTTTTAGATATATTTCTTAACTGAAAGAAACAGGCCTGTGCTACCTACGTACTGTAATCTGATCTTCAAACGTCAGGTTGCTGTACAAGTTTATGGACAGCGATGTGATGTTGTCAGGCGGACTCTCCGTTTACTCAGAATGCTGCCTCTGGTAGCTGTAAGACCAAATGAAATGATTTAACATTTCCTGTCACTGATGCTGATTCCCCACAGTGTTCAAACGGCACAGCTTTCTTTAGCACACTTTGTTAATCATGTAATAAAACGTATTCTAACCGTTCAATGTTTTAATACTTAACTTGCTTTGCCAGAAGGCCATTTTTGCAAAATGACAGGAGGCCAGGGGCCAGGTAATAAATCAAACATTAATTATATTTAACCCACACAGCTTGTTTTGATAAACAAGCTCTATTAGTCTAATTTGATATGTTTTTATGCACTCTGGCACATTATTTGTATTAAAATCACAAAAACAAATGACATTGTGAATGTGAAATTTATTTATTTTTTTAAATGTTTGAATTGTGAATTAGAAAATGGTCGACGGGCCACATTTGGCCGGCGATGGACTGTTATAAAACTCGCGTCAAAAAGTACGGAAAATATCAAAATCTAGTTTTAGAAAAACTCCAGAGTAAATGTTACGTTAGCTAATGTCATTGTGAAAATGTTCGGTATGACAGTAAAGAACTGTTTTCACATTAAAATGCATTTATTGTGAAGCACTTACTGTACAGCAAGTGGCATAGTATTACAGAAAACTGCATTGAATGTGGAAAGGTCACATCTGGTACATAACTAATCTCCTTTATAAGATCAGCATCCCTAGCTGCATTTCATCAACATAGTAGTAAATAAAATTATTTGTTTATGAAGTTGTCTACGGGGATATATTTATTTGAATGACAGGATCAATACCTAATTTGTACTCTATCACTACCAGCCAAAAGGGTAAAGTTAACTTTAAACTAAAAATCTACATATTACATCTGTGCCGGCAGCCTCGCAGTCTCTCACGGCATCATAACTTGCTGGAAAAACTCTTTGTGGATTTTGGGTTTCAAGTAAATAGAGATCTCTTTAGAAACAGTGCCAGAGAAAAGATATGTGATGACGGGATTGTTGCCAGGAATTAGTATAAATGCTATACCTATAGGATAAAATGCTTCTGTACCAATCTGAGGCACACAGACTGTAGGAGCGAGCTGCAGCAGGAAGGCATTTTCCCCACTGTTGATTCTTGTTGATGACTCTGTGGTAAACCTTTCGGAAGGAAAGGCATTTATCTCCTCTGGCTGGTGTAAATGCACTAACTCCAGTGCTTTCTTGTGTCCCACACCACCGCAGACATCTTGCTGTGAACTTAACGATTCAGCACTGACACATCAGACTGAGAGGCAGGAGAGAACATCAGGAATATTTGATTTTTTTCACCACGCAACCAAGCATAACTAACACCCCAGAAAATGTCCAATAAGTGATTTACAATGTGCCATCCTTACATTACTCCCACTTAATGTTTTCATTTTATAATACATTTCATAGTCTCTACTGGAAAAGGCCTTTCAGTTTTAGCTGGGAAGATACATCAGAGCTATTTATGGCACATGCTTAATCAGTCATGATGGACACTTTCTAAAGGTTAATGCTGTCCTCTGCTGCAACACAACTTGTCCCCTGCTTATGTTGACTGTTTCTGTTTAACAGTGTGGTGTGTGATGTGCATCACTTGCTAATAGTTACTCAACTTTATTAACTCTGTTGCTCCATGTAGGCTACATGGGTATCTGTGTTAGAACATTTTTGAAAATACACTTGGTGCTGTCAAAGTTAGACAAATTAATCAATACTTCTTTCATTTATGGACGTACAGAGATACAGGATTTGTTTGTCTAGCCTAAAGTGTCACCATTACATAGTTTATCTACCAGACAACACTGGGAAGTAGATTTTTCTAATTTTAAATGTCAGTATGTATGTTGGTCTTTTGGAACTTTTTTGTCTTTGAATATATAGGGAACTGTATCAACATTATTGTTTTGTTATGTGTTTATGTTAAAAAAGAACTATTGGCCGATATTGTTATCAGATGTTTTTTACTCCCAAATAGTGATATCAGTATAAAAATACACTTTCAGTCGGGCTATAGAACATAGTGGAGCATTTAGCATCTAAAGAGCCAGAAGGAGCTAAAAGGGGTGTGAATATTGGACTATATGAAATTCACCAGAACCACAGAAAGACCACTCCTAAAAACGGCTAATGTTTCATCTGCTGTTTGCGAGCATGTGTGCTTGTTTTGCTGCCCTCTAGTGGCCAAAACATCAATTAATGCAGGTTTAACGTTAGCTGAAAGACAGGAACAAGTGGCCAGCCTAGCTTAGTGTTTCCATAAACATATTTAATGCTCATTTTGAAATATCGTACTAGAAAAGCTGTATTAAACAGGCACAATTCAATAATATTTCCTCAATTGCGCAAAAAGGTTTTTATGCTAGCTTGAGGTGGTTTTTGCCTTTGTCGATGAACACGTAGTGAACATTTCACTCACATGACTAATCAGCTGCTTCCGCTATTGGCGTCTACCCGGATATATATTTATATTGTCTTCGTCTCCGATCAGCACGTAACATAGTCAACATTAGCTGACATGAAAGAAAAATTAAAACTTGCCCAATAGAAACAAATCCCTAAAGACTTGTCTCAAAGTTTCTCTCGCAGATGGCTTAGAGGGCCAAGGCAACTTCTTTTGTTTTCGGTTCACAGCCTCTACCTCTTCTACTCTATTTACTGGCGGATTACAGCCATGTGTGAAGTGTAGCCTATACCGCCAACTTCTGAAGAAACTACCCTTTGTGTAGCCTAGTATGCTTTAAAATAATTCCTTTTTTTGCGTCATCTCAAAAATCTGCTTGAAATTCACTTGACAAAAGACTGGAAACACAACATAGTGTATATGTCCGTGGTGTGTTTACACCTTGTGTTGCTGCCCTCAAGTGGCCAAAAAAACATAAATGTATGCAGGTTCTTTCCTCAAAGACAGGAAAAGTGCTTAGCCTTTCTTATTTACTTGTTTGAATCTGCCATGTAGGCTCCAGAAACACAAATGAACTCATCAAACCTCTGTTTATGGTAACAGGTGAAACATGCATGATTGACAGGAGAGTGACAGGCTGTATACGCCCACACAGTCCTGAGGAGAGGTCTAATCAGCCAGCCAGGTGGAAACACCTGGTGGACTCTTGGATATATTGGCAGCTAGCTTACGAGTTATGATTGTAAACCAGTGTTATTTGTTGGAAGGCATGGCATGGTTTTCACTTTTGACAGAAGCTAACTGTTTTAAGCTAGGCTAAACTTGTCTGGACCTTTCTCTGCACTCAACTTGATATCATTCTTCTTGTTTGAATCACAGTAGGACAGCAATCTTAGCCATCTGTCTTGCTTTCTTTTTTTTCTCCCCCTCTTCATATCCTATCAGAAAACTTGTTAACTTTAGCCTTCTGTTTTTAACACTTTGCTGCCTTAGCATGTTGCGTATGGAGTTCAATGGTTTATAATTTGCAACAGCAAGAGGCTCGCACTGGTCAAATAGACGCTGTGTCCCACTCAGGGCATGCTGTGGCTTGTTTACTGTATGTGTGTGAATGCTCCGGCAGCCCACTCAGTGTCTGAAATCCTCCTATAGCAAGTGCTCGGCGAAAATGTCTGCCTCGGACTGGCGCGGACATTTAAGCTAGCTTGTACTATAACACTTCCTCCTACTCACTCTTCAGAAAAGTCAACTACTGAGCTGTATGGCGCGTAAGTTGACTTTTTTTTTTTTTTTTTTTTTGCCTTGACAGATTATGTGCATATATTTCTAACTCTGAGGCATTACATTTATGATTTGAATCTTTTGTACTGTATAAAATAGCAGAGATACAGTGTTACACTTGTGTTTGCAATAAGAATTTCTTGGGGGGACACACTACAGGTTAATAGGGTAAAACTTTTAACTTGTAGATATCACCGTGAAACCTACCCAGTTGATCATTTTTGTATTCGTTTTCTGAAATTATATTTTCAAATATACAAATGAGGCAATCACTTATTAAATATGTTCTAATTTGCATACATTTCTGAAACGGAGATCTGTATATTCGATAAAGCCAAGCTCTAAATAATTTTTTTTGACATATTAGATTCAAAGGTTACAAAAATTATAATAGTAGATATCACCATGAAACTTCCCAAGTTAGTAACAACAAGACAATACTTTTTTTGTATTACAAGTTTTTCTGAAATGTTCTGTTTTTGAATTTGCAAATGAGGCATTATCTAATGTAAATTGAAAATTTTCCCACTGTGGGACTAATAAAGGATTTCTGATTCTGATGCTGATTAATGCTAAACTTTGGTGCATTTAGGAGAAATCTACAGATGCAAATAGACAAAGTTAGTAAAATAAACACCTGAATGTGTATTTTTGGATGTTTTCTTTCCACAAGTCTGAAAAAACATGTTATGGAGGGAAAAAAAGCCCAAAATCTCAAAATTGACCAGTGAATGAAAAAAACTAGTTTTTACCTGTCGCCTTAATATCATTTCTTGAGCTTAAGATTACATAGAATGCTAGTGTTTTTAAAGCATGAGGGCAAACTGGCTGCTTAATTCTTGGCAGTGTCCAAACAGTTAATCCTCCTTTTTAGGTCTGCGCTGTGCATCGTTATACAGTTAAGAGGAATATTTACTAAAGCAATCCACAGTAAATCCTTGGCTTGGGGCGGCATCACCAGGTTTGTCACCATATGGTGTGAGCCTGCAACCCTCCAGTCATCCACCTAAACTGTGCTGTCAAGCTGCAGCCTTTTAGGAACACAAGAAAGAGTTTACTGATTAACATTTTCAAACCGCGCAGCTCCGAAAATTAGGCCTTGGCTTTATGTACAAAATCTGTTTCTCTTAAATGATTCATGCCCTCCAATATGTTAAGACTGGGAATTATACTTCTGATATTTATTTCATGGTATCGTGCCCTTGGAAACAAATACAACTTTATGCTGAGGATGAAATATTAAAATCAGATCTGTAAAATAAATAAGTAGAAAGACCAGTATACATATTTACAAGAGACATGGTGTGATATTTGAAAATAAATGAGGCCTCATCTAGCATACTTAGAAAATGATGTACAATGAGGCAAAAAGTGCTTTGGGATATTTTGATGAAATTATTTATGAGTTTAAATAAATCATCTATTCACCCGAGCTTAAACTATTTATCTAAAATGAATGCACCCTGCATTAGTTTTCATAGCTCAGCATTTATAGATGCTTTCGAAAGAGGAACTGTGGAATAACCAAACTCGCACTGCGAAACAGACAATGTCAATAAGACAGAACATGGCACAGTCAAGCCTCCGTGAAGAAATAATCAGGCTTTTTGCATTTTTTTTTATTATACTAACCACCTCCGACCTGTCTTGAATCAAGATATAATTTCTCTGCAATTTGTTTTGTGCATTTATCTGAAATATTTCAAGACTGCTTTCCACGAGTCAGCAAGACAGGGCTGCTTATTTAAATCTTCTTGAAGTGATGTCTGCTGTTTGAATCTAATTGAATTTAATCAGGTCAAATGCTTCTAAGCTTATTTTGCAAAAGAGTTCTCACTGTACACATTGGAAAGTAGGACAGCAGCCTATATAAAGTTTACTGTAACCAATTAAAAACATAAATACTGTGTAATTGAGTGATAATATTATTAGGAATGAAAGAAGGCAGAAAACAGGGGGAATTAGCATAAAGTGGGGTGAAAAAAGCAATGAGCTTTACTGTGGATATATGGAATCGTCACACTTCTTACAAATAAAAAAAACTGTTGCATTTAAAACATTTATCCCATTTTGCTTCAGCCTATTTCACATATCAAAAGGCTGTTTTTGAAAAGCGCTCTGTTTTATAACTGCAGGGTACACTTTGTACGCTTTTTCCCCTCACCCCCTTCCCTGGCCTGCCACCCCTCCACTCTCGTTTCTGAAGAAAGCTAGGTGTTAACACTACAGAAGCAAGAGGAGTAAGAAAAAATCCTGCAGGTACCCTGTGGGTATCTTTCAAATTAATCGTCTGGCTGGTCTGTCTTATGTGCAGTTTTGAAACATTAACAAGACCTTTGAGAGCAGGCAAGAAGGGTAGAGGGAGAGGGAAAGAGAGCAGGACATGGCATGATAGTCTTTAATGTTTTATTGAACAGATACAAATTATTTTGGCCCTGGCCTTCACTGTTTGGTGGAAGTCAGCGAGAAAGCAAGTCAGGGCATGCCATAGGCACTGCGTGGGGACGAAAGAGGAGCAGTGTGTGATTGAGGGTCTGAGGCTTGAAGACACATTCGTTTTAGTTATTTATTTCCTTTCCCAGGAAGACAATACCATGAGAAATTCTTAGAAAAACACTGGGTGGAAAAGCTCGCATTTTAATATCTCAACACTGTAGAAAAAATATGCTTCAAATAAGTTGGCCATGAAATCGGTTTGGTCTTGCATATGAGCATGTGAAGTTTGTTAAAAATGCAACATTTAGCATCTTTACAATGCTGTACAATTGAATGTGTTGTTTTTCTAATTCCTGCATTAAAACATGTAACAGCAATGATTTGCCAGCCAGTTCTCAGTCGTTAAATACGACAACTTGGTCAGTGGCCCTTCACTTCAAACTATGACGCTCTGCATGGCCGGAATTATGACGGGAGTTAATGAGTGGACTGCTGTTAGTGTCCCATGTCAAACCGTTAATTTAGTTTAAATTACGTAGCCTACATTAGTTAACTTGCGTAACGCACTGAACTTCCATCGCATGTGTAATGTAACATAGTTAACTTACGCCGCGTTTTGAAATAGTTAACTACGTAACATACTTAACATAACACAGAAGTTTATTCTGAGAAGAGAGTGTATGCATATCAGATGGAGAACTCTTACGTGCACATGTGATGCTAGAGGACTATGTAGCACATCAGAGTTTGAAGCGTAGGGCCACTGACCAAGCTGCCCAATATGACGAGATGACGAGAAGTGAGAACATGTTGGCCTTGCTGCTTTTTAGTTGAATATAGCTGCAGTAAATGCACTCTTGTACATTTTGTAAATGAAGTTTGGAATTTCCTGAAGCAATGTTTTTCATGAATACAGTACAGTATTGAAGTCATACATTTTACTGCTTAAAATCTTGAATTGATCGATCATGTAAAATATTGATGATTAATGTAAATCACTTCGAGCACAAAGCAGTGTATTTAACCTTATACCCTAATACTAATACTAATATGAACACTAATACTCCCTTATTGAGTGATGGAACCGTTCTGCATTCCCCACAATCTTTGTATTTAGTTCAGGGCACGTTCATGCTATTCTGACCTATTTTCTGCAACACCTAAATCAGCTGTCCATCAGTGACAGCTAAAAGTAAGACTTTCCGTCAAGATCCACTGTAGGATTACAGAAATCTAATAATGCTTCACATTTATTATGGCAGCACTTAAATAAGTCACTGAAGTGCTTCTTTGATTGATTGGTAGAAGAAATAAAAGCCTGAAAATGATTAACGTTGAACCTTTTTCTTTAGGTATTACTGAATAGCTGTGAAAATGTTTAATTTGCACAAATTGAGACTTAATTAACAGGCCAATGTTCATCTTTTCCTAACCCTAACCTAGCTTTATTGGCTAAATATAACTAAGTGGTTGTGTTTCACAACTTTAAATAGAGCAGTCATATATGTAGTTTTGGAAGTCACTGGAAATCAACCTATTCTGTCTTTTAGGTATGAGGGCGTGTTGTTAGTACACTATATAATGAACGTGTGCCAGTTCCAGGGCATTGTGCATGTTGACTTACTTTCATGGCTTACGTGGGCACTTAAAGGAGTAAAGTCATCATTATTATTAAAAACAGCTGTATGTTTTCTGCTATGCTGAGTCAAAATGTCGGCTTTGGAAAAGGTCTATTACTACCATGAGGAAAGTCTAATTTATGCAACTACGCTCGCAGTTTGCCCTCTTGGAGGTGACAAATTATGTGCAACAACCCTGGCAATGTGTGCAACAAACATGGCAATCTGCCATTTCGATTTTCACATTTCTTGCGTGTTTCTCTGATGTTGGTGCTAGATGAAATGTTAGGTAGTAGGGATTATCCTCGAGGATGTTGAATATTCACAGCAGTAAGTATAGATGTCAGAATATTATGGAACAACTGACAGACCAACTGACCAGCAATGTTATCCTGACTGGCAAAATCCACAGCCATTCTTGCAATTGTGAAGAAAATATATTCCCAAAGTACCTCAACAATACACACATACAGGACAATTTAAGATGGAACATCCCTTAATGAAGAGATGTAAAACATGTGTAAGCTGCCAAAGACATGCTGAGGTGAAATGAGAGCAGACCTGACTGATAAAGCTCCCTCTAAAAGGAAATGACAACAAAGAGAATCACTACCTTGATTTCACTTGTTGTCCTTAGAGTGCAGTCACTATTTATGCATGTTTAACAGCACTGCTAATTCAATTAGTGTGACAAGTCACGGTATTCTCCCTTACAGTCAATGGTTTCTAATGTGCTAATGATGCATTTACATTGTTAATTCAAGATACTTTTTCATGTTCAGCATATAAATGATTCCTTTAGGATTTAGTGCAGTCTGTTGTCATTAATCCTGTTAGAATGTCCCACTCGTATCAGTGTTGGCACGAGTCATTGCTCAACACACAATGTAGCTGCTAATGCATGTAGTTATGAATGCAAGGACGTCCAGGTCTGTCCACTATGTGATAATGGTTGTGTTAACAGCGTTGTAAGGCTCATGTTATCTCATTGTAAGTGCAGCTGACATGACAGGTCCTGGTTAGTGATCTCCACCAGAGTCAGTGCTGCTGTCATTTTATCCGGCAAATAAAAGCATACAGTAGGAAATGGTAAGTTTTCCTGAGAGTTAGACTGCAAACTGCAGGAGTCAGCACTGACGAAGGCAGAGAATGTGGTTATTACATTTACTCTAAATAGAAGACTTGTATTCATCTGCTGAATGAACTGTAGTTTTAGTTTGTTTTATTGCTCGAGATTCAGTGCACTATTAAATTGAAAATAAGACAATGACTCTTAGCTTCTTTGATATCCCAACATATGTGGTGATATTTGTCTTATTGTTCCCACGAAAAGACCAAAATCGACCCTCGTCGTGCTTCCATTCAATTGTCAAGTGAATTTTAAGCAAACTTTTGAAATGTTGCATTTTGTCAGAAGTCAGCGATAAGGCTACACGTTACACGTGACTTTAATCCACCAGTAAACAGAGTAGAAGAAGTATAGGTTGCAAACCAGAAAGAAAAAGAGAACCATCTACGAGAGAAACATGGAGAGAGGATTTCAGGAGTTTGT
Organism: Bovichtus diacanthus; assembly: GCA_943590825.1. Classification (NCBI taxonomy): domain Eukaryota; kingdom Metazoa; phylum Chordata; class Actinopteri; order Perciformes; family Bovichtidae; genus Bovichtus; species Bovichtus diacanthus. Next base: position 21,651,065 of record CALSBV010011200.1, read on the forward strand.
TTCAATTGGGTAACTTTAAATTGTTCTATCATGTCAGCTAATATTTGCCATGTTCATGATCAGTTATCAGTCATCCGAGTTAAATTTTCGCTATGTCAGAACTTAATTGGCAAAGGCGTTTCGATATCTAACTCTTTTTTTTTTAGAAAAAAACAAAACCTCAGGGAACATAAAAATGTTTGAGCAATTAAGAAAGGTTTATTAACATTTGACATTTCTATATAGGTTATCTAATGCAATACTTCAAAATGTACATGAAAATATTTATTACGGAAATATGTTATTGAGTGGATCGTACTAACTCTAAAGTATTTTCTCTGTATCCAAAGCCTGATATCTCTTATTCCTCCGTGGCATCAAGCAGTGGTTCCCGACCTTTTTCCTTAAGGGACCCTTTTCTATCATTGAGTGAACTGACGACCGCTAACAGTGGAACCACTGATAAACTGTGCAGTTAACGCAAACATTCAATGCAAGAAGTTTGTGTAAGCAAGCAATTTTGGATGAATTTTGAGCAGATTATTTCCTTGTGAATGTTGTTTTAGAGATGAGTTTTTATTTTTAGGAACTTTTAATACAATTCTCTGTCTCATTTATTTAAAAAAACATTTTAACAATCATGTATACTTAATAGGCTTTTTTTGGACGAATTCCGTGTGTTCTTCTCTGACACTTGGCCATTGTTCTATTAGCTCTCTGTAATGCAGGACGAGCAGAGAGGGAAGGTGAATATAGCAGCTTGTGTTCAGGTCTTCACCGTGCCCTTATCCTGTGAGATTTAAAAAAAACGTTTCTATTTTATATATATATAATCCAAACTTTAAAAATAACCAGTTTTCTTTACAGAAATTAATGAAATCCTGAGATATAGGTTAACTGTATATTAAAAACAAAAAGAAAGTTGTCTTACACCCTTTTAAAAATCATGAAGGCCTTGTGACCCCCAGGTTAGGAAATAGTGCCACGGAGCTCCAAAATCTATTGACCAAGTGGTTAAGATTCATGCCATATAACGGCAAGGTCAAGGTTCAATTCCATCTGGGGATGTTTGTTGCTCTCTCTCCCTGCATGTTCTGCCTGTATTTCTACTATCACTATAAATAAAAGTAAAAACTAAAGAATCTTTAAAAAACAAAACGCCAATTACCCACACCGATCCCCTAGGGCAGCGGTCCCCAACCTTTCTGCACCACAGACCGGTTTCATGCAAGACAATTTTTCTACGGACCGGGGGGGGCAGGCATAACAAAACACACAATAAAGTGCAAAACATATCATTTCATTATTACATATATAATGTAAATGTAATATTATGCACTTTATTTATATTATTATTAAATTGCAATATATATAATATAATTTGTTTTTACAATAAATATAAAAAAATAAACGTTTTATTCTTTTTGGCCCACGGCCCGGTACTGGTCCGCGGACCGGTGGTTGGGGACCCCTGCCCTAGTGGACATTCATTCCCAAGAACATGACCAATAATTGTTAGTCAATCCCACATACACCATCCTGCTGCTGTAAATACTTACTAAGGCACCAAATGTGAATGAATCCGATGATGACAGTATTTCCCCGTTTGAGCAACTAGAACTGTAGTGCCCAGCTGTTTTAGGACATTTTCCAGCCTTTGTTAAAAATAAAGCTGTATATTTTTGACCTGCTTTTGAAGATTTGCATTCCTAAATTTAGCAGGAACTATTAAACATGGGGCTAAGAGCCACAGGCACAGGAGTTTGGAATATATTGCAAGGCACACTAACGCATGCCATGGGCTTTTCTGACAAAAGTAATGTAATAAATAATAATATAAATATCACCTTATCCTTTGACATCCCCCTGGATCCATCTTTTTTTTATATATACCATCGTATCATGTTTTCTGTCGCATAGATTGTCCATGTTGTATTTTTAACTATGCTGTTTGTTCTGTACACACGTCACCTATTGCACGTCTGTCCGTCCTGGGAGAGGGATCCCTCCTCAGTTGCTCTCCCTGAGGTTTCTTCCATATTTCCCCCACTAATTGTGGGGTATCTTTTAGGGAGTTTTTCCTTGTGCGATGTGAGGGTCTAAGGACAGAGGGTGTCGTACTTTGTACAGGCTGTAAAGCCCACTGAGACAAATGTATAATTTGTGATATTGGGCTATATAAATAAACTTGATTTGATGATTTGATTTGATTTAATATCTAGCCTTAAATTAATATTTAGGCTGTTCTCTAAACATGTTTGTTATTCATGTTTAACTACAATTGGCAGACTGAGAGCTGAATTTATTACTTCTAAAAATACCAAAATGTTTCAGAATCGGTGTGTAGGGTTTCCCATAAACACCCATTTTACCATTGATTTATTACACAATAAATACTTATTTAATAAAACAGATCACATTATTATTATATTATATGCATCAGATCCATAGTAATAGCAATGCTAAAGAGATAACCAGGAAGCTGATAGAATACTACAATAGTCTTTTCCTAGAACTTTGCCACAATACCAGTCAAGTAGAGGGAGGGGGGGAGACAAATGATTATAATGTCCACATGTGATTTTAAAGAGTATCAGCAGTAGGAATCTATCACCCAGCTCAAGGCTGATGACAGAAAATTGGCTTCTTGCTGTCAGATGTTTGAACTCTACTTTCTGTGCTCAGAGAAAGAGAACAGAGAATAGCATCACATTACAAGTGTATCTACTGTATCTGGTCTTCTTTTATGGTGGATTGTGTTGTAGCGTGAGAGACGGAGCCGACTTCTATCATGGATGGACTGATGCATACATTAATGAGGATGGATGATATGCACATCATGTGCTTTCACGTTCAGCTTGGTGGGGCATTAATGTGAAAGCGGAATAGTTCACTGGTCATGAAAATTTCATCATCTGCCACAGTAAAGCCCACAAAGTAGCCATTAGAAAGACAATATTAATAAGGAAGAGAGAATAATGGTAATGCTGAAGCAGCGTGCGTAGTTTGAATTTGACGCTAGATGGTCGGAGTAAAACTTTGAATGCAGTTTTTGTATGACCACCATATGAATGAATTATTAAATCTGTAGACCCGTCAGTTACATTTGTATGTCCACATGGGATTCAGAGGCTGCAGATGTGGAGGTCCTGGGGAACTCTGGTGGTATCATGGAACATGCAGGGAAAAGGTTGCAGTGAGTATTTGCCTGAGACATAAGAAAGAGGTAAGTCAAAAATATAACTGAATAAATCAATAGATAATATTGTTAGTTAATTAGTTTTACGGTGCCTTAAAAGAAATGCAATGATTTATGCTTTTTCTTTATCTGACTTTATTTTACGCATATTTGTCTTTCACTAGATCATTACTTTTTATAACTCTCTATAAGTGCTAGACCAAGAACATTGCCTTTTTTATTGGAAAAGCATACAAATTCTACGTTGGACCATATTTACTCCCATAAAAGTATATAAGTAACACTTTGAGAAGTGTAGAAAATAGGAAATATGACTCTAGCAGTGTTGAGCTTTATTTTCACAATAAGTCTCCTTTTAAAGGAATTTATAATGCCTTGTTTACAAGTGAGGACTAAGGCTACAGTCTTAAGAAGGAATTTCACTGTAATCTTTCTTAAATACAATATTCTCAATATACATTATTAAATCATTCTTGAGTCCCCCATACTTTGATTGTTTTACATTCATCTTTTTTCCTTTAGTCGCCACTTTCGATTATGTTACCGTCGTTATAACAACACCTTTGAATCGACTGGCTCCGAATCAGCCGCGCTGTGGAGTAGAAGGAATTGTGTTAACTAGGAGGAGGGCTTTGTAGTTTTGTGTCTGCTCTGTGTAGTGTGCTGCAGCCTTGTCTCTTGCTTTGAATACTTGACATCATTGATTTCTCCTTACAGTGGCAAAAGGAGCAGTAATTAAGAGCCCAGGCCAGCACATTGATTGGACTTCCTGCCTGAGACTTCACACTGACAAATCATTGCAACTCTTCCCAAGGGGTCGATCAAGTAAGACAAGGTTGTGTTTTTAACCGCCTTTACAAAAACACAAGATGCAGTCTATCTAAGCGCCCTCTCACTCTCTCCACAGTAAGGGACTGTATGCAAATTATTAGGGGGGAATGAGGGTGGAAAAAGGGTAAGGTTAAGCAACTTTTTCTTTTTGCTGAAGGGAGGGTAGTGTCTGGTCTTTTAACCCTTATGCCTCACTATGGACATTTTTTGCTTCTTGTTTTTACATTATTGTGGTTGTGTTAATGCATATGGGGTATATTTTGGAAGTTCAACCTCAGCTCCTATAATACGTCTATATTAAGCTGCGTAGCCAAAATACAGTCTGAGATCCTTTAAGGACAAAACATGTCCCAATGGCCATTACAGCATAAAAAAAATGCGTTATAATATATCAGGCTTTTGATTTAGAGCCTCGGCCTCAAAATTACATTTTTTACTGTTTTCCGTCAGATTGAGCCATTTCTTAGGTTTGCACTATGGGCCAAAAAAAAAACACACCATTAAATTCCTCATGCACTCTAAATTTTTAAGATTAAATGAGTTGTACTAATTCAACAGTTATAATTATTTTGAGATATTATATTATGTAACATATAATATTAAAGACGAAAAACTAAACCATAAGGTTCAACCCCGCTCCTCACCCCAATCATTTCTGTACAGTCCCTAACAAGAATGAGCAGATAAAGGAAATGCGGAAGGCTGTGGTTATAATTAAAAAAAACATCATAATACCAGCAGAAGTTGTACGTTTGTAACAACACTAACAATGTTGCTACAAAAATATTGTATTACGATGACAGTAGATGTGAGAGCAAACATATAATGCCAGAAGCTTCTTCATTACAAAGACAGAAAAAGTTGCCACCGTTTCAATGGAAACAAACATTGCTTTGGGCCCCTTTCTAAATAGCACACAGCTGCTATTTCGAGTGATGGGAGCTCCACCTTGTCACAACAATTCCCTTAAAGAGGAACAGTTTAATGTCAACAATATTTTCTCCTTCTGCCTGCTCATGAAAACCTCCCAATCCACAGGGAAAATGTTTCTCCCATTGCAAAAGGAAAAACACAATAGGAAAAAGATGAACTGATAACATCAAGCAGGGATTGCAGTCAAAGGCATAGTATTAGCCCGCCGCAATGAGAGCTTTTGGTGGCACACATCCATCTGTTCACTTTTGCATTTTTCAAAGAGGTGTCATGCCTTCCGTTATTTTTGAAATTTCTATGCAATTTTCACAAGGATTTCCTCCGAGCACTGCGCCAGCTGACTGATTTGCATGGCCACCTCTTCAGTAAAATGGAGGTATTCCACCTGCCAGGCTCATGCGCTTTCTTCTGAGAAGTTTGATCGCTCAGTGGTAATCTCATTGGGAGAGATCCATCCAATTTGCAATGATAATGAGACAGCTTGACAGGGACACAACAGCAATTACTTTGCGAGGCATATCATGTCACAGTCTAATTAGACAAGGTTATATATTTCAATTGAACCGATTGTATTGGATATCATACTCTTATTTTTTGCAAGACAGACCTGAAGGCAGTGTACAACTGTTTCTGCGGCTCTCACGTTGTTTTCTATTATTCTGTTATTATTTCACCTACTTTTTCCAACTCATGTTACCACCTTTCCTTAGTATTAGTGCACTATGTTAAATGTTATTGGTGTCTGGGAGCAGCTGATCGCCCTGAGGCTGGGAGCAGGCCCGGGGCAAACAGTCTACCAGCCTAGCTGCATGTACATAAGAGAGAGTCGAGTGCAGAGGTGAAGGTGAGATCAACAGAGAGGAGATTTGATATCTTCCATCATCTTCATCTGATATGCGTGTTCCCTGGCGCAAAAGATGGATGAACCTCTTTCCTCAGCAATCCAGCCTAATGTGCATCATGGAGGCGCGGCTTCTGGGGAGTAAACCAGACGCTGCTATGGCACTCAGGACTAATGCTGGGCATTGCAATTTATTAATTAGGCAAGGCACTACAGGCAAAAACATTTTTTTCATGCACTGGTCAATTATGAGAGTTTGGCTTATTTTACTTCCATAAAATGTCTTCTTTCAGACTTGTGGAAAGAAAACATTCAACAAACATATTCAGGTGTTTATTTTACTAACTTTGTCTATTTCCGTCATTTCTCCTAAATTCACCAAAAGTTAGTATTAGATAATGCCTAATTTGCATATTTATGTACCTGTCGTGTCTCCCCTTAAATTCCTTGAGTAAGGTGTTAAAAAGTGTTGTTTTGATATTGATCCCACAGTGGAGGGCTGTAACATCAGCCTCAACTGTAGCTTTGAAAGATACCGAATACCCAGCCCTACCAATGACATGTTGTACAGCTGTCACTGGGCTTGTAGTACATTGTTCTGTACCATTGTGTTGTCTTACAGCTTGCCTTTACTCAGCTGTAATGCCCACTTTTATTAGATGATATTATGCTTCCTTGAAGTTATTGCAACCTTTTTACTATTTGTTTCCATGGAACATGACAGGCGTTAAAACATTGATTGAACTATTTATTGTGCCCTATATGTGTTCTATCAATCCACACATGGATATTTAAGTCAATTTGAAAGTATGTTTCACAAGCCTATATCATCTTATGTATTTCTCGATGTTTCAGCTATTGATCAATGGCCTTTTCAAATATGGCAGGCGTATTATTTTATAAAATTTTAAGCATGTGGATTCAAATGAAGCGACACAACCATGCCGAGGCAGATGAAATGTGTTTTAAATTAATGGTGGCATAAATGCAGAACTTAACCACAAAGAAAGAGAAGATAAAAACAGTCTAAACTACTTCCTGACAGACAGGGAAACTCATAACTTCTTTAATTCAAATCCTAACGAGGAAAAATAACACCGTGAAAATTCTGTGTAATTTCTGAGGGATCTGACAAAAACCAGACGCTCCCACACACAGGCAGCGAGAGACTTCAGGACCGCGGACAGCAGCCACTCACAAAACCTCCACGACAATAACTCAGCTAAATAATGGTAATGTATTGAATCTGAAAGAATTTCCATTCATTGTGTCATGTGAATGTGGAGAATTTATCCGCCACGCATTCCATTAAAGGACTTGTGTATTGAACACATGTGCTCTCTCCCTGCTCCTTGTCTCCCCTGAGATGCATTTCACTAACCTGAATGTCTTTAAAGATGGCAGACCTCTATTGATTTCAGGGCCATAGGACAGAGGAGACAGAGGAGACAAGGATGTATAAATTACAATGGGTATTTCCATTGTTACCAACTCTAACGGCTATATTGTGATATATGTTATATGTTATGTTGTTAGTGGAGCTTGTTATCCTTCATCACAGCTCTTTTTTTTTTTGCTGTTGTAGTTTTATGTGTTGCCCTCAGCTGATTCACAGTGTGTGTGATATTGTCCATTTAAATTTAAAATTAACTGAAGACTACAGTATCAACAGTACCTGAGATTTTTAATTTGTCTTTTTGTGGTTTTGTAATATACTATTTGGGAGTTTTTTCTGTATTGTTGTGCAGTGTATGAAATACAGCTTGCATTGTGACTGCAGAGGTAGGCCTAGTACATTATTTTAAAATGTGGATGACTGTATTACACTGCATGGATAAAAACAAATGAATGAACTCTCTTGTAGTGATAGTGATGCCATCTCGAGAGGGCTCAGTGTTGGGGAGTACGCAAATGCTTTACTTCAGTAAAAGTAGCACTACGACACTGTTAAAGTCCTACAGAAAAATATATAAGTAAAAGTATGCAAATATTATGAGCAAATTGCAATAAGTATCAAAAGTACTCAATGCAGAAAGTGTGTGTTTTGAGTTATAGCTGTGTGTGTGTTATATATATGTTATATATATATATATATATATATATATGTTATATAT
>CALSBV010011200.1:21659361-21783149 GCA_943590825.1 Bovichtus diacanthus
ATATATATATATATATATATATGTTATATATATATATATATATATATGTTATATATATATATATATATATATAAATTATTTTGGAGAGAAAAATAATGTGGAACATGAAATTAAGTAAAGTATGTGAGCAGTTAGTTACATTCTACACTGAAAGGGCTCTACTGTCTATTTAGATAACAGTAGAAACTGATAGCATCACTGACACCACTTAGCATGACAGATGTAATAAAATGCTATGGAAAATCAGCCATACTTTTGGATGTAGGATAATTCAGGTAGTAAATGTGCAGGGAGGGAATCTGGTATCTTAGTTGGGTCATTGCACCGACTCACTCCCAGTACATGACATGATTAAAGATGTCTTTTACATCCAACCTTTTTGAACTGTGAAAAAGGCCTATACAGTTATGTTTAAATGCAGACTAATTGGAAAACATTATCGGCAAAAGTCTTTTACCGTAATTATACATTTTAAAATACAAAAAAAGTCTCATTAAGATGTGCTGGTATGACGTCAAAGGTCATGTTTGACACTAAACACATCTGAAAACATTCCATATTCAAGAAAAAAAAAAAGGAGAAGTTAAGAACGCCCTGCTGAATAAATATGGCTGCATCTAAACTATAGTATTATCTTGACACCAGTGAAAATGGTGGCCTATCAATTTACATAATCCACCTTTCTCATATAAGATATTATATATATTTGTGTTGTGCAGTCATCCCATCATAAATGGCATGTACTTTTAAGTTACTTGTCTTCCACATAACATCTGAAGACCGACCATAATAATCAATTTACGTCTGGAGCTGCCTCCTCTTCAGCAGTTCAGATGCACCCAGTGTGAGGCCTGCTCAGATATGAAAATAGTATGGAGATTTACAGAAATTTGCAATATTTAATTGGAGTTTGTGTGCATCTCTGTGTGCGTCTCTGTATCTACTGGCAATGTGCCTCACAAAATTAAAGCAAAATTCTTTGATCTGATATAAGATTTGAATAGTGAAGATTTAAATATTTAAAATTCTTCTGCAGTGTCACTTTGATCTCTGAAATGATTAATAGGGGTTTGTTATAGAAAATACACTAAACGGATCCGGGAGAGCCAACCCACTGTAATTGTGAGTTCTCTCGCAGAGTGAGGGTAAATTACACATTTTAAAGTAACAGGGTAAACAGTTCATTTGAATTTTTATTTCATTCTTTTATGTTTAATGAGACAAGAAGACAGAGAGCGACTTCAAACACCCCAATCTAAAGTGGAAAAGATTTTCTCCATGCGAGAATGACACTTGGAAGGGAAAAGTGCTTTCATCGTTTATCATGATGATTAGGAAGAGGAGGCTCTTTGTCTCCCATCTCTGCCTTTTTCAAGCATGAAGTGAGAGAAGTTGGCCAACACCGGTGAAGGCAACAAAATAATGCTGATACGGATAACAGGGGCGGTTGATTGTGTGATGCTCTCCGAGCAGCTTACACAACCTTAATAAGAATATACAGCTCAACACCTTAAGAGTAGTGCTACGCTGACATTTTGATCCGTCATTTTCATTCCTAGTAATAAACTAGTGTTAAACTCAGAAGGGTGTAGGTGACCTTTGATCAGCAATGACCCTTTGCTAAGCCCTGCTCCTCCGAGTCACTGTTGCCTCGCTTGTGACTCTTTCCATTCTCACAACATAATGCAGTTTATAATGATAACGATGGCAGATTTACTCCTCCAAAACTTAATAATTTTTGGAACAGTTGGTTCATGATTTCAGACGGTAACACACAAAAGCAGGCTTCTCCTTTCTTGATAATGATCGACAGTTGACATCGATGGCAGCTTTCGCCAACTGCAGCTGATTAAGTTAACGTTAGAACCATGAGTCGCTTGGTTTTTCACCAAAAGCAAAGAATCCTTCACTGTAAAAGTTTCTTCTATGCACTTGACATATAAGAAACTGTGCTAATAGTTTAAGGTGGGGTTGTTGGGTCTGAAAAGTAAAGCCAATGCAGAAGTGCCTTTAACCTGCATTGTTTCTAATGGCCTGCAGGGGGCAACTCCACTGGTAGCAAAAAGAAGTCCGGTTTTATAGAAGTCTATGAGAAAAAGTGACCCAACTTCTTGCTTGATTTATTACCTCAGTGAACATTTTCCTTAATTATGAGTTAGTGAGTATTAAGATAAGATAAGACGGAACTTTATTTATCCCGAGGATAACTGATATGTTGATATCTGATATGTTATGTAAGTTTATGGTCTCAATCGCTAGTTTCAAGTCTTGTGCCAACTGCTCATCAGTAGTGCTAAACATTCACACACACACTCACATACCGTTGGCCATGCAATTTGGGGTTCAGCATCTTACCCAAGGACACTTCAACATGCTGACCGCAGGGGCCTGGATTGGAACCACTCTACCTCCTGAGTCACAGCCGCCCGTATGCATCGGAATGCTATTTTGGATAATATTGGCCGGGGTTGTTGGAGAATGAACTTCACCAAATCCAATAAAGAGCAGTACAGAGCAGCTAATGTTAGCCTAAACACTAACAGCATTCAGGACAAGCTTCCACACACGGTGAAATACTACAGTCGAAGTGCTAGTCGTTAATGGGGCTTTTTTAAAATAAACTTTAACACCACAAACTAATGTAGTTAACTCTTGGTTTTGGAAAATTACACTGGGTTAACTTACTACAGCAGCTTACTACAAATCTACTGTTACTGTTCGCTTACTACTGTAGGTAGCAAGCTAGTTAGCCTATTATGCTAGGATTTTCAGCTAATGTTAAGCCAGATAAACACACCATTTAATCCATTCCTTACTCTTTTTTTTCCCCCTCATTTTTGGTTTACTTTTGGAAAGGCACAAAAAAGACAGCACCTCCAGACTATCTAAATGCAGAGTATTTTTCGCACTACATACAGTATACAGCCCAATGCATACAATACATGGTAGGTTGCTAAACTATGATTGGACAATCCCTGTTCGGATGAGGGGTTTAGCAAACCATACATTTGATGAAAGGGTAAGCATCTTTCTTTATATGTTTAGTTCTTTTATGAAATAAAATATTTATATATATTATGTAAGTTACAGTTATGTATTTTTCTATATTTATAGCCTTGATTTTTTATTTTTAGGTCAACCATAAATGTGTTTTTCTTTTTTAAATTAAATAATCAAACTTGCTGCACTGTCAAACCGATATTAAAAGTGAATGGAAATCTAATGAACATAGTTTTTATTCAATAATAACATTAATATGATATTAGCTTTGAATTAATGTTTAATTCATCCCCATCTTATTTAAATTCATTAGCATGCAGAGAATATAATAATTGTGCCCAGTTCATCCTCTAATGCTTCAGTGACTCTGCCCAGTTGAATATAATAGCCTTGTAAACTGTGCATTCAATTAGAATTGCTCTGCTTTTTTTCACTTTTAAATATTCAAAGTTAGATCACTGTGAAAACAAATATGGGACATACTGTAGCTATGCTGCTGTTTTCATCTGACATGAATCTTTCATTTATGTATGAATTCATGAAGCCATTTAAATGTCTTCCCCCACTTTGGGCTGCCCCTAAAATTAACATTGACTGGAATTTAGCCCATTTGTAGTTTGTTTCAGTCTGACTAAAGAACAAAATGGATTCTTTATACCAACCACTGAACACATTTCCTACCATGCAGCCTCAGAATTCACCTTCCACTTGACCTTCAATCATCAAACACACACTTTTTATGCTCTTTTTCTTACTAAACACATGGAACGCACAATTTTAACTGAAGCGGATATGGTAGGTGAGTGTGTGCTTTCGTGCATGTGTGAACGCGGGGGTAATGGGGGTTTGGGCAGCGTTCATCTTAATGGTGGCCATAGGTCAGTGAAGATGTCTCTTCAGAAAGGTGACCTACTGGACCATGAATTTCCTGTCTAACATTTCGGGCGGCGCTCCAATCGGTGTTTCCAATTGTTGTGGCACACTGCAAGAGAGCCACCTGCTCACCGACCGCTGTGATCAATGAAGATGATTTTATTTATTTATTTTTTTTGTGACACAACCCAAAAGAGGTGGTATTGACATTTGAGGCAGGGGCGTGAATCGATAGCAACCAGTCAAGCCGTCTGACTGAGCAAAACCCATAAACGTCGAGCCCTCTTGCAGTGGATGGAGGATTGATTGATTGTTGGAATGGCAAATGTTAAGGCAGGGTGTCAGTTTGTGTTGTTTCATTTCTCACAAGTATTTTGTGAGGATTTGTAAAAAAAATGACCGAAGCAAAGAAAATTGTCTCTCGGTTGTCATATATTAAGTCTATTTTAAGAAACGTGTCTTATTTCAATCAGTTGAAATACACTTTATATAACAGCTCGGTAATAGTGGGATAAGTGTTTCCAGGTTACAAGTCACAGCATTAAACATATTCATTTGTACAGTATTACCTTGAAACAAAGAGGGATGTTTGGAACATAAGGAAGGATGAATACCAACATTATCAGATGGTAATTACCAATTCTGGCAAAGAAAAGTAAGCATTAAATATTTCCTCATTTGCATATTTAAACAGACAATTTAAAAACTTGTACTACAAAAAATTATTGTCTTAATGTATGTAATCAACTGGGGAAGTTGGAATTTTACAAAACATATTTAAAAGCCGTTTTATTAAATAGTTTTTTCTCATATTCTGAGAAAGAAATCTCCAATTCAGTAGCACTTACATACGCTTTCAGTTTCATTCCTTTTTTTCCCATTATTACAGAGGGGTTTGTTCATATATCATTCATACTCTGATTTATAGAACACTTTATTCCTTAAAACATGGCAACATTTTATTTTTTTTATATGGCTGTTGACAGTATTTTCTTATTTATACAGAATGATACAAATCACCAGTAAAAACCTTTGACTGATATGTCAACAAAATAAAACAAGAATTTTGAACCTGGGTTCATCCAGAGTTCAGATTCCTGTTCCACAAATGTATGCAAATGAGCACATATTTAACAAGACAATGCATCGTTTGCATATGTAAACATAACATCTCAGAAAACTTGTAATACAAAAAACAAGTGTCCTAATATAATCAATCAACTAGGGAAGTTTCATGGTGATATATATTAGTGAAACGTGTTACACTAATCACCTGTAGGGTCACCTCTTAATTATTACCTCTTTATAATCAAACTGTTCCCATGTTACCACTGAGCTGTAATGAAAAGGACATGTTAGGCTATTTCTCTCCCTGAGTAGCCTCCTCCTTGGCTGCCTTTTCCTGTCTTGTCAATATCCTTCCCTCAGTTAGTAAAAGCCACTGACAGGTCTGATTCAGTCATTGTGTCTCTCAAAGTATCTTTCCACACTAATCAAAATGACTCTCTGTTAAATAAAGCATGAAAAAAGCTTTTTCCATGAACGGTGTGCTGGAGCGGAAGTCATCTTGCCTGTAACGCTAGATGATTAATCAACAGATTGGATTCTGCTCAGCATTGCAATTCCTTCCTGCACTTTAACCCAAACATAAGATTAAAAAAAGAGTCTCGCATCTTTCACTTTCTGTGAGTAGTGGAATTAAAAGCTAGACCACTGGTGGCATTTTTCTAAAGATAGGTGAGGTTTTTCTTTTCAGGGCTGAGACCTGCCAGGAAGTATCAGTGAGAGTTCCTGGCTCTGTCAGCAGGGCTGGTAAATGGTTTAAAGACGGTGGGGGGTTGACACCGTGCATACTAGATTGTGGTCTGAATGGAAAGTTGGCACCCATTGGTGCGTGCCTTTACTTAACAGGGTGTGGCAGTTAGCTCTCTGCACTCATCACATGATTTATGGGTCAGTCAGTGATGAAATGTAGCATAAAATTGCCTGGATTCTTGGTTAGTAGCTGTTATGACAGGAAACAACCACAAAACAAGCATTTGCTGTCATCAGACAAGTATTACTAGCTTGATAATTATCACTCTCATTGTGTTGTGTATCCACAATGTGGCAAGATGTGTGGGACAAGAAATAATTGTCTTTTATTAAATTGTTTATTTTCAGTTTCCTGCTTCTTTACTGCAGCATGAGAGAGGTAAAGGGCAAAGTTTCGGAAATAGAATCAGCCCTCTCTTTTTCTGCTCAGTGCGTGAAAATAGTATTGATTAATGGTCATTGCCCCTTTTTCCACGCAGAATGATGTAAAGAGCCTGTCAGCTACCATCACCTTCTCAGAGAATGTGTTCCATCAATCCCGCGGCCAAACAGGCAAGCAGGTGGCACATATTTCACCTACCTGGGCAAAATGGGCCAGTAAGTGGGACAAGGCAGAGAGACAAAAGTGACACATACGAAGGTGACAGCTTTTCACACCTGGGAATAATGGTTTTGATAGGTGTCCTGCTTGTTTCACTGCTGTGGACTGGACAAAGACCAAAATTGTGTGATAATATACACAATTAGCTCATGGCGCAAAAAGACCCAGGGCCTTCACAGGCCAGGGCAAATCTAAACTCTACCTTTCACCGGCAAGCATGACGGCTCAGGCTCAGCACAATGCTGGAAGGACACAATGTTTTGACACATCAAGGATACAATTATTGGACCCTAAAGTCATGCTTGTCCACACATGCACCCTCACAGTTAGACAGTGAATAGTTGTGGGAGCACTGCAATTAATTTCCACATGACCACCAGATGTGAGTCTCCGTGTATGACACTGACAAATATACAAATTATCACCGTCGCAATACACATGTATACCTAGAGATGCGCCATATATATTTCTGTGATATCGCTGTCTTGTCTGTTTTATTTTAGCTGATATTACACATGTGCAGCAACTTCAAAAGTAAAGCAGTGTTAATATCACTTTGGATGTCTAATTTATTCTGTCACAACTCCCCTCTCCCATGTGTTTTGTAAAGGAAAAGATGTCCCTTCAACAGAGAAGGTGTGTGTCATCATCACTGTGAGCACACGCCGAGCTATTTTTGTTTTTCACCTGACCATGTTGACACGCTCGCCACATTAATGTCCTATAGTGGAGCTGCAGCTTCACAGAATAGAGAATGTGCGGGAGCACGACGAGATGTTTTTATCATCTCTATGGTATATTATCTGCTTACTGTTCTTACAGCTCAGCAGCGCGGCACTCTGTCGGGCATCCCTGAGATACTTCAGCTTATTATCAGCGCCTCTTAAATGCTTCCCAGCAAATGCTGTGGGCCCTAAAAGAGAAAGGAAGAAGAAATCAATCAAGTCATGCCTGTAATAAGGTGGGAGAAGGATTAAATATACATGGTAAACCCCATACATGAACACTAATGGTGTCCTGAAGCCACAGTCAGCAGAACTCACCTAAAGGTTGAATATGAAATCAAAGCATTGCTATGATTACCATGTATTAAGATTTTTAAGACACCGACAATGCTGTTAGTTTCATAACAAATACATTTAGCGAAAGTAGGTAGATTTTTATGTTTTTGTCATTTTTTTGTCAGTTCTAAAATGAGATTCTACAGCTGTGTTTAGTAATAAACGTGCTTCCATAGTTGTACAACACTGTACTGTGGTGCGTTAAAGGCCAAGCCTGCAGCTGAACTTTTTGTGTTGAGGAACTTGACACAACGTAATGTATTTCCTCTTCTTAAATGCTAGTTTTCTGTGGTGCCTAACATCCCTAAATATGTAATAATGAAAGTTATAATTATATGGAAGCTGCCACAATAGCGTGTTATGATGCGTTGGCTTACAGGCTGCATAAATGCTCAAAAACATGGGTGTTCCACAAACATGCTAACCTTATTGGTAATGCTTTCGATTGCAGCCGACCAATTACAGAGTAAACTAGAACAACACTTATAATGCATGTTTCTTGCAATGGGATTCGGATCTGCTCTAAAATTTAATAATTTGAACATACAGGGCACTAATGAAATAGTTACTGGCAGAGGCATCGTCATGTGGGAAATAATGTAACTAAGGCTGTACATCATCATCTCCACAACATAACTGCCTGGTTGAACATAATAGCCTTGTAAACTGCATTACATTAGATTTGCTCTCCTTTCAATTAAATGCTTTTCCTCTCATAAATATTCAATAAAGTTAGACTGTGGTAAAAAAAAACAAATATAGGCACATCATAACATAAACATCACAGTTTCACCATTCTTCCTGGGCTTAACCAAAGGTTTTGTTCCTAAAATATACAGGAAAACGATGCTGATTATTAATTAATGGCCAGTTATTGTGTACTTAGCAGGGACAATCCACAATACATATATTATATCAGATAAAGCTAAACGCTACAGTATATTTTCATGTGTAGTCCCCGGGCAGAGACCACCTGTGATTACAGGTTACAGAGATAAAAGATCAGTTGTGGTAAATCAAAATCTTTCACAAAAAAAGAATAAAAAATTAATCATATTCAAATAAATAATGCCATACCATAACTTGTTTAATTCTATTATATAGGCAGGCTCTACTGTTACCACATTTTGCTCATTTATCCTGTCTTGTTACCCAGTAACAGGTATCTCCTGTATCTCAAGAGACTTCCTTTTTTTAATAAAGTAGTTGTAGTGCTTTATTCCATCTTAAACACAAAGTTGCCACCACCTTATTCCCTGACCTCTTCCCTTCTTCCCTTGTGCTTACATACTGTATGTGTCCCTGTATAGGTTCCCAGTAAGTATTTTATTGGTACCCCACATGTTCTAATTAATAGTTACACATCAACATACCGGTTGTAGTGTAGCTGATACATTATTAATTACACCTTACTAACTATAGCTTTAAAAACGACCATGTCAACAAAAATCCATTTCCTCTCAATAATAAATAAAAACGAAACAATAATCAAGGGACACTGTCAGCCCCTTGTTCCCTGCCCAGTCCTCCCTCTCCGAGCCAGTCAGTGGAGGTCTGGAACCTGTTTATGGCAGGTTGGGATTAAGGAGACCAAATCCAACCTGCTGTTTCTCAAGGCCTCAGAAAGCTGAGTTGGATAATTAAACTGTCGAGACATGGGTCCTTTCTTCTTTTTCTCCTCTCGCCTTCCCTTCCTGCGGTTTAATTTATTTGGACAAAGGGCGACCCGGTGGGCAGGCTGGGCAGGCTTCCAGCTCGACGGCGAACACACGGCGAGAATGATGCAGTGGCTGGAAGAGTTCAGAGGTTGGGGTGAAAAGGTAGACCCATCAGGGATGAGCCAGGTCAAGCTATTTAAGTCAATATTGCTCACCCCGTCTGAGTGCCAGAGTAACACCTTCCTGATCCACAAGACCTATGGACAAAGGAGGCATCGTCTACGTCTCATCAGCGAGGGATTGTGGGCTTCGGCTGCTCTATAACTGCTGGAGGGGCAGAGGTATGTGTCCGAGGGTCCCTGTAGAGCAGGCATTACAATGAAGGACTCACTGTTGTTGACCTAGCCCCAGGCCACATGTGTCACCAGCATATCCATCAATACTACCATGTCATTACATTTGCACTTCAAAAATATATGGCACAGCTTGATAGAATCTATCGCCATTGTCAGCAATCATATGCAGTAGAGCCTATGACAAACCTGGGCAATTGTATTAAAAATGGGATTCAAAAGTATTCATCGTAAGTTCATTTGACATGTTGGCATACTGTTGTTGTTTTTTTTTTACAATGGTACAATAATGAAAAGGAGGGGGAATGGCTTGCATAAAACAGCCGTATATAAGAAAGAGAACTAGTCACTGTGACGTCACCCATTCGTTTGTGGACTACCGTTTTGAAACCTTGAGTTTGGCATTTTGGCCGTCATTGTCTTGTTTTTTTTTGGAACCAAAAGTTACAATATTTGGTTAGCAAGGTGCATCTGTGACTCCTCAGATTGTCTTTTAGGTAAACTGAACACTGAACAGCGCTATGGTGGCAACGGCGTGGTAGCGAACATCAATCACTGTTACAAAATGAACATCATGCTGTATTGAAGAAGACTTGAAATTAGTGATTGAGACCATAAACTCATTAGGAAAATGTTTACTGAGGTAAAAAATCAAGTGAGAAGAAAGCTAATTTTCTCATAAACTTCTATACAATCGGACTTCTGTTAGTAGCCAGTGGAGTCACCCCCTGCTGGCCATTAGAAAGAAAGCAGGTTTAAACACACATGAACCAGGTTTCCATCCAAATAGAGCACACATTTTAACCAAATTTCTGTGTTTTTATCCTCAAAATTAAAATGACATAAAAACAGGTGGATGGAAACATGGATGTAAATGTTTTCATGCTAAATTCATAATTTGTATACAAAAGTAGATTTGTACTGTGTATGTTGTAGTATGGACACATTGTATTTGTCCATACAGTGTAGTAATAAGATGTCTGCCCTGCCAGCCCTTGTATGGGGTCAATCGTCCCACCTCTTCCCAAGCTTATAAAATGTCCCTTATCAATATTTTAGCACATCAATTGTAACCCTTGATAAACACATCTCCTGAAAAGTAAATTATCAGTGGACACAGTCACTGGGGATTGACTGTCTGGGACGCTGTCAAGGCTTTCTCTCTAGTGTTTGCTCTATCTCACACACTCTGTCAATTCCATCTTTTGAGAGGGAGACCAATAGAATCCAGCAGCTCTTGTTGAGGATTTTTCAAACTAAACAATGCCCTGGGCATATTGTATTCTCAGGAGAACTGTTGGCCAAAGTAAGATATGCTTCAATTCCCAGAATCCTGAACATTTTACAGTTCAGTTAGAGTTCCATGTACACAAACAGTGTTGATTTGACCCTTTTGAAGAGTCTAAATATATGTAAATATGTAAGATATTGTTAGGAATTCTGTTGAAGAAATAGTTTCACGTGTTGGTAAATTTGCTCAATTGCTTTCTTGCAGAGAGTGAGAAGATTGATACCAAATTATACTGCAAATACCAAATCACGCCCAGCTGGTTAGCTTAGCTTAGCATGATGAGAAATAGGGAAACAACTAGCTTGGCTCCGTCCAATGGGAACAAAATCCACCTACCAGCACCTCTAAATGTAATTTCTTTATTTGTACAAATAAGCAAAGTATAAAAATTAATTATTAGCCGGAACTTTCTGGATTCCTCTGGGCAATTCAAGATAAAACTGTGTGTACGCACAAACGCAGAAATATGCATGCCCATCAAGTTGTGGAATGTGCACAATTCTGATTTTTATTCCCACAGTTAGCCATAAGTGGACATAGGAACACCCTTAATCAGCTATTTGCATAACAAAGAACACATGTTAGATTTTACTGATTGTTTCATATCGGCGAGGTTCCCCAACAATGCCAGAGCAGCTTATACCATTAATCCATCACATGCACCTGGCGATACCTCAATCATCATAATTAAACTGAAGGATGTTCAATGATTCATTTATAGAACTTTCAACATATTGAAACCGACTTTATAAAGTACTTCACAATTGAGGATAAAATTATCATTTACACAGGGACTTGTAAATACCAAGTGACAATAATGCATCAGTCATAAGTAATGAATTAAAATAAGTCTAGAAATGTATCTTTGATTTTTTTTTTGTAAACTGCAAATAATAACTGAATCAGTGAAATTGCTGTCTCTCACCTAATATTTCTTATATATCCTCCTTTACATATCACCTTCAGCTAGCTCCACAAAACTTTGTGTATGTCTGGTCTGAAATATAGGTGGGCACACACTCTTCTTTTATAAATACCAGTTTATTCACAGTGTTTGTGCGTATGGATCATTTATACATCGGCCCCACATCGTTATTCATCTGGGCAAGAAATAGTCGCCACCACAATGTCCCGTAGAATTACAAGTTTCACACTTCGCTTTTTGTACAGCCTAAACAAACAAGATATAACATGGTAATTAGTGAACTTTAGAGGTGCCAGTAGGCTGATTCTGTAACTTTTTGGCAGAGCCAGGCGAGCTAGTTTCCTTTGTGCTATGCTCCTCCAAAGCCCAGATGACATCGTGACCAGACTGGAAACGCATCACTGGCAAAACCGTTGTTTTCCTATGGATCTATCTTGCGCCGCACGTCACGTTTTTTAGACGCGCATAGTAGTTCAAATATCCTCAACTTATTAGCGTAAGTTGCAAGGTTGCACCACTCGTCAGTGTCACACTTGTCCCAGGCATCCCATCAGGACTTTACCACTTCCTTCCAGTTTTGATGTCAGCAACGAGACCAAAGAAAAATGTAAAAATCTTGACGGTTGAAGGCGCACTAGATTTTTATCACATTTGATCGTCTGGGTACACTCTGTTTTGCCAACGCACTTTGCCAAGGCATTTTTGAGGCGGCTTCATACTTATCCTATCGACATGAGAGTGGTATCGATTTTCTCATCTAACCTTCTGCAATGAAGTGAATAAGCATTTTACTTCCCCAAATGTCAAACTATTCCTTGAAGAACTCAGCAATGTCTGAAATTAAGGATTTTCTCTTGATATCTGTTGTCAAATACAGTATATTCAAATATTTGTTATAGCTCAGTTTGTGCCGCTTGTTTGTACAGTTATATAAACAGAAAGTAACTTACTGCTGATGTATTGCATATTGCTGTAGCGTTTGCTGCAAACTGCAGATGATCAGGCGCTGGTGGAAAGACCTGCAGAGCAAGAGGGCTTCATCACACTGAGATGAGGATGTTCATCGGTGTGTGAAGTTTCTTCAGGCAGTCAGAAGCAGAGTTAGCACGCAGAATGATTACCTTTTAATCATGGAAAGAGCTTAAAAACACAGATTATCATTTTATAGCCAGTCTTTGCCAAGCAAATGTCTGACGGTGCTTATTCATTTTGTAAATAGTATTGATGTAAAAGGTACTATTTTTAGTTTAAAAAATATTTATAACTTGTTCTGAAATAGTGAACATCCAGCACACGAACTAGGAGGCCTTATCTGCAGGGTTGTGCCTATGTGATGCTGCACAAGGGAAAATAGAGAAGACAAACAGACATCAGGAGAATATCTTAATATGGACTGTGGAAATAGATGTTATGCTGTAGGATTTAGTGTCTGTAACAACAACACTTAGAAATATAAAAATACACTTTAATGCAAAAAATGACTCAACCCAAATGGACGGAATGCACACACAACATCATGACAGTTTTTTTCAACAGAAAGCAATGTTTATAGCAACTGAATCAATTCATCAGTCGTGGTGATGTTAAGCCCCAGTCACATCTTATCGCACATTACTGGCTTTGCTTTATAAAAACCACCTCAACAGCCACAAGCGAGGCATTGCTCATGTCATCTGCAAATCACAAATCGTAGCTCCTGACGCGAACCGCTGCACAGAAGCCAAGTGCCAAAGGGCTCTGGCCAAAGCCTGCATCAGACTTTAAAGTGATTTGAAACAGTGAGCAAAGGAGGGGCAGGATTTGCCTTGGAGCCTAACATAGACAGAGCTTCAATCTTCAATGGAATGGAAAAAAAAAAAGAGAGAAAAAAGATGAGAAAGGGGAAGAAACAGTAGCATGGCCAGCTCATCCATCATTTCTTTAAAAGGTCAGGATTTTGTAGGTGGAATTGGGAAGAGCAGCGAATTGCAGATGCACCGAACAGCAGGGTATTTTCCGCTGCCATGACCAGCTAAGGAGAGCTCCTTTAAAACACATCTGCCAGTAAACATTTTGGCCTGACTCTGGGTCATCTCTCCTGTCTGGACGAGACCCAGCAGAGCGTGAAGATGTACCTGCACAAACCCAGAGACAGACGTAGTCACTTCAGACTTTTCCTTTTAGCCCTACCGCCTCCATCTTAATTGTTATGATGATACATACTGTAGCACATGAATATTTCTCGTGGATTCTAAGGGGTTTTCTCACCTAAGGAATGAGTTCAACAAAACTCAAATCTACATTATTTTAATCACATTATCGATGGGCAGTACCAACATCAAACTGTGATTGACTCAAATTCTGGAACTGAAACAGTCCTATAAATAAAAAAAACACAGAGTATTTTTAAAATAAAGTGTATCTGACACAATTATTTTAAAAATGTAGCACTATAACACAGCAAATTAGTAAATGAAATGTCATTCTAAATGATACGTAATTATATGACTGTCTCAGGTGTACATTTGAGAAAAAATCGAGAAGAAATAGGGCAGAGAAATCACCAGCGAGGCCCGTCTGAAGTAAAGCCCATCAGCGGCTAAGTGCCTCTTTACCTCCTTCAACCACTAGAGACGAGCGGGAAAAATGACCTTCTGGCATTATGGACGGGGAGAATCTAACCAAACACACGTCACTCATAAAAGACACACACAATTTTTTTTAGGATGTACTGTACTTACAGAGGAGTTCAGTACAGTCGGAAAGCACTTTCTCCTCACTGTCAGAGTGATGAAAAGGTTGCTCTCCCAGAGAAAGGAGGCGAGAGGGACAGATGTGAGCTCGGTTCTAAGTCTCTCCATCAGCCCTGTAGATGCCGCTCAGACACCCAGGGGGATGCACAGAAACATCTGGAAAGAATTGTCAATGAGATTGATAAAGTATCTAGAGTAATAAAAAATGAATTTCCCTGCCTCGATGTAAACACAAATGACCTGAGCCGTGATGCATTTGCTTAGATCCACTTTGACCCCTCCCCCCCCCCACACCACCACCACCCCCGTATCTGTGTCTTCCTCACTCTCCGTCTCATGTGTTTCTTAAGCAGTGTGCACACAGTTTGAGCAAAGTCGATAATTGCAAATAGTCCCGCGGATCGTACGGATTCAGCCTCAATCATGCCCAAATGACTCGAGCCTGGCTGATCCTAAACACCTGTTTAAAGGTCTCTTAATATCCAAATTTAAAAAAGCAGATGGCGCATTATTACTTTTCCAATAGAGAGATAACAAGCACTAAAGCTGCTGTACAATCTTTTGAACAGCCTGCGCGGATGGCTAGACAAGTAAAGGAGAAGTGATACATTAAACATGAATTGTTCGAAGGACACAGACGACATAAAAGCATGTGGTGACAGGGTCACAGGCATTGTGCGCGACGTGAGTGGAGGGGACAGATTTGCAGAGAGCCTTTTAATGTGCACGCTTGTGCTTAACATTGTTTAGAGCTCAGTGATTTGAGATTACTACCACAGGGGGCGGCCCGAGGGCATTTTCATGATGAGCTTCGGGAAATGTCGCCGATAATACGCTGAGCTCTTTAAGGTGGCCGTGTCTTTCTTCTTTCTTTTACAAATACATCAAACTTAAACTGATCAAAAATACATCGCTGAGGTTCTGCTTTTCCAGATGGTGATGTTTAATACTGTGTAGCATTTCTCATGGATTGGGGCTTTATGCCCACATCAGTAATCTGCAGCAGTGTTTTTTTCTTTCCATGCCGCTCTGCTGCTAAGTAGGCAGCGAGGTGTTTAAGTTGTGGCCTTGAAAGTTGTGCTGAGAGCCCCGGTTCGGCTCCTGCTCCACGAATGATTCCTGGGATACGAGTCGGGTTCCAGCCTCCGGGGACTTCTTCATTATCTGTCATTAAATGTTTTTAAGTTTGCATAATTGATCTTCTCCAATAAGTCGTCATTGATTTATGGAGGTCTGGGCTGAAGGAGGAACTGGTTAAAAATTCATAACCCTGCTACGCGTCTTCACAATCCATTAGCTGCTCCTGGATCCAGAGTCCTTCCATTGATTGACCTTGTGCTGAGAATCTCATGGACTCTGCATTTTTTCCTCTTTTATTGCACTGTGGGAAGGAGAGTTATGTTTCAGCTTTTTCCCCAGATAGGTCTTACTTTGATTTTCTCCCTCTCCATCGCTGTGTGTCTTCCTCTCTGTCTCACCCTCCCTCTGTCTCTCTGATTCTCCTTGCCCATCTAAACTGAAGACCTTACTCTGAGACGATGAATAAATAAAGCATGTTCCATAAACAGCTTTCCACTATTATTTAAGCTTCCAGGACCTCGCACTCTGACAGCCTGCTTTCCCTGCCATCAAATTCAAGTGTGTAAATTTTCTAAAAGGCTCTGAATGTTTTATGATGATTTCAGGGAATGATGGAGTAATAGCTGAATAGTGAAGCTATTACTTTTAATATTTATATAGAGTGCTTTGAATGATTAATGTGACAGGATGTAAAATCAGAGCTGCGGGACGTATGTACTTCACAACCACAGCCACTTGGCAAAAATATTTGTTTTCCTGAGCAGCCCATTCCAAACTGTTGTGAGCGACCCATCGTGGCGCGGGGGAGACGCTCTTTTCCATTCATTTCAATCTCACCTTGACAAAAGGGCCATTCGTGGAAAGCATTAGTTCAAATATGGAGTACGTCTGAAAGAAATTGTAACAAATATTTGAGAGGTTTTATCACTCATAGGTCAAGTTGTCTCAATTGCCAGGTCTAGACCTCTTTAACACAGACACAGTAATACTGAGGGATGAAACTCTAACAGGTTCCAAAAAGCAGATGGACAGTTCAACACTTAGGGCACATACAATTATAACAATGTTGTATTGTTTGGTAAATTATACAATGTGGTTACAATTTTAGGACAGCTCATTTCCACCAGGAAAAGAAAAAAAACTGATGAAAAGTTAGAAGTGACAAAGAAATACTCATGATAAGTCAGAAATTATGAAACAGTTATATTATACTGAGTAATTATGAGATCAGTCAAATTGTGAGATAGTAAGGTCAAATCTGACTTAATTTCTCACATTTTTAAAGTTAGTTAAAAGTTTCACTTCATATCTTGTGAATTCTGACATAAAGTCAAAAGTTATCTCATAACTATTGCTAATTATATATTGATTATATTACAGAATTGTTCTTAAACATGTTGGCCTCTAAAATATCTACCCATGACCTCCGTATATACTTTTCCTGGCACATCTGGGCTAAATCCCAGGTGGAATAATGCTAAGTTCATACATGTGAGATATAGTACAGGATGTAAAATTGTGACATCATTTTTTTTGACTTTTCTTATAAATTATAA
Organism: Bovichtus diacanthus; assembly: GCA_943590825.1. Taxonomy (NCBI): domain Eukaryota; kingdom Metazoa; phylum Chordata; class Actinopteri; order Perciformes; family Bovichtidae; genus Bovichtus; species Bovichtus diacanthus. Next base: position 21,676,307 of record CALSBV010011200.1, read on the forward strand.
TTTATTAGAAGGACAGAGATTTTACCCCATTTGACGGTTATTTCATGCTAAAATTCAAATTCTCTCTGACAAAATGTTGCCTTTATCACTTGACTATGTTCATCTGAAACATAATTTGTGTTTATCTCATTACATTTCATAAATAGCAAACAGAGAAAAGAAAGACAAATAAAGATGTACTCTTAACATTAGTTATCAGATGCTATTATTACAGGTCACACTGCAGTGTGGGGTCTTTGCCGATGTGCAGCTTTGGTTTTTTGGTCCTGGTGTTGTTTTGTCCCTTTAGCACAGCGAGCTTCAGTCTGTGTATCTTGTGCTGTGTGGAGCTTGGCAGTTAAAGGCCAGTTTATTCTTGCGGGTATCAGGCAGCCTTGTCCTGAGGGAACGAGCTCTTTCATGCACAGTTAGTGCACTTGACTCAGCATGGAGATGCTTTCAGATGGAAAAGCCATGTTTAGAAGACGTCTTATGAGACATTAAAGCACTACTGTTCCATTGTTTTAGCTCTTCCTAAATGTCACTTTCCTCTCCTGAGCCTGCCCTTCACAACACTGTTGTGGGACACGTCACAGAGAAAGGCCTTTTCTCTGCTCCCACTCAGGGTCCATTTGAAGGGAGCAGCAGAATGTAAAGTCACCACTCTAGCCATTACTGTCGTCTTCGTCTGTTTACTTTCTATGCAATATTTACTGGAAGAAAAACAGGACAAATCAGACACATTATTGCTTCCATGGGATACACTTTTGAAGAGCTTTGCAACATTTGCGACATTTACTGTTAACCTAATTTTTTTAAATGTTTGGTTTTGTTTTCATGCTCCAAATTTTATCTTGATATTTTGTCATTTTCTGGTTGCTCACAAAATGTGTGAAGGCACACTTGTTGGGTGTATTATTCTTATTCTCATTATTTAAGCAGACAAAAATGGAAAAGATATCAAGTTCTACTTACTTTTACTTTATGTAATGACTGTGTCTGTTCATCAAATATCAATACTACACTCTAAAAATAACTTACACGCTGCCAAAATAGTCCCATCTGTAGTTTTCGCAGAAAGAGAGCAACCTTCACTCTTTGAATTCAAAAATACTTTTAGGCAGAATAATACATATACCATATGAAAATATTACTGCCTGAGTGGAGTCAAGAGGTCTTTTTCTTTTAATATGGCCTTGGACTGACAAAGATATCTGTCAGGGGGCTGTTTCATACATTTTCAGACTTAATAGCACCTATCAGCAGTAGAAGCTGAGGCGAACTGGAAATGCATAAGCAGTGCCTTATAGCCATCTAGAGTGTTGGTGTGTTTGGGAGTGTGGAGAAAGGACAGAGATGAGCTGAACTCAATAACTCTCAGTGCTTCTTTAAGTTCATGTTTATCCACTTAGAATAGCAATCGAAAACGGACCGTTGTGGACTGTCAGTGGTGGAACCGCTGATCCAATCAGCAGGTACGGCTGAGTTTCAAAATGAAATTAGATTTACAACAAGTGTTGAGGTGTGTGCCCCTTCCTCCGCTTGGTAATGCTGTTTTAGGGGAGCGGTAATGACTTGTGCGGATTCAAATGTTGGTGTAATTGAGAAAGAGATGCCGTGACTGGAACAGATGTTTCATATAGGCTTCTCCTCCGACTTCTGCGTGTGTGTGTGTGTCTGCGTGTGTGTGTGTTTGGTACATCTATACTCATGGGGACCGATTTTGACAGTCCAATGTTTTTGTGAAGACATTTTTGGATTGATTTTTGGGGCTATTGGTTAAGGTGAGTTCCAGGGCTACAGTGGTTACTGGTTAGGGTTAGGGTAAGCCCCCTAGGCTATGAATGTACTATTTTGTAATACAATTTCCTCGCATATATAGAAAAAACAATGTCGGTGAGGGAGCATGCGTGTGTCTGTGTGAAGTGACTCCCCACACATGAGAGGAGGTTAATGGTGTCTCAGCTTCCATTAACTCGAATACTTTTGGGCTTTGTTGTACATGCCTGTGAATTGAAATCACATTCACAAGTGGCATATATTGTGAAACTCCTGAGTGATTAAGGAACAAGACCAGCATACTTTTTCTAAACCCTTTATCCCACTTTCTGTGTATTTGCTAGGCGGTCCTCCAGAATAACAAGGAGTGCAAGTGACGGCCGCCAGCCAGGCTTCAACTCACAGAATCGTATTTTCAGCAAAATAGACCAGAGATGTGTACTGATCCAGTAACCTAAACAGAGACAACTGATTGGGAGATTATACCTGCATGAGAGACTAAAGCTATACCTGTACAACATTGAATGATAAACGTAGGAATGCAGAATCTGTAGGCAACCGGACACGATTTTGGTATCGTAAAGTGCTCCGGTTCCGTTTGTAGTCGGAGTTGGCCAATGACATTTGAGCAGGCTTTGGTTTCATGCAGGTAAACAGTCCGTGCGGAGAGCAAAAGAGGCGGAAGTCATTGGCTATCGTATGACAACGATTTAGCTTCTTATTAATCTCTAGAAACAGACATCTGCATATTAATGCCTCAGCTAGTTTTAGCTTTCTAGATGGTATCTGTGTCTGCAAGTTTAGACACATGTTTTGGTCTTTTTACCTTGATTGTGAACAAGCTAGAAAATGTTACAAGAGTGAACTTGCTGAAATGTTGAAGTCTGAGTAATTTGCTACAGTTGTCACAGCGAGCAGTCTGCAAATGTTGTGATCAGCCAGTTTACATGCTGGATGGGTGAGTTCCTGTCTGTCAAAGAAGCCCCGACTAAGATTACACAGTCTGTGCTTGGCCTTCAGCCTCTACCTGTTTCTCCACCTGTACTTGGAATTCACTCTTATTTACTCAAATCAACGGCATGACACATTTTCAAACTAGTATACTATACTAATAGTATCTACAGTATTTCAATCAATGTGCAGCTAAAACCTTTTTTGTGATTAATACCTACACAAAGCTACAAGGTGAAATTATGGATTTCTGTAAGGAAGGTGAAAATGTACACGCAAATTGTGGCACAATTAAACATCCCAGACACTGTAGCTGTGTATAGCTGTGTCAGAGAAGGTGCAGAGCCCCCATGCTGACATGACAGGCTTGCTCCCTCTCTCCCATGTCTTCCTGTCTCCCCTTCAATGGTGTCGCCTCTGACTTAGTGCCATTTCCCAATGCTTGTGCGAACGCAAACAATGAAGGACACACTTGCATTGTTATAATACACAATACTTTGAGACTGACTCGCCAGGAAGAAGTTTTCATGGTCTAAATATGCTAGAACCCGTTAGAAGCTGTAATCGTCATTTCACCACAGAGTCAAAACTTGTTTAATGGATATAACTATAAAGTGATAATGTTGCTAATCCTGGAGCATTACAAGTAGTTGCTTTTTGTCTTTAAAACCACAAGGATTTATTTCTTATGTGTGGAAAATAGGTGAAATATTTGGCCTGATGAGGGAGCTAGAGAACATAAATTGCAAATTGTGAACAAACGCACTTCTAGTAGATATGGACCGTCATAAGCGTTTGTTTGGGGTCACGCTTCTGTTCACCTGATCAATGTACGGCCAACATTTGCTCTCGTTTTGCTTTCCTTTGGTCTCTGGCTCTTTAGCTGCTGAATGCTATATACTGTAGGTCTGTGCTAACTCTGTCTGTGTGCTCGTGCTGTTGGGTGCTGAGCAGGCAGTGTACAGTGGGTTTTATAGGCGGTGCCAGGGAGGGGCTTGGGGTTCTGTAGCTGCCCCTAGATTAGCCATAGCACCCCCAAGAAATTTCTGTGGTATATTTATAATATTTATATTTATTAATCAGACCATTCAGAATAGTCATTCAAAATCAACATGGGAGGGTGCGTAGAAACAGCTGTTTACGGCGGTTTGCAGCGCTTGCTATGTCATTGACTGTCCCTTTATTTCTTGCACCGCTCCGTTTCAGTACCATGGACAGCACTGCACCTATACGCACACTTTAATTTAGCCATAGTCATTTATTCATTTCAAAGCACAAACACCCGCGTGCTCATCTGTAGCAATTAAAGAATAGGTGTTTCTTTATGTAAAATAGCTTCAATGTTGTGCTACTTTTTCTGAGTAGTTTATAGTACAGCTTTCTTTCAACAAATACATATATAGTGTTGCTGTAGCTCAACTGTTTCCACTGTGGAATATCTTCAATAGTTTGTAGGACAAAGTCATCAAATGAATTAAGAATTATGTCTTGAAAGCCAATGAATATCCATACCACATTTCACTTAACCTGGCCAGTGTTTGGTCAAAGTGTCTTTGGACCAAAGAGTTGGACAGACCAACAGACATAACGTCTGTCCACAGGCCTGTCCCCATCTTTAGGCCTCTAATGCTGCTAGCGGGCCCGGCGCCACGAGAGGGCTTAAGGGGGCTTAGCCCCCTCAGTTACATTTTTCGCCCCCTCTGTTTAAGCTTTCTGTATCTGTGTCGTTGGCTGTTGTTGTCGTGTGTACTGTGTAGGGGCCGTGGGTGCGTGTGTTGGTGCGGTGCTGAGCGCAGTGGAGGAGATCAATAGACAGACGGAACACATCACTTAGTTTGGTTTTCTTAGCCTGCTTGCTTTTCGTGGTTGTAAATAAAACTTTCGGCCCTAATTCAATTTCCCCCACTGTAGCAATCCACAGACAGAAGGGAGACAATGAGAGAGAGAGAAATAGAAATAGATATAAAGAGAAAGAGAGAGAGCGCTGCAAGCTGCAAACAGCTTTATTGACAGAAAATTGTTCATAAATTTGAATCATATTTAGGCTCTGATAGAGCTACATTGTTATGTGAGTGCTCTGATTAATACATTTATTCTTTGATTTTGAAACAGTAGCCCTATGCTGTCGTTATTTAGCCTTTCTGAGGCTATTGCATAGTCAAATTAATTTATTTTATTTTATGAAAAAACTGCCCCCTCTGATTTTTAGCAGCCCCCTTAGTCACTTCACCCTGGCTCCTAGCCTGGCTCCTATCCTGGCTCCTAGCCTGGCTCCTATCCTGGCTCCTAGCCTGGTTCCTAGCCTGGCTCCTAGCCTGGCTCCTAGCCTGGCTCCTAGCCCGGCTCCTAGCCCAGCACATGGCTCTGACACTGGTGGTGCTGCTGCTAATACACTCAGTGATCACCTACAAGTATGATTAGACTCTTCCATCATGTTTACATGACAGGACTAATTTGTGGGTTTGTTTAATTACTGCCATTGTGTTGTGAATGTATACAGAGGCCTCCCAAGGTCTGCTTAATATTCAGGTGCAGCAACATTGTCGAAAACCCTCTGTGAAGCAGTCAGAAAGATTTCTCATCGATCCAATGCATGTGATACATGCAGGCTCCATTGTGAAGCTACAGTGCATTTTATACACACGGATGATTGACAGGCTGTTGTATTTCCTCTGAAGAGTGTGAACCAGTGAACCTGGTTAATAAAACATTAGAAGTGCCTGAGAGGCCCGGCTGAAACGAGGGGTGGGGGAGAAGGGGTCACCGGTGTTCAACCACCATCACGGCCTCAGAGCGAGTGCGGGATCTCCCCATCCTCCAAAGCACATCACAGGGGGTCCATGTGGCCTCATTAAAATCAAGGAGATCACATGTAAGGACCAGAGGAAGAGGGCTAGTCCCAGCTCAAAGCGCCTGGACTCCCAGGGCATTTCTCTTTGAGGAAGCGCCACTGGAGAACACAGGGATAAAGCCTGAAACCGTTAAAACAATGGACATTTAACACAGCCTTTGCACTCTCCCTTCTGCAGGACTCATTCAGCTAATGCTTCAAAGATGGTGCCGCTGCAGCTACGGAGCTACCCTGACTCGGATTGGAAGTGAGCCATGTCAAGTTCACCTGATTTGATTTCTTAGATAACCTGTTTGGATGGGAGAGATAAAGGCTGGCAGATACAGTAGCTGTGTTGTGTGGTGGTCGGAGCCCTCTTAGCTTTGGATCTTCTCCACATTCCAGATTCTGTTAGATCTCAACCACATAAACAATCGTCTTTTCCATTCCATTAATTACCAAGGAGAAAACATGGATATAAGCAGCTAAACTGCATAATTGGGCCTTAGCACAGTTTTTTTTTTTATTGAACTATTTATTTTTGATGATATCTCAATAATTTACATGGTTGATTGTGTAAAGAGTGGGGGAAGAGTGAGCTGTTAGGGAAATTTTCTAAGTCATTGCGTTTGTTCAGCTGTCTGCCTCACTCTCGCATGTATTTCATCTTTCCCCTCCTTTCTTTATTCTGGTCTTTGGACGCCTTCCTAGTCATGTATTAAAGCTTTGCAGCTTGGCGGCGACAGTGCGGCTGTCAGAGTGGGGGGCTGCATGCCGTAGTGCATCATCACTGCCTTTAATGGCTCGCATCAAGTTCTGACAAGGCTACTTAAAGCAATGGGCTTAGCAAAATGAGGGGCTGGGCTGCCGGTGCACCCCGAGATAAATAAATCGCTTCATTTTTATTTTAGTCTTATACATTTCCAGTAAGCAGCAGCGCTCTGTCGTAGGTCATACTTATAGCCGACTCTTGTGGTTTAAGAAGAGGGTCAGAACCTACTATACAAGACAGTATTGTTAGAGAACATTTACCATGTTGCGATGTCATTAAAAAGCTGCTGTCAGACTCGGGGGCAGTCTCTGACCAGGCCTACAGTACACCCATAATGAGTGGGTGGCACACTGGGAGGAGGAGGCTGGTTTGTTTATGGATACAGTCTCAGAAAAGCTCTTGTTTTGGGGGACAAGAGTTCACGGCGAGCAGAGGGTAATTATGCTCCATCCGGTGGCTTCGGGATGTTTCACAAAAACCTGACACAGGAGGGCAGGCGTGCCTGGCAGGGGGGTGGGGGGGTGGGGGGACTGGGTGCAGGGAGCACAGGAACAAACGATGGTGACAGTGATATTATGTTGCTTGCAAATACACACACATACAGTACACACATGCATAAACACACACCATCCGTGTAACTGGCATGTGCCCCAGGAAGGCAGGGATGCCAGGCAGAGAGGAAGCAACAGAGAGTTAATTAGGGCTTGGATACACACTCTTAGGGCTCTCACACCTCACTCACCTCCAGCCTGCTTCCTTCCTGTCATTGTTCCCCGCAGTTCAGCCAGGGAGACACACACGGCAAGATGGTCCCCAAATAGCTGCTCCCTCTATGACAAGTTTACCTCAGTAGTGTTGGAAGGAGCGTTGGAGAGGACTGTGTGTGTGTGTGTGTGTTTCCTCCTAGTCCTACATTTAACTTTTTTTTACTTGAAGAGCCAAAACACAGAGACTCCAGCTGTTTATTTACTCATTACCCAATTATCACTCTTACAGCTGGATGCAATGGAACAGTGAAACTTTCCTGTGAGAACAGAAGTGTGGATCATGCTGCATGTTGAGTATACACTAGCACCAGTTGACAGCAAATAGATGTGACACATAAGGCGAGAGGTGTGCTGCGTTATGTCAGCAGACAATATGACATATTTTGGACTGTAACAGTGAAATGCATTACTCCGTGTACTGAAGTTACCGGATCTATTTAGAATTTGTGCTGTGTGCGCACGAGTGTGAGTGTAGGCTGCAGTATAGAGTTGCTGCCTGAAACCCTGTTTACAAGTAATTTGCGTTGCCCTTTTCGGCGGAACTCTAATGGCTGTTCTTCCTTCTTTATACGATGTCACATATCTCACATGCCACATGTACACTGAAACAGTTTCTGGTGTCATCGCTGTAATCATTTTCCTCCGTGAAGCGATTCCTTCCCGAAGCAAATGCAGTACACGCCACTTTTTCTGTGTAAAAATCTAATTTGGAATCTTGGAATGCAACAATGTTGCTTCAAAAAAAAAGGGCCAACAGGGCAACAAAGGCGAGCGGTTAGACTTTATCTAAGACCGCTTTCACACCTATAGCTTGTTAGGTTTGGTGCAATTCAGGGGTGAAGTTGCAACATTGTTGCATTTCTCATTAGGTTCGATTAGCGTTCACTCCACACTCTGTCAAGCGCACTAAACATTGTAAACAAATGTCTCACGGTCAAAACAATCGCTCGTCTTTTGGACAGAATATCCAAGTAAAACTCACTGACAGTCAGAAATAATGGAGCAACACCGGAATGTACGCTGTCTTGGGTTTTTTTGGTTTTGTTTTGGTGTTTCTATCAATTAAATATTTTAGGACAAGGCGAACGATATGAGCTGACAAGACAGCGAGTTGTCAAGCGTCTCATTCTGGAATGAGAAGAGTGAAACGGTACGGAAGGAGAAGGCGGGCCCTGATGAGAGGGAGATTATCCTGTGATGTCCTTGTGAGATGGATTTGAAAGTTATTTGTTGTTTTTTTTTTTTGGTTCAATTCCTATATTCGGGCACTCTAATGCAGGGGTCCCCAACCACCGGGCCGCGGACCAGTACCGGGCCGTGGATCATTTGGTACCGGGCCGCACATAAAGAATAGAAAGAATTTTTTTTGTGTTGGTAATATAAATTTTTTTGGTTTCTATTAATATTGGTAAGTTATTATTCTAAACATTTTTATGTATTATATTATATATATTTCAATGTAATAATAATATAAATAAAGTGCTTAATATAAAATGGAATAATTACATTTACATTATATATGTAATAATTAAATTATATGTTTTGCACGTTATTGTTTGTTTTGTTATGCCGGCCCGTAGAAAAATTGTCTTGCATGAAACTGGTCCGCGGTGCAAAAAGGTTGGAGACCGCTGTTCTAGTGCGCTTGGAAGTGAACCGGGACCACGGTGGAGCTCATACCATCCCAAACCAAAACGCTCCAGGGTTTGTTTAAACGGACCAAACAGCTCATGTGTGAAAGCACCTGAGTACGTGGAGTCCATGGTGAACCATGAAGTTGGCCTGTATAGCTTGACAGATGTTTACAAATGAAAATTTGGGTTCTAATTTTACAATTTGCCTTTTTTTTTCTCTTTCAAATAAATTTGACTAACCTGGGGGTTTGTTTTCAACCTGTATGACCGGTTTTGACCGCTCTTGTTTCTTGCTTATCCACCATGTTTTTTTGGTTCTCAGAGCTCAGTAAGTACTTTGGTGTTTTTTTGGTTTATAGAACCACTGGCAGCTATGAAAAAAAAAAAAAAAAAACTGTTGCAATAAACTGTAAAATAGCTATGAAAACAAGAAGGGCACTCAAGAGCGCGGACCTCCACTAAGCCTGTTTCAATAAGTAAAAAATAATAATTCAATGGGTTCTTCCCTGGCCCATGCTTCGCCCTTCCACCAAGTTTCATGGAAATGTCCCCGGTAGTTTTTCTGTAATCTTGCTGACAGACAAACAAACAAACACATCAACAAACAAAGAAACCGAAAACATAACCACCACCTTTTATGTGGTGGTTACAATAATAACTATGAAAATGTTAATTATGCTTTAGTTGACGGGAGCAGATATTGTAGAGGAAATAAATAAATGATATTGCAGTGAACAGTCTGTAAAAAGAAAGTTATATTGATTTAAAAAAATCCAGGCAGCATTATGTTTCTGTAAAAACAGTATTCTTAAGGAATTTGTCTGATTCCAGTCCTTACACAACTATTTCTCTATATCAGCCTGTTCCTACTCCTGTGCTCCCACTTTAATGGGTAGATTTCACTGTTAAGCTCACTTCTTAGAGAAAATAACATCTGCTTTGGTTTCATTTATTTTCCTCTGCTAGTTTTGAAAAGATGGGAGAGTCCCTGCTATCCTAACAGTCCTGAAACAGATGGCGAGTGGAACCTCACTAACTCAGACCCCGAAGGAATTGCTGTTGAGTGTTCAGATGGCTGGCATGCATGTTATACTGGACAATTTAGTGTTTAAATATGGCAAGTTGAATCATTTTCATGCATTGTATAACATTCGTTTTCTCTCTGCATGGTCATTCATCTATACATAGTCCCTAAGTGGCAATTAATTGATGCACACAAGTCCGCATTGCCACAGGCTTTCATGTTAGATGAAGGACTGGTGACCGTGTCTTTAGTTTAATTAAACATGTGCAGTACAAAACAGTGTAACACAAAGGCTTCTGCTTATTATGTCAAGAGAGTTGATGGTTTCAGCTAATTTACCTCCCAACCCGAGCACGGTATAATTACTGACGGAATTCAGGTGTTGCCTGTAACACCATTGGCAAGCCATCTGTTTTCTCGGAGAATTTCCCTAATTGGAAAACTCAATATTTAACTCTGTCTGCCCCAAGTGCAAGAAAACACAGCAAGTTAAGAATTCAGTTTAAAAATCCCGTACAACCAATTGAGATAATATAAGATTTGGAAAATGTGATGCTTGGCTAGTCGCAAATAGCAGAGAAAGAGTGTGTTATTATGTGTTCTTGTGTTTGCGCTGATTGAGGAACATACAGGCTGGCTCTTTGGCAGATGTACAGAACATCATGTATAATATATGTGTGCTCTTTCAGCTATGCACAAAAGCCAGATGTTCGTTCTATCAGCGGGTCCCTGCGCCGCTAACATGTTGGAACACGGCGACGAAAACCAAACAACAACAAACAAGTGTTTTCTGTTACCAACAGCCGCCATTTTGGAACAAATAACAAAAGGACTTTTCGGGGCTCTCGACAGCGGGAGGCCTAAAAGTTATGTTTTTCCAGGGAAAGAGTACCAGTGTTATTCATACACTTAGCTTTTCTTTTTTCTTTTTTTTACTTTCTCTATCTGTCTTTCTATCTCAGGTTGATGAGGGAGTTTCTGTTTTGTTGTATTGCATGTGTGGTTTCCAGGAGTCTCTTGGAGTGCAGTTTTTGGCAGGGTGACAGAGAGCTCTCTCCGGGCTAAACACACAGCTGTGGCATATGGGTAGGACGTACAGCGTCTGAGCCGCACAGCAGAGGGGGTGAGGGACTTGTGGGAATGTGAAACCTAACCTGTCTGTGTTTAATGGCCTGGTCAGTCACATTCGTGGATATGCTAGCAGCAGCAGCCCCGCTCGGCATTCATTAGGAGCAGGGGCCTGAGCCGTGCCCCGCCATGAAAGCCCGGTGTCAGGCGTGAGCTCTGATGCCACGACGAGGGAGCGAGGAGGGGAGAGAAGGGGGGGGGGGGGTGCTCTGCGAAGACCTACCCCTGGGTATCCATCACACACAGCCATCACTCGGGAGCAGAGTAGACCTGATAAATAAATCAACTTAGAGGCCCAGTGAGGTTTCAGGGCCTATTCCTCTTTATGACTACAGCAGGGTGAGAGATGGAGAGATGGGGGAGAAAAAAAAACTTTGACTTCTTCACGCCTTGGTCCCAGTAGGCATGAGGACCAAAGACACCAACTCTGTGATTCTTTCAAAAATTAAATATATTCACTTATCTGAAAGGCCCAGGCTCAAGATCCTCATCTTTTTCTTTAACATCCAAGATAAAAGTGTGAGGACTTTCCCATTGGCTTTCAATCGGCAGCTCTTTGAAAACTCATACTTAATGATTTGAAGGTCTTTTAGAACTTACTTTGGGACAACAATTTCTGAACTGCCCCTTTTATGTGGAGATAAGTAGAAAAGGCCTGTATGAAAACATCAGGGAGCTTCAAATTACCCCGACTTTAGAAAGAACATTGGTTGTAAGGGCTTAATTGAACATGACTGACTCTACTTCATGCAGCCGCTCTTTATTTTTAATCCACTCCCACCAAAGTTTTATTTGGGCGGTTATTTATTTATTACAGACAAAAGTAGACAACGTGTCTTGGATTTAGTCAAGCTTCTTGGCACCAACTTTACAGAGGGTGACGTTTACAGTTTCACGTCGTTTTCCGTTACTAGCCACAGCGATTTGCGCGTCGAGGCGAAGGAGCAGAGAAATGTGTTGACATGGGTTTCACTCCTTCAAACTCGTGGCTCTGTTTCTGACTCAGAAGTTTAAGTGAAATACTGGCTTTTAACATTTGTCCCCATCAAAACACTGTAAGGAACAAAACCAAACAAAGACTGGGTTGGGGGGAGGCGAGGGGGGGGGGAGAGACGAAAGCACACTCCAAAGTCCCCGTTCACTCTGTCTCAGTTAGAAACTTAATGGTTGTGTTTACCTTCTCTCCCTGAATGTTTTCTCTCAAGGCTCTTCTTTAGCATACTGTATTTGACTCTAGGAAACATTTCATTCAATCTTATTTTTCTATCACTTCCTCATTCCGTTTGTTCTCGGCTGCTGTTAAGTTTGCTGCAGTTTGGCAAGTCTTACATAGCCTGAACGGGAGATGTGTCTTAAGGCACATTTCTCCCTGACAGAGGTTGCTGTACGAGAGGGGTGACAGCGTCGGCGGGAAATTCTTTCTTCCTTTGTGGTTCAGATAAGTAAGCATGCACAACACCCCTGTGATTAAAATCTCCTTCTGATATTTCTATCAAGATTTCTATTAGGAGACAGACAGGGGGAAAGATGCTGCCAAAACAGCACGCAGAGACAAGACATACATCCTGAGAGTGGAATACCATTCAAAAAAGAGCGGAGGGTATTTAAAATATTTAAGCCAAACTCTTTGGCAAATTTTTGATTTTTTTTTTTTGTTATTGTTTGTAGATTGCTAGCATCAGGATACATTTTGCAAGCAGGGATTCCGAACCCAGAGCAGTACATCACAGAGAAACGGGGAAATTTGACATCCGACGAACGATCCCTGCCACGCAACTTGCTGACAGTGCTGCATTTCAGCCTGTCTGCAGCATTTCAGCAGGCAGAGAGCAACAATCACCTGTCATCTCCTAAAGTACCTGGTAATTGTGTTTCCACCACACAATTATGTACGGTTACCCACAAACAGTGGCGAGTTTTAGTTCTGCCTCCTCACCGTTTCATATTTTCACCCATGTTTGAGACAAAAGAGTCATTTACATTTCCTTGGGCAAGTGCTCCCTGTCCCCCCCCCCCCCCCCCACTCGCTCTCATGCTCTCATGCTCTCTCTCACTAACAAAAGCTTATTTAACCCAAGGTTAGATTACAACAGTGAGGTGATTGCCTGGCCCTCCTCCAGCTCCCATTATCAAGGGGCCACCACCTAATCTGGAGGAGCAGCTCTTCATTAATGTATTATTAACAAGCCTGTTACAGTGTAATGCAGGAAAAGGCTCTCCACTGGGGATAGTCCTAATGGGGAGGGCAAGAGTGCACCTAGTGAAGCAGATTACAATGAAAGGCCAACGAATTGGGCTGAGAGGGGACTGATAAGGCCTGCCCCTCATCATCCTCCACAACGGATCACAAAGAGTCATCTTACCAATTAGCTTAATTGCATATTTGGAATGTTAAAGACAACAGGGTTCAATTGAAAGACGCTCTCTTACCCCCCGCAGCGACCATGTTGTAAAGAGTCTGTGGCGATGCATCAAAGAGGATCTTAGTGTTAGATCAGTGATTCGTTTCATACCGATTTATTAGGTGTAGTTATCCAAACGTATGTGTGAGGGGAACTGTGTTCAGTTGTAGATGAGTTTGTAATGGATGTAGATGTAAAAAATAAAAAATATATATATATTTTTTATTACCAGATATTTATTCAAGTGAAAGTCTTCATGATTGAGGATGAGAGTGGTGGGTTTTATAAGGAAGAGACATGGACTAACACATTTTTGGTTTTGGTCAGAGATATGTTGACAATAACTCGACCATGACACTCTTTGCTCCTAGTTAAAGTTGCTGAATACTTGAAAAGCTACTTTTGGAAAGGGTAACATGCTAGCTAATGTGAAAAGGCTGCATTACGCTTATGGCACTGTATTAGAAAAATACAAAAGTGTGCTGACAAAAGCCCAAAATTAATATTAATTAATAACAACCATGGTATTACTGGCATATGCTGCGTGTTTTTAATGAAATGTTGACTTAAATCCTAATTGGAAAGATAACAGGAAAAAAGGCATTCATGTTGACTCTTATCTTCCTCAGAGTACCGTCTCTAATGAATAATGAACATTCAACTTTGATGGAGCAGAATTAGATTTCTTTTCCGGGGCTAAGTCTGCTTTATCCTCCTTGTCACGTGATGTCTACCAAAACACCGGCTCCAGATTCCTCCTTGCCTATAAGCACATGTTCCTCCCACCACTCTTCACACTCCCTCTCTGCTGTCTAATTGACTTCATGCCTGTTCATGGGAAGGATCCGGGTTTCCACCTGTTCTGCCTCTATTCACAGCATAACACCAAATTCTCCTGTGCTCTCACTCTATTAACAGAGATCATACCCAAGTTCAGCTCCCCGCTATTATTGCAGGGGATGCTAAAATCTCATTTTCAACTCAATTTAACCTGGCCTTCCTCGGGGGGGAATGTAGAAGTCCTCGCTCTGACTTAATTATGAACATAAGGTACGGCAAGTCAGGAAAATCTTTTCATATTAACATTTTGATTATTGCCTTGCAGTCAGGTAACAACAATCATTATGCTATTTATAAGCATATATTGTCACCAGGTTTAAATTAAGAACATTTATTTCTGTGGCTTATTGCGTCGTGCACATTTTTGGTGCTAGTGTTGTAAACATAATTATTTTCCTACTTTTAAAGGTTCTTTCATTTGATCCAATCTTTTTCAACTAGGTGCCCCAATTATAGTTAATAATTCAGTGATCTTTATGCAGTTAGTTCATGTGACCTAGATAGCAGGTTTTTTAATGAAGTAGTCTCTTGTTTCATATTCCGCTTGCTTCCGTAGAGAGACCCATTACCTGGCTTCACCGTGTCACCGTCACTCCCCGAATTATAAACACCCCAATAAATTGACTCTGGAGCTACAGTGTCTGCGCCTATCAGACTAAGATTGTCAGATAATGTCATTCAGTGCTGTTGCGGCTCAGTGTAGACGTGAGTATAGGTGTGTTGGCACATTCCCATTCTACGTTCTCGGAAAGGATATGCTTTGATTCGATCGCCCATATGGATATTCATGTGCTTTAGCATACGACAGACTGAACTCGCGTGCAGCGTCGCGCGAGAGAGAGGGTCCCTTCTAAACGCGATCGCGTAAGAGGTGACGTTTATGTAGCATCCTTGAGGAGGATGTCTGCGGCTGTTGCTTTGAGCTCCCCTCAAGCAGATACACAGATCCTTAGCAGGAACAGTCTGGCTCAGTGTTTAATGGTACACCAATACCAGGTTCAGTGTGATACCGAGGCTCCTGTCTGCGCTCCTTCCTCCCAGCTATTGAGCACTGTTACCGGGCCATCTGTGACTAAGTGCTGTGCAGTTACCCCAGTTTTTGGAGCATTACCCCCCAGCACATCTATGATCTTAATGAACCCACAAGCTTTTTACTGTCAATCAATAATTGAACAGCCACTGAAGGAGCTTTCTTTCCACAGCTATTTGAAGGGGCACAAGGGTGGCTGAGTTTACCCAGCAAGTTAAAATGCACGTCGGAAAAGCTTTGCCAGATGAATACAGCCGCTGCTGAGGGGGATGCACAAGCGAGTGGAGCCATGCTGTATTCTGTGGGGCTGTGAGAGCATTGTTGGTAACACGTCACACCCAGGTCTATAATGCATTATAAACATACTTAAAATGCATTATGATCTTCTTATAGCTCTGTATAATTATAGTTAGAAGCGTAACACATCATATCACACATAATATAAAGCATTTTATAATTGCCCTGTTAAGTCAAGTGTTCATAATGCTTCATAATTGCTGGTCACTCACTGAGATATTTTTTGAAAGGATCATAATGAATTATAATTTCCATAGTTGTAATACAATATAATCTTTTTATAACACATTATAGTCACTCTTCTGATATAAGTTACTCCAAGTGGTAATTGTTTCCTTTGGGTTAAGTAAAAAAAAAAAGTTGTAAAATGTATTTTTACTTTATTAAAAGCACCAACGTCCACATAGTTATAACGGTGCTTATAATTCATTATCAAAAAGATTATGATGTATTACAACTGTGAGAATTGTAATGATCGTTGTAAAAATGTCATGATGTGACCAGCAATGATGAAGAAGTATACTTCGCATTATAAGTCATTATTAAATGCTTTATAATGTTTTTTTTCTTCCTTTTTTTGATTCTGTAATGAGCCAAACCTACCAAATCTGTTTAGAGCAGCACGTGACACACACACACACACACACACACACAGAGTGATGTTAATCTCAGCTGTTTCCATCCCATCCTCATTTTCACCTCATTCGCGCCTATAGGGATGCATCTGACTACTATTAACAACAGGTCATATAGCTCAGCATTGCACTCTGTTAGAGGTAACACCTTCAAGCAACTGTCAAGTCAGGCATGATGCCTATTAACATCTCACAGTGATTGAAGCTAACTGTGAATTCAGTCTTTAAAGCTATGTAATGCTTTTTACAAGTAACTCAACAAAGCTTATTATTGAAACAGTAATCACCCCTATTATCAGATGGAATATTTCATAGAGGTTGTGGCTATGTTTAGCTTATGTCAAAGCAAGTGTTAAATGCACAGCACAATATGGAGGATGAGCGAGTGATGTTAACCCACCGACGTCATGTACTCATTAAATGTTACCGGGATATTGTTTTTCGTAATTTGAAGTACTTTACTCACGTTCTGCTTCCACGCCGCCACATCTCAGAGAGAAATGTTGTACTTTTTACTCTACTGCATTCACTGTAGCTGACAAGAGATTATAGAAAATGACGTTGTGTTTATAAATGAAAACTACCCAACAGTAGAAACAATTACAGCTGCAACCGTAAGTCGATAAATCAATTAGTGTTTTTTTTATATTTCAAATTAGTTTGAAATATAAAAAAAAAAAAAATTGGTTTTATAATTATATGGTGTGGACTGTTTGGACAAAACAAGCATTGTGAAGTGTCTCTTTGGGCTCTAGGTAATTATGATGGACATCTCACCATTTACAAAAAATAAAAAATAAATCATTTAATGGAGAAGATAATCCATAATTAAAATAATAATGAATTGCAGCCTCATATAAAATAATTCAAAATGAGCTCCACCTTAAACTAACCTAAACAGTAAAACCCTTATTTTACATTAATGCATGAATAATAATGTAATTATATAATATATCACAACAGTCAAATTTTTTCTGCATTGAATACTTTCACTTTTTTTCTCCCTGAATATACTCATACTTACTTACTTAAGTAACATTTTCAATGAAGGAAAAAAAAGGTATTTCTACAGCGTGGTATTATAGTACTTTTACTTAAGTAAAGAATCTGAATACTTCTGAACGGGTCATATACTGTATGAGCAAGCTAACGTTAGTGATGTCAGTTGGTTCAGTTAGCTACACAACAGTTACACCGGCCTGTATTATTATATATTCAATAACAGTACTCTCTTTGTAAGAATTAGTTCGTATGACACAACCAGTTCAAATGTATTCCAGACACTTAAAGCTTACATGGCTAGCTTGCAACACCCTTGATGTTTGTGGCGAATGTATTTTTCTATTTGTCCATGTTTTACTTCCATGCAGCTCAGGACTGACTGATCTGTTTTTGAAACACTTTAGGAAGTTAAAGGGAAACTTCGGTATTTTTCAACCTGGACCCTGCTTTCCCATGACTAATGGGGACAACAGTTTTTAAAATTGGTCCAGTATTGAGCGAGAGCACTGCAGTACTCAATACTGGACCAATTTTAAGAAATTGTCCCCATTAGTCACTTAGACACAAAAACATCCAGGTTGAAAAATACCGAAGTTACCCTTTAACACAATCTCCACCAATCTATTCATTGCAACTTCATTACTGAACTGAGGCGAGAATTCAGCAGCAACCTGGCCTGTGCTTGCAAATCTCCCACCATCAGCTGGCAGTAACAGTGTTCTTGGTGCTTTTAGTCGGAAGGTTAAGCAGCTGAGAGCAGAGTTTTTCTTCCTCGAGTATTCCCCACAGGCGGCAGGGGAATTCTAGAGGAAGTGTGTCCCTTGGTTCTCTTAGCCCTCTTTATCCTGAGACTTCCACAGAATAGACCTTAAACCACTTTAGCTCTGCTTTATGGTATCATCATTGAGTCACTTGTGACATGTAGATGCACAGGGTGCTGGAGATCTACAGATTCATCCATTATTTATGAATTGTGTCGCAAGGATATAAATGCTGCTATCTCATTGTGGGGTGCTTGGCCTTTCGAACCCCGCTCACAAACTGCGCAATCTATTCCCAGACAGTGATGCTGAGCTTTTCATTCCACGACTGCTCGCGTAGAGAGTATTGCATCTGCCAGGGGAGCTGGTCTAGACCGGACTCGAGCCGTTTGTTATGTGCCTTTTCCACTTTTGCATTATTTTATGAGGATTTGAAGAGTGTATGCAAACAACTTTGAGATCCGCCTGAGGCCAGCCCAGAGAAGTGAGAGAAGCCATGTCCTTCATTCTCCTGGGAGCCACAAATCCTTCTCCTCACAAACTTCCCCTTAATTAGTTGGACTGTGCATAATGGGAAAACATTAGTATTGTTATGAGGGGAGAAGGAGTATGATTGACAAGGTCCTGCTCTTAACTTTAGTTGAATTAAAAGAGAATAGCTATCGGAGGTTTGGTATATTGAAACGGACATTTGCATATTTGCGGCTATATTAAAATGGATTAGCTCCAGCCAGTGAAGCACAACAAACAGAAGGAGGAGGACAGCATGGTTTAATATCACAAATGACACCCAGGGAGTTACCCCCTAGCTCCAAGCCTGATTACAGCTTCTTAATTAGGACAGCTTCTCAACTCTCACACATCTCCTTTCCGCTGCTCTGCCGTGTGCGGCAGGAGTTTAGTCCCATATTCAATATTTACCCTGCACTCTTCTACTTGTACCAGGAGTTTTTACCGGGGATAGAGAGGTGAGTTGGGGGTAATATTAATCATGAAATCTGCTCCTCGTATGCAGGTGCAAACCAATTAGCAGGATGGCATTTAAAGGACTTTAATTAATATTTCGTCACAGATGAAATCAGATATCAGTTATGTTTAAATGCCTTTCACATGAGTGTTTGAATATTGGGGTCCTGAGTGTTGCATTATTGGCAGCTGTGAGATTTAGCTTCCTGTGTTGCACCTCACTTTGGCACACACATGCTGTGCGTATACTGTGGTACCGTAACAAAGTTGTTACATGCTGTATTTTATTATGTGAATATGAATATGCAATAAACTTCAGGGTGTATATCAACATTAAGGCCAGAACATCTCTCAATTTAAATAATAACAAATGGGTATTGCAGAATTTAATGTCAGATTTAATGCCACTTTACGGATTTCACATGGCAGCTGTTGTCATCGGTCCATCCACATACAATGCATATTGAATGACCCAAATGACTATTGATTACATTTTACAGATTGTGTCGGAGCAGCTTGATGACTTAATGTTGTAAAATATGCTTTGGCTTTGTAGTTTAATAATTATTTTTAAGTCCGTTTTTTTTGTTTGTTTATGCTTCTCTTTGCTTTCTTTGGACTTTTTACTCAACTTACTTACTTACTCTCACAGCTATAATTAGGATTTTTCACTTTAAGATTTTACATACAAAACCTACGATTTTCTTATGAAATATAATTCATTGTTATGAATTGCAGAACCCAACACTATGAAACCATCTCCACTTTGATCACCAACGTGGGAGCAGCATATTACTATTACAACAGTAAGTAGAATACAATAATATAATAGATATAATAACAGGATATTTTGGAAAAGACCATCCGGCATACTGAGTATTTGAATATCTTTAATTATATTTTGCTTATAATACTTCTCTTCTTTTACCGAAGTGAAATTCTGAATGCAGGACTTACTTGTTATTGCGTTATTTCTACTTTCACTTCCACCATTGGTTTTTACAAGAGCAGAAATACAAGACAAGAACAAAACTTTATACATATTATATTACATGGCAAACAAAGAACTTTGTCTTCTGTCCCAAACTCCACAAAGAAAAAAAAGAATCTGCCACAAAAAAAGGTTCCCTTCCTAAAACACAAGTGTTTTATATCCAGAAAAACTCTGAAATTGAGGAACATGTCCTAAAATGTGTTGGCCTTAAAATCATATAATGAGCAAAAAACATGACATGGACTTTGTCTAAATCACATACCAAACAAAGCCTTTTCTCTTTAGGAAGACTATTAAACCTGCCTCTTTATAAATATGTGTGCTGCGCCTACATATTAAAAAATAAGTGAATCATAGCATTGTAGTCTTTGCCAAAGCTTGTTAAATACTTAATAAAAGCTCGAAACACGTACACACACGTCAAACATTAATATTAAAGATTGTGTCATCCTCTCTTTCTGTTGAGGCCCAGCTTTATGAAATCACACGGGGGCCGCTGACCTGCAAAGATGCGAATTGAACCACTTTTTTTTCCAACCGCCGCGAGGCTGGGTGGGTTAAAGGTCAACTGTCACAGAAGCCGCAGAGGATCCTCCTGGGTGAAGATCCTTGAGACTTTTCCCTTAAACCAAGACACCGTGGCCAGGTTTCACAGGTCTGCCCTGCAGCTGCCCCGGGGCTTGAATACATCTGTGTGTTTATGGGATGGTGTGGGACCACTAGCCACAAAACCCCAACCATTTCCCCAGTCAATGGTACACTTGATGTTAATGTTTAAGTGGGCTTACTGGTTTGCCACCACATTGTATAGTGTGTGTTCAAACCTCCTACTATTGGCATACTTGCTAGTGAGAGTTTTGTTGACACTAAAACTTTATTGCAGGGGGGTCATATCATATTTTCCATGTCACCGTCGCACTAGTGTTGTGACATCAGGAAAGACTGTCGGGCTTAATGAAGTAAGAGTAGGCCACACGTCCAGAGATAAATTAGTTTTTTTCTCATTCAGTCTAGTTCTAAGCACTGATTGGGAATCCACTCAGCCAGAACTAAACTGTGTTTGCTCTATCCACAGTGGGGGGAAGAAGAAAAAAAAAATCATATTAGCAAAAATAAATGTTGGTGGGTTGTTAGAGAGTCTGATTATGTGTGTCTCGGGCAAATTGGCGGTAATGAGTCAAGAGACTGCACTCGTTCACATGCATTAAAACAGCGATCATTAGGAAATTAGGGCCCAGATTAATCCTGTTAATGACACACTGGTGCTCATGGGAAAAAAAGACGGCCCCAGATGTCGGGATGCGGCGTAGCGTTGAAGCATCAACTGCGTGCGACGGCTCCTGCTCTCGCCTCCTCCCCCATCTCGCCCCCCCCTCTCTCCTCCCTGCCTGACGGTAACGCAGGGCTGCTCCTGCACAGCGCCGCCACTTGAAATGCAAACGAGGGGGGGATGGGGGTTAGAGGGGGTGCACAGCCGACTGCTAATGAGAGCAGATTCTAGTGATAAGGAGCGAGAGTGATGGAGAAAGAAGCGGGAGAAGGGAAAGTGAATATAAAAAATAAAAAAAGTAAAAAAAAAAAAAAAAAAAAAAAAAGGAGTTATCTGAACTGAGGATAAGACACAGCAGCAGGAACTCTGATGTCCCCAATTAGGAGGGATGTCACCCCCTGTCTGGGCCGTAGTAATAAAGCCCTCACTCTGTATTCGGAATCACATGGCTCCAACACTGTTAACATTCTAATATCTTGGGCGTGCGTGGTAACATTAATTACTTGGCCATTTGGATGGCTCCTGAATCTCCTTAATGTTTGCTTCCAAATGGAAATCTGAGCTCAGGCTTAGGAGTGTTACATTAGAAAATAATAAGTAATATTTACCCTAGCAGCAAGCAGTCACGCCTGCTCCGCAACTGGTTCCATTTCTCCTATTGACTGTTTGGATATACTGTTCCCCTATACAAAGACAATTATTCTGTGAATTTTAACAAGAATGTGATCCCTGGAAATGGTTTCCTTTTTTTTTTTGGCTTTTTTTGGACCTCTTGCACATAAATCCTGCTGTTTGAGAGAGGCCACGGGACATTTAGATTTAATTACAGGTGTTTGAAATCTATGCAAATCTCCCCCAATCTATTCCTATCAGGGGAGCCCAGTAATTGAAGGGAATCTTCCCAAACAATTCCTGCTACCATTAAAATTCATGGTCACCTTGAAAAGGCATGTCTGCGGCAGTGAATCCCATCATTTCTCCGGCTCTGAGAGACAAACTCTCTTGTTCTTTAGCTGCTGCGAGAGCCTATATATCATACCAGAGAAGGAACTGCGGAGGAATGAACATTCTTCAGACTTGTGACTCCAAATGGTCAACTTTCATCTGGCGGAAGCCGTGTCTACTCTATTGTTTTCAGAGTGTAGTGAACCCAAAAGAGAAAGGGTAAAGCCATTTTGGTGTGTGTATACAGCAGAAATGTGTTCTTTGGGGTGGCAATATGAGAGGAGCCCTGGATAAAGGAGAAAAAAGATTACAATTTTCCCCCCATGTTGTGGTGGCAGAGCTGCCAGTGAGAGGCTGGGAAGAGCAGCGAATGTAATGGTTGTATTACTGCACTCGGCGATGCATTATTAATGCAAACGTGATCAAGGCAGGTGGACAAGCCCAGGAGAGATGGCGCTGCTTAATGAACAGCCCCCTCTCTCTCTGCAGAACAAGGCCTGGCAGCTGTTAGTGTTGCACTGTGAGGTGTGAGCTGCTGTACCTTTGTGGTTAAGGTAGCCCCCCTATTTAATTAAGAAATAATCTGCAGCCGCTCCTAATTGACTCTGTTCATAGACCGGTGCATGTGTCAGCGCCGTGGTCATGCCCGCCTGCATTTTAAATGGGAACATTTAAACGGATGCTTTGTGCTGTTCGTCATGTGTTTCCTGCAACAATTGGAGCAGATCAAACTGTGCATGATGATACGAGTCAAGTATGTGAATGTACACATGTTAAAATATAGAACTCCCAACACGAGAGCGTGATACCACATCGCATGAATTAAATTTCTTGGACACACTTGGACGGGCCTAAGGCCACAGTGTACACTGATGAGAATTTGTGCAACAAACCAAAAAAAAAATTTAAAGACATTTTTAAGGAGGTGTAATGTGAAAGATGCAGACATATGCAGCCACTAGACTCATATAAACAAAATAAAATAAAAATGTTTAATGCAAATTTGTCTGCATCTAAATACATTACCGTAAACCTGAATACAGGACTAAAATTCTAAATACATTTACATTGTACATCCTCCCAAAGACTACTAACTTTCTGAGGTATAGATCTCACAACACAATGACTATCTGTAAAACTATGCAGTGAAAACAAGGGACTAGGCACTAATCCTGTGCTTCATTTTGTAAGAACTCCCATACATGGAGCCTCATTGCAGCAATATATGATTATTTAGAGGCTGTCGAATTCAACCAATATGCATGGCTGGTAGGAATGTTGCTGATGTGTGCTGTGAGGGTTGCTTTTATAGAGGATAACATCAATTTGACTTTAAATTTTCATTAAATTTTTGGAGCGCGCACATGGGCCTGTCAATGGCTTCGGCAGTACATGTTTTTAAGTCACATACTGCCCCCTAGTGTGAGTGTGAGGTATTGCATGTATACATCAGTGCCTGCCTGCCTGGCAGCCTGATCGTGTGGGAGAGTCTGCGGTACTTACAGATGCATGGGATGCATATAGGTTTAGGAGAATGCATGATTATCCAAAATTGCTGTTTGGGAATGTGTGCTCTTGAGTGTGTGCTTCTGAACAACGACACAAATGGAGAGCAATGTTGGATTCCAACCAGTTGGAATAGTCTGTCTGATTGGGGGCAATTTGTTTTCCCAAATGTGCTTTCATTGCAGTTAAACTTAGCAAAAGATGGACTGTGTCTTCATCTAGGTCAGGCCAGGGTTAGGGTTCGGGTGGTGGCCACGTAATGTATGGTTAATGTATGGGTAAACGAAGACTCCAAGGAATGAATGGAAATATGTTTCCTGGGCTACAACTAACCATTGTATTTTCATTGTCCATTAATCTGTCGATTATTTTCTCGATTCGTTTTTTGGTCTATAAAATGTTAAATGTTGATCAGTGTTTCATACAGCCCACGGTGACGTCCTCAAATGTCACAACTCAAAGATATTCAGTTTACTATCATAGAGGAGCTCAGAAACCAGAAAATATTCACATTTAAGAAGCTGGAATCAGAACATTTTGACTTTTATTCTCTTAAAAAATTACTCAAACTCAAATGAATTGATTATCAGAACAGTTGGCGATTAATGTGATAGTTGACAACTAATCAAGGAATCTTTGCAGCTCTACTGTTCAACATCCTGTATATGTGAATACCGTATTTGTGTGTGTGCTGTATTCCTTTATACTCAAACCCCTAAGGTAATAGGGGTGCGTAGCCTGGGACCCCCATGCTGTTTTGCAAGGGACCGCAGCATGCAGAGGGCCTACAGGGCCCTGCAGTAAAGGAGCAGAGATGTAGGGGCGTATCCGCAGCCAATGAGCACTTTAATAAGCAACATAGAGCTTGTTTACAGCAATTCTGACAAGCAGCCAGCAGCAATAATGCAAACAGTGAAAAGACCAGTGGGGGGGGGGCAGGTGGAGATAGTCACATTTGCACAGGTGTGATGCATTAACATAGACAAAGACACAAACAGACGAAGCTCATACGGGCAGACACAAAGTCATTGATTTAGCCATGTGCAGCTCTTTAGACAGGTAGGACTGGGGTTAATGGAATACTTATGGATGTAGTGTGTCTGAGGCACAAGGAGAGATTGGGGTGGAGGTGGGATTTGGGGTTGCGGTGCCGCCCGCCGCCTCAGTGAAGCCCCCGCTAACCGACAGAGCGCATCCCTTCGTCAGGGTGGATTAAGAGCATGTCAGGCTAGACGGAGCAGATAGCCGGGTTTATACATCACACAGGACAGACACACCGACACATACATCCTGCCCTTTTACAAAGGATTTTGTCACGGAACAGTTATATGACTCCAGATATGGACACACGCATGGGGAAATTATTCCAGGATTATATAGATGATGCTTGAAAGCCATCAGTGTTATGAATTTGAATGAGATGATAATATTTTTGGATGTGGTGGGGCGTTGTTTTATAGAGGAGGGATAGAGCAGTAATATGTTACAGCTGTTAGTTCTGACATGCAGGATTTGGAATCTGGAGTGATTTTGAATTGTTGAAATTGGTTTGACTTATCTAGAGATGCAATGCTCTACAATAGGCAAACAGAAACACTGCTTCACATTTCTCGATGTATAATGAACAGTCAGGGCTCAAACTGTCAGTATTTAGAACTTGTTCAGATTTGCTCTGAACTCATCCCAAGCCAAGGTAAATCTGACCAGGGCACCGTGTAACACCAATGCGAGCCCAGGGTACATTTGTATCTCAGAACGACTTGTCATTATATTTCAGCCGAGCAAAAATAAACATTTGGATACCGTGAAGCCAAGAATTGATTGTGGCTTTGGGGAGGGTAACATTGTAGCCCATGTAGCTTTGCCTGGGGCTGAAGCTTACCACTTCTTTTATACATAGTTTATTCCTACCTGTTCTCTCTCCATGTCTTGGACCTGTATGATAGTATCTGCTTCAATTCCCCAGTCAGAGCAATCTGTTTGAATCCACAAGGTTGTGAATAAAACAAACCTGCTCTCCTGCTCAGCTTAGTGTATAATGCAAGACCTCGCCATTGGTCATGAATTGACAAAGTCCACATAGAGCTATATCCCACACCCTTACCTGCTGGAAATAGCCACGCAGCAGATACGCTACTATCAAGCAATGAGGTGGGAGGAATTGCATGACGGTGTCGAGCATTCTCGTGCAGGAAAAAAAAAGCTTTGGTGAAGACGAGCAGAAAATGGGACATTATGTTCGGAGGGAGTGGACTCCCGAGTTCACCCCCTCAAGACGACGGTTCAAGGTGCAGGAGTGGACAGTGGACAGGAGTGCGGGGTGAGGAGCGCTAACAAAGCCACAGCCACCAGCCTGGTCTCAGGGAAGCACTAAGCCTGAATATTTCATGGCTCCTCCAAGCACAAAAAGACTACAAAACTGGCCTGGCTCATTTGGAGCCGTCTGCTCGCTGAAGGTCAGGACCCGAAAACAGAGAGGCAGGGCCAAACATCAAACATAATCCTAATGCCTAATAATATTTTTTTTTTTGTTGTTGTTGTTTTGCATATTCCTCTATTGGCGTACATTACAAGCTTAGAAGATCTAGTACAAGTATTATTTTTTTTCAACAGCATATCACTTGAGACTTCCATTCTCTCCAGACAGTTGGTTCATTAGATTGATGTTTTTTCTTCTTCTTCTAGTTCGTAAATGCATAAAGTTGCTCTTTATTAGAGAAAGCCTTGACGAGGTGGGTGTGAAATTCACATTCGCCCACTCCTCCTAACGACACAAAAAGAGAAAACAATGGGGTGGTTTATACCCTGCAGACCCTAAAGGGAGGCGTTTAGCTCCTTGTGACTTTGTGTGCAAAGCAACCCAAACTCCCCGCGCTGGCGCATGGCAGAGAACAACAGCAAGAACTCAAGGGCTGTCTCTGACAAAAGGGAGCAGGATAGCGGTGTCTGAAACCCCCGTGTACCTCTTCTCCTATTCCCTCCCTAATCAATATCAAAAGCAACAAAAACGCAGGCGCGAGGAAGACACACAAAAACACACGCAAAAGCAAACAAATGTCTGTTCAGTGGGGGGAGAGAATTAGAGCACGGCGCCATCTCCTCATCTTACCTGTCATTATCTGCTTTAGCTCTTAATGAGTGCTCCTCTACACTTGGTCACATCACATTTGTTTTATACAAGTCCCTTTGAACAGCTGAGAGATATTGAGCCTCCTTTGATCATGAAATCCATCTGAATTTCAAATCAGATATGAACCCCCCCCCACCCCCCCCACCTCCCCGTATCTCGAGCTAGGTCGTCTCCACATTTTTCAGTCACTATTTTGTTTGTTTATACATCAGCCAAGGAAAAGAAAAAAAAAAAAAAGAAGGAGGGTGAAATAAAAAGAAAGGAAGAAAAAGAGAAGATGCGGGAGCCTCTCAGAAGGAGCATGTGGGTTATATAAATTTTGTTCATTAATGTTTATGAATTTAACAGAGAAATAATAAAAGAGTAAAAGAGAAACACTGCCACAAGATGCAGCGGCATGCCTGCTTCTTCTTTTTTTTATACTTTATTTTTTTGAAGGCAGCCGTCTTCTAATGATGACCCTTGGCATGCTGTGGCACCTGGGACCTCCCCTAGCATGAGGGAGGCTGATGAAAATTAGCCCATTCACATTTCAAACAGAATTTGGCCTGGCCCCTGATCACAGTGCAGGGGCCCCCCTCACAGTCCTGCAGAGGGAACACGCACCACCAGAAAAGGATCTCCACAAGGCCAGAGCCTCTCCCCTGGCGATCATTGCGGGAACACATGGTGACATGACTGTGGGACGTGAAGGGTCTGGATGTACTCCGGCTGTTATTCCCTGTTAAAAGATTTAAACCATCGGGGTATGATAGGTCCCTTTGATGTTTGCTAAGCATAGAGCTAGGGAACAAGGGAGCAGGGAGAAGGAGAAAGGGGGGAGAGGTGGGGTGAGGTATAGTGGTGATGGTAGCGGTGATGCGGGGCAGAGGCTTGTTACTTGAAGGCAATCATCTTTGTGGAGCCACACCAGAGGAGGGAGGAGATGCGTTGAACCTCTGTTTCAACGCAGCCACGCCAACAAAGGGAAGATAAAAGACAGAGGTTGAAGCTGGGGCCAAGACCCGCTGTGGAGCCAAGATTACTGCCAGCACAAAGTTTTGGCACTTCTACCACTCCAACAACTTTTACGTTCCTAATTGCCCCAATTTGGCTTCTAGGCTATTTCAAGAGACGGGCAAAGGGTAGCAGTCATAGTGGGATTATGTTATACTATAGGAATACAGTATATAATATAGCATGCTGATTTCTTGTATACTAATGGCAAACACAGTGTACTATAAAGACTTATAAAGAATATTTAGTACTGTACAGTTGGTATATAATGTGTAATTGGGACACAGCTCATCCAGCCTGGTCTCTTAGAAATGAGACCCTCATACATCGAAACTGCGTTGTCAATTACGTAATTTTGTCCCGGACCAATTTGTTTTTAATGTATCACAAATGTTTTTTTTCTAGTCATAGTCTGCAGAAGTGCGTGTAGGGAGGAGGTTGGGGTGGATGGGCAGGTCAAACAAACACTGTCCCTTGTGAAACCAAAAGTCAACGTAATTTTTAGGACACGGCGTTGACTCATAACTTGGACTAACCAAACCTGCTGTTGTTGTGCGCACTCACTGTAGCCTACGGTTTTCCTGTGCCGTGAGGGACTATTACTGACATTACGGTTCTCTCTTTTGGTCCAAATGTTCCACAAATAATGCAGATAATCTTGTCCAGAACTGTTTTAGCACATGTACATGAGCATAAATGAAAAAAAATAACAGTTAGTGATTTTAGGAGCAGTTACGTGTTGGAGCTATTCTTGGCCAGGCTAGCTGTTTCCCCCGTCCAGTCCAGTCATTATGCTAAGCTAGGCTAGCCACGTTCTGACTCTGTACACAATGCAAGGACTTCAGTTTGGTGTCAGTCTTTTCATTTCACTCCCGGTGTTTCCCAAACTATTCCTTTGAGTCACTTAAACAGAAACTCAGCTGGTTTCTGTGAATCAGAAGAAATCGTGATCCATGTTTCACGTTTTTAATTCCCACGTTGATTTTTTTCCCATAAACTGGAAAAAAAATGTTTGTTTGGGGGTGGTCATTTTCATTTGAGCTTCATCAACTACTGTGCTAATGTAACAAGAATGAATGTAACAAGAATGAATCAAATATCCTTTGATCTACCATATACATTAATAGTGAATCAATTATCTGAGTTCAAAAATTAATTAGATTGAGTACCAGAACTTTTTACCCTCTAATGAATGAGTAGTGCACAATTATATTGTGTGTGTGTGTGTGTGTGTGTGTGTGTGTGTGTGTGTGTGTGTGTGTGTGTGTGCGTGCTGCATCCCCCTTCATGGTACAGCGTTTGGGAGACAGATGGAAGACACTCTCAGCAAAGGGAATACTAAAGATCTGAAAGCGTTTTAGAAACAATTAAAATCTTTGATGGTTTAATCTGTTCACATCAAAAGCAACAATCCCTCTGTTTGATTTTCTTTTGATGACACAGTATAAAACCGATTGAGCCAACTGTTAGCAAACACTGATGTCAACCACAGACTGAGAAGTGCTATACAGTGTTACACAATCACGGAACACGATCCACCATACTGATCATCGGAAGTGAAGTGCATGCAAACAGATAAATATTCACATTTGATGGATAATATATGCTGGAAACAATTTTTTCTTTAACATTTGAATAGCTGTTCTCAGGTAAAAGCTGAAATGAATGGACATTCGCGATTAATGATTGGAGGACAAGTGTTTGCCTCAATCTTTTGGTTAAATGTTTGGCTCCGGGGGAATCGCAAAGAATTTATAATCCGTACAACATCAGAGGACAAAAATCTTATCAAATTGCCTAAGAAGCATTATTCTGACCTATTTCCTTGCTGTCTTTGTGCGTGTTCATTAGACAGTTAATCACAGGAGGGAGTACTTCACAGGCGGGAGGGGATTAGTTGAGTCAGGGCAGCTTTTTGACATTCTGACAGTGTTCCACAGGGTCACTCCTCCTGCACTTTCCTCCTGAAACTCAGCTCCAGCTCTTGCCTTAGATACTCAAGCAGCCCGTCATTCTCTAGGGAGAAAATTCATTTACTTACTTTCAAATTATCAACAATTCAAAGGAGGATCTGCACTGCTTCCGAACCTTGCGTCAAAGCGTTGATGCCATAATAATGCATGCCAGTTTTATTGTTGTCATATTGCTGTTATTTTTTTGTCTTACAGTAAAAACGTTCCAACCAAAAAGTGATTTCACAGCTGTTGTTTTGAGAATTTACTTTTCACAATACATCTCTCCTTGTTTCTAATTTACACATCCTTTAGTGGAAGTCAAATCACATTCCTGCCTGCTTGCGTCTGATGACCTCAGACTACTGAGATTTGCACTTGCGCCTTGCATGTGGTATGTTTACATTTGTCTAAAAGCGGTGTAAATTGAATTCCGCTGTATGCTCCCGACAGGGACTACAAGTGTAAAGTGGCGTGTACGGAGCTGTACATACCACTCCTCTGGGCCCCAACCCTCCCTCATTGTTCCATCAAGGCTCAGGATGATGGCTCTGAGAGCGGGAGGAAAATAATCAATAACTCACATGGCATGCTGCATCCAGGAAGATTCTGCTGTAAATTAACTTGACAATGGGGATGAAAAAGGAGAGAAAGCTCCTCTGGATATCTGTTTGTCTGCTCTCTTCCTCAGATGTGGCAGGGAAAGAAGTACCAAACGGGGAGCTATTGAATGCAAAGTGCTCGTTTTCTCGCCGACTTTTCTGCAAGCGCAGCCTACCCCGACCCCTTGAGGCGAGACCAGCTGAAACCCGCATCAGATCAGAAGGTGACATATCAAAAAACGTGTCACAAAAAAAGGCAGTAATGGTTGCCAAAGATGTGGCAGCAGTTCTAGTTTTCTACTGGGCTCTTTCTATTGCTCCCCTGTCTATTGGGGTTGTATGGTATCAGAGGGAAACGCTCTCTCAAGCCTGCCATGTAGAAGTGGGATTTGATCTTGATGGCTTTGTGACAGTTTGGGATGAGGGATAGCGGTTAGTGCTGAACAAGAGACTCGGAGCTGATCAATGGGACTTTTCAGACAGGCCTATGTGCAGAGAAGTTATGGGATGGTACCTCTGCTCAAAAAGCACCCCTTTCCACTTTCTCACTTGTTAATAACCACTCATCTCTTTTTCCTTTGTCTCCAAAAGCACAAGATACAGCAACATACACATACAGCATCAGAAACTGACCCTCTGCCCACTCGCAGTGTTTTCTTCAAGAAGTGATTAATTAGACAGAATAAGCAAAGGTTACTGCTCTGGTGGAGGGTGAAAAATAGGTCTAAATGATTCCTCCTTTTAATATCAAAATTGTCAAAATCGCAAGAGATGCCATTTTAATTGCATTATTACGTTAACAATGTCCAAACAAGCTGTTTAGTGAAAGACGGTTGTTACCAGTCATCTGTTAGCTAGCTCACATTGATTCTGTGAGCTAGCCAAACTACAAAATTAAGATCTTCAATGTTGTCTGGATGAAACACTCTGCGCGTGCTGGTGTCTGCAGCTGATAGTTTCTGTGCAGAAGCACCACTCATTTGCTGGACAAACAGAATTCTGGCTACCTCTGTCGCATTTACACCCGCGTTTATTAATGTGCGTTGTCCCTGTTTCATTAATAATTGGTTAGTAGTAATTAGTTAATAAGTAATATTAATGTTATTAAATGCTGAAAGGTATTTTCTTTTATAAAAGAAATGAGCTATGTTTACGAATAAGTTCACTCCAACTGTCTCCTACTAAAAACGTGCATGATTTTATTTTGTACATTTGTTGTCAGTATGCTTGTTACAAATTATTTTTTTACCACCAGTACAGATCTGTAATGTAATGTGTAGAAAATGTTTGCAATACTGTTAAAAAATAAATAAATAAATCAGAACTACTGTAGATATTTTCTCTAAATTATTCATCCCAGGTGACACAACCAGCACCAAGTGGCATTTTTATAGTCTTTTTGAAGTGAGAGAAGAGATTCTTTGAATTATAGTGAGGTTAGTTTTACACATTGGGGTCACAGGCTTGCTCTGAGTCCTAAGAGATGAGGTTGTCTTAAAGGTTCCTCCTGCTTGTTCAAAGAGTCTAATCAAAGAGCTGCAGACAAGGCCGCAGATGAATGAAGGCACCCAGCTACTGTGCCATGATGGCAGGTCCAAGACGTGCATGGTCGCCAAAAGAGGACACACGTTAAGGATCAAATGCCAGCCACCACGTGAAATCAAAGGAGAAGACATACACCGAGGAACCTTTTACCATTTACAGGCAGCTGTAGAGGAAGTGCAGGTTTCATTATGGATGTAATGGAAAGCCGGCCAAGGTCAGAAAGCAATCATCATTCTGACACCTCGCACAGCAGGCAGTGCTGCTCCTCAGGGCACCGGCAGTGCTACAAGAGCTGTCTTACACATAACAACAACAGGCGAGAGAGGCCAAAGGCAAAGTCACAGGCCACCCCTCCATCGATAACAGTGCAAAGGACCTGTAAGAGAGCTTTCTCATAGCAGAAAATAGGGCCTGTCAGCGTGCAAAATTCTAGGGCTTCATGTCAGAGAGCGTAGTCCAGCAAACGATCGCGGGTGTGGACATGTGTTGACTTGACACATGTCTAAACTGGCTGCAGAAGCACCGAGTCAAGAATAACCGACTCTTTAAACCCCCTTTCCCACTGGACAAAAAAAGAAAACACTAACACCGACTAACATCTGGCTTTTGTCTTCAGTTGGAAAGGTTACAATCTGTATTCATTCCCGGGACAAATGACTCTGCAGTAGTCACGGTATTTATCGACTGTAGCAGTGATGGACACGCTTATTTCTGTACTGTGACACGGCAGAAAAAAACCCCCAGAAAGGCATACTTTGTCTACTGGCAATGGGAAAGGAGTCTATCGCCTATTTTAGCGGGGTTTCCATATGTATAAAAAGCCTGTATATATGCGCTAATGTTCATGGGGAAAAGGGTATTATGAGGGATAGGCTCAGTATATGTCAGGGCCCATGGTAGTGTAACGTAAAGGCAGGAGGCAGAAGAGCACAAGGCCCGTCCCAGGCATGAGCTGCCATCCCCGTAGAGGAGCCCTGTAATTAGCAGGGCTAATGAAGGATCGAGCTGAGACTAATGTCCCCGCCGACCTCTGAGCCCTCTTGGCAGGGTGAGAGGGTGGACTTCAACCGAGCAGAACATGATTCTATGCTATAGCCATTAACCCTGACCCAGCACTCCCCTCAAGCTTACATCTGGTGCAGGACTGGACCAGTACCAAGTCTCAGTGGGCACCAAGACTGAATACCTGGGTCCACAGGTAATGAATTGTCTGATAGGCCCTATTATCTCTCATCTACTCTGTAAATTCAACCTTTAGCAGACAGTGTGTTATCACCGGGGTTGTGCTTCTCATACCGCCGCCATTGACTTAAAAATGCAATTCAAAAGTACATCTGAAGCGTCCTCAAGAGTCCTCGTTTTAAGTCTGCACACTGTAGATATTCCATCATTATAGAAACTGTTGTTGTCTGTTTTGCACAGTATGGTTCCTCACACTGTGATTACATGGCGCAGGGAGACACCTGTCACATGGAGCTGTTACTAGCTGTTATTAGCTGTCAAGGCTTCCTACAGATTGGTTGCTGCTTATATGAATGCGTAGGAAAAAAAATGGCAAACCCAATGTTGAAGTGTATCATTTTATGTTTGTGTATGGCTAAATCCCAATTTCACAAACAAAACGTTACAGCGTTAGGAGGCGAAAGAATTAGACTCAGAAACATGATTCAGAATTGGTATTTGGAGCCACATGGGGAATAATTTACATTCCAAGTTGGAGTTTTTGGGTGAAGCTGTTTTGTTGGTGTAGATGAGAGACAGGGAGTCTAAAATGCCCAAGGAGAGGATTGTCCTGCAGTATATATCAGCATTAAATTAGTTGTGATGACACATTTGAACGCTAGCAGAGCAACATGATTGTCACCAGTCACCATTAGAAACAGCAGCCCCACTGATGTGTGTCAAGCTTTACATGTGAAAGAAGAAAAATACACATCAAACAATGCAAAATAATGGACATCCCAGAAGAAGGTAGCATAGAGCACTGATGGTCATTATCACAATTCATCTAACGGTCTGTCAAAAAATGTTCAATTATGTTTAGACTATAAATAACTATTGTAATGTTTTGGTTACCTCATGAAAGGAATCCTTTCACCACCATAGAAGCGCCATTGGTCCGGCAGTGAGTCGTCACCACTTTCAGGCTGAAATAACTCAACAACTGTTGTAAGAATTGCCATGACATTTTGTACAGACATTCACGGTCCCCAAAGAATGAAGCGTAATGGTTTTCATCTAGCGCCATCTCCAGGTCAAACCTTTTATTTGTCCAATAATTTGGTGGATGAATTAATACCTAACCCAACACGCCAGATGGTTTGTAAACACAGAACTATCTGAGGAGCAAACTGTTATCTGGAAAACAGTTTGGAAAAGGGAAGGCAATTTCAAAAAATAGTTGGCAGGTGATTGGATGAACCATCTGTCAATCAAACTCTTACCAAAGCCAAATGTTAGCTAATTAGTAAATGTTGGTATGCTAACACGCTAAACTAAGACGGTGAGCATGGCAAACATTATAACTGTTATTATACCTACAGTATGTTACCATGTTGTGAGCATGTTAGCATGCCTACGTTAGCATTTAGACACAGACAGCATAAAAGTGGAGCAGGTGAGGAGTGAGGCCCAGTGGGGCCAGCTTATACCAGCTAATGCTAGCACTAGCTAGCCAGCTTGGTTAGCAAGGTGCATCAGTAAATTACATTTAGATACTGATATATTACATTTACATTACATCAATTACAAGGTAGCCACGCCCTAAGGCATAACTTGTCTTCTTTATCGCCTATCTTTCAATAAATGGGACCGGAAAATCATGCTGTAGAAGAAGACCTAAAACTGAGGGAAATGTTTACTACTGGCACATCAGAAAGAATACATAGGTTTCACTTTTCAGACCTGGAGGTTGCCCCTTGCATTTAGCTCAAAGCACAGTATACCTTAGAACAGCCTCATAAAGCCACTAGCATGGGAGAAGACTCTTAATATTTATCACTTTACACAATAAAAAGCAACATTACAAATAATAAAAATGACAAAAAAAAAATTCAGAACATCATACATTGTATATATTTGTATGATTTTAATTGTTATTATTATTTTAATATCATTACAATGGACGGTCTTTCATAAGTGTAAGGCTCTACAGATTTGTTTTTTTTTAATTAAGTGTTTACCAAGGTTAATGTGATAAAAACATTCATTTCTAGTGACATCTTATGATCTTGATGAAATAGCTGAAGCTGTTCTACATACATTCTGTATCACATCTTCACTTCAGGGTCTTCCACACAGTCGTATTGTGCGAAAGAAAGAATATTGGCAGAATAACCAAATTAAAACAGAAATATATACTTTGCTGTATGTGGGAAAAAAGGAATAGAAAAACACACCAGCTTTGTATATGTGTCTGTTTGATTAGACCAAGTTGAGGGAAAGGACAGATAAATATTGTATAAATGAATTTATTGTGTAACGTGAGCAATCAAATTAATTAGGGGGTCCACAGCTGTTGGAGGCGAATAAGGCCATGAATTTTTCAGTGCTACCACTTCTCCCTAAGATTTTACAATAAATATTTCTGGAGGTCTTGGATGAATTTTTCATGGCTGAGTGGGGGAGATGAAAGGCGAACGAGGGATCCAGGGGACGGGAGCTCTCTGCTGCTGACACACCACAGAGAGGTGCATCGGCTCCAATCTTTATCAATGAAACCCAACCGGCACTATTGCTTTAATTACCCTGCTTTGTCAAGCATTCCACTATCAATAAAGAAAGGCTGAGCCGTGTGGTCGGCTTAAAGGAAGAGGAGGAGGAGAGGGGGGATATCATGAGCTCCACTTGTTTTCATGCCCTCCCACTTTAAGAGAGGAAATGATGTAATCATGGTCGAACGGAGGACAAGTCTAGACCACCTCGCCATGCCACTGCAATACAACTGCAACCTGCATTTTGTATCAGAGAGAACGGTCATATCAATCCCAACAAGCATGATGGGGTCAGATACAGCTGCACCACCTTTAATTCAAGGCTGCATCATTTATTTATCTATGATATCCTTGTAGGAGACAAATCAATGAAGCCTCAAGCTGCTATGCCCATACCACTGTATACTGTATACTATATACCATGAAATGGGGATGGATACCATTGATTTGCATTGCTATTGTCTAAGCTTATACTGGATGAACAGAATCCAGTGAAATTAGAATTGTGCACAACATGTACGTTTCCCCTGATTTGGTATTCAGGGAGGATCCTGAGGTAACTAATTCAGGAGAGACATCTGTTGGGTGGGCAATGCATCAGCAATATCCCACCTGGAATAGCATCCATAAACAGCATCCGTTCGTTTCACCCAGTGTTAAAGCACAGGGAACAGAGAGCAGAGGTGGTGGTGGTGGTGGTTGCATGTATTTATGTAAAGGATGTGATTTAGCACCACTTATGCCAGGTTCTAAATAACACCTAAGACCTTGAACATCTGTATATGAAAGCAATGGGAAGTCCTGTTAGGTGAGGAGAGCAATCAAGCGTGACATTATCTTAGACTGTGGACAAAAATATGCGGACAACTCTATACTTTTAGTCTGGGGGGCGTGTTTCCATTGTTTGGTCTTGGCCACTTACTTGGACGTCTTAAACCTACATTCATTGATTTTAACAAGCCATATTCACAACATTATAAGTGTTTTGAATGTGTTAGCAAACAGTTGCCTTTGTACATATCCATCAGACACATATCAACCTTGGTGCTCATTTGGAGTCATGTTTCTGGCCACCTGAGGAGTGTCAGTCCAACATTCACTCCTTTTCCTGAGGGAAATATGTGGCTCTTTAGCTGCTAAGTGCTCTACTATGTTCACCAGCTAATTGCTAACTTTGTCTTTTTATTGTTTGGTGCTGGGCAAGTAGTGTATAGAGGGTCTATCAAAGCATTTTTCCTAAAATCCGCTGGCTGCTTCGTTGGTTGATGAGAGTTGTGAGACTGAACCAAAACAGTAAAGTTTGGAGACAAACCTTTTCTGTGTCAAGTTTCATATAGAGGAACCAGCTCAGCATCCATAAGAATGACATTTATGGTGGATAAATGATGCATCCACCATATTATTAAAATAAACCACAATTTACGTCAGTGCCAATGCAGTAAGGAAGGTTGTGGGCGTTTGGATGGTGGATGAGCATGTAGCGCGTTTGACTTCGATGAATGTTTAATTTTTTTTTTTTTTTACCAAAATATTCCCTTAATTACAACCAACCAACAAAACTACGTTCCCATAAAAAACTAAACTATATTCTCAAAAACCTTTCAAGGGAAACATATTTTCTCCAGGATTACAGTTACATTTTTAAACACATGGTTAACGTTGTGAATTAAAACAAAACAAAACACGAACACATTAAAAATACATAACTTTGTTCTAGGTTTAGAACAAAGATCGTTTTGCTTAAAGTAACTAAGGCTTGTTACCTTATTTAAATTCGACGTATATTAAAATAAGTCAAAGTTGACTTTTAGTTTCACGCAGGACACGAGGAGCAGTCTCCTAGGTGAAAGTCCTGAGTTTGTTTGACCAATCCATCCACCCAACCACCCCAACGTCCTCCCTACGTTGACTTAGATTAGAAACGTATTTGTGATATGTCAAAACAAACGTGATCTGGGAGAAAATACATTTCCCTGGAAACTGAATTGACAATGCAGTTTTGTTGTATAGGAACATCAATTTAGGAGACCGGGCTGAACCAAGTGTTTTAGTTGCCTAACATTGAGCTCGTAGCAGATCCCTGCAGTCTGGCTCCAAACAAGAGTGGAGCTGTTATTGCAGCAAATGAATGCCCACAGTTCTGGAATCACATATGAGTGTGTTGTCCAAATACTTCCTACCACACAGTGTGTATTACAGTACAATGTCAAAGTGGTAATCTGTGTTCTACCAGTCATGTTGTTTTGCAGTCTATTAATAGAAAGCAAAGCAGGCTTACTATGGCCGACAGCTCCACTCAGCACTTAGGAGGACCGATTGTTTAATTCTGTTATATTCTCACCAATCAATGCGTTCACTTCAAAGCGATGGGAAACGCTTGCATCCAAAGTAGATTGATCACTTCTAATACAAGTCATTAACATACAAGTTGTTAACAAGTGAAGCCTCTGTACTGTATCTAAGAATCAAGAGAGTCATCGATAAAGCCAATTTGAGACTTTTAATGTCTTAAAACCTTCAGTACACACTCCTCCACTCCGGAACGGGATCAACCACAGCTAAACCGTTTTCTTTCATTCTTTCTTTCTCTGGGTTTTTTTCCATCTATCTCTCTCTCTCTGTCCTCCGTTCACTCACTCAACCTTAGCCACTTAGCTTGGAGCCTGTACTACGGCATGAGACCTCTGGTATACTTTACTGATGATAAATTTATAAGCCAAACGGAGGGGAAAGTATTAAACAACCTTGTGAATAGCCGGGGTTCGCTTTAACCGAGGCGGCGTATCCTTTTCATCAACAAAAATAACTCTTCAAAGGCAGTAAAAGCATGCTTAGAAAGTAAAAGGCCATTTTAGCAGACGAGGCCAATGTTGGGAGGGGTGAAAACAGAAACAATCCGACCTCTGATAGCCCACAACTACCCCCACCACCCCACCCACCACCCCCTCCCCTTCCTACTATCCCTAACCTCTGGCCAAACCACTACCAACACAGCACACATCCAGCTCCTTAAAAAAGCTAAATCAAGGCTTTGAAAAACATACAGTGTCTTTAATAATTCAAGCATTGGTGGGTTTGAATAGCCTCTTTAGCGTAGAAATATACAGTCTCCTGATATAAGATCAGTCCCTCAGGGGGCTCCCTCAACATCTTACTGCAGTGTGGCCTTTCTTAACTGCACTATGGGCTGCTGCTTAAGATGCAACTACCTGCCTGATTATATTAAGTAGAAAAATGGAACGTATACGGGGGTGTACGAGCAGTGTACATTTGAAAAAAAAAAGAAAGGCGCTGTGAACTTGTATAACACCATGTGAATCTATGAATCAAGTGCAAAGTTTTGCAGTAAAGCAATTATTGCAGTTGACTAGCATCTTTACTGGGGTTGTGGACTAACACAGGATTGTAAATATTTAACTATCTTTACACCCAATGCACATTCATATTTCATCAGGTTTCTTGCAGTTTATTCTCAAAGCAAAGTGTTGGACCGCATAATTATTTCAGTTTAGCATTTTTTTCTCCAACCTATTACTTTCATAAATACAGGAATTTGAGTTATAGCTCCTCAGAGAGCTAATTTAAGAAAAGCATGCATTAATTAATACAACCTAGATGGAAAGGAAGAAATCCCTAAGTAAGTAAGCTGTTGGCAGATATCAAGGATGATTTTCGCCTTCAAAGGAAATGGGGATGGATTTGAGAGGATGCGGCGGTTTAATCAATACTGTTGACTCTTGAGGTTGGCAGGTGTGGTTGGTGCGTACCTCTCGGTTGAAGCATTTCCATCATTCAGGAAGAAAACCTCAACACTGCCAAACTGGAAATCTACTCCCAACTTTCCAAGGCCCACAGTTGTCGAAGTGTTTAATCGTAGTTAATTTTCCCGATTTTGCTATAGAAAGTATATCAAATATTCATCGGGGCATTTCTTTGTCTTTACTTCCAGCACTCATTGTACAGTGTGTGACTTCAAATATTTTGTTGTATGCTTCCATTCGTGTGTATGTCCATTCTCACATCCAATGTGTGGAATAATGAAATAAATATCGAACTCTTAAATATTTTAGTGCATTCTAGGAGTAAAATGGAAGTGTTTTTCTGACAGACCTTGCCCCCCCACCCCCCCCCCCCCCCGCCCCACAGCCCTCTCTCTGTCTCTCTTCACAAATGCATTGTGTGCACTGGCCGGCCCAATCCATCACTCGCCGTCTGGCGGGAGAAAAAGCACTTTCCCAGGGTGGGTGTTTTTTTAGTTCTGCCAGCGCTGCTGTTTCAGTGGGCACCCATGAGACCTCGCTGATGGACACTCCGGTCATCACTGGCAGGGAGCTTTGGGACTGTCTTCAACCTCCCAATCCCATCCCCTCCCGCCCCCCCCACCTCCAATCTCCACCTCACCTCATGTTTTCACCAGCACCTTCCTTTGTCCCAGCAGTGTTGTGCACTCCTTTTTTGACAATGATGACTCTTGTACTTGCATGAATTCTCCCTTGCAAAGTGGCTTGGCCTTCAGAGACCAGCCACACTCTGTTCCAGGTCTTAGGCCTCTCAGGGCATTTGGAGACATGAACATATGATTATGGCATGAGCACTAACACCGGCAGGAGAAGCTAATAACATTTCAGATTATAATTGGGCTAGTTTTAATCGTCTAGTGGAAGATTGCATTTGCCATTCCGAAGGGATTCTCAGTGGTTCAGCCCGGTCTCCTAAAAATGACGTTCCCATACAACGAAACCGCGTTGTCAATTACGTTTGTTTTTGATTTATCGCAAATGCGTTTCAAATCAAAGTCTGCAAATAGAGAAGGTGAGTAACATAACATAACATAACCATCGTACTTATTTAAAGCCAAACCCTGACCTTTTACTCAACATAGGCTTTGTTGCATTTTTGTTTTATTTTGTAACAATTTACAACGTTAACCCCGTGATTAAAACTGCGACTGTAATCCAGGGAAAAAAAGCTTGAATCTAAAACGGAACTGACAATGCAGTTAAGTTGTCCGGGAACGGAGACGGGTGTTGCTGAGAGACACACACACACAGTATTACAATACACAGTGTTGGCTCCCATGCAGCCCCATTTTTGTTTTATCACAGCCAGGCAAAGAGGGTTTTGCGCATGTATGTGCTCAGAACAATTATGTAGCAATAAATCTATTCAAATTGAAGTCTGCTCCAGTTTTAGTCCGACAAACTGAGATTTGATTTCCAAAATGCTCGCTCGTCTCTTCTACACAAAGAAGCCAGCGGGGAGAGGGTGCAATCGCTGGAGAGAAGTGGGCTGGAAGGCAAATCTAGGTGATGCGTATGTTCTTAGAGTGCCCCTGGGTCTTCCATGGGTAGGTAGGATCTGACAAAAGAGATCTGTACAACAAAAAAATCCTCCACTCTGCTTGAGCATGGGATATTAAGCCCAGATAAAGATTCTCTCTTAAACATACTCCCTTCTCTCTTTTCATCGCTCTTTCTTCTCCTCCCTCTGCAGTGGCAGAAGAAATTACCCATTGTACCATTAGATAAACCCAAACAGCCCTCTCCGTAAGACCTCCAGTTCCTCGTGCAGTCCCAGCTTGGCGTCCCTCGGGTGTTTGTTCAAAAGGAAAACTCTGCGGTGCCTCCGGGGGATGTTTAACTCATTGCAATGGCAAGTATTTAGAGAAAA
This sequence comes from Bovichtus diacanthus, assembly GCA_943590825.1. Lineage (NCBI taxonomy): Eukaryota > Metazoa > Chordata > Actinopteri > Perciformes > Bovichtidae > Bovichtus > Bovichtus diacanthus. Next base: position 21,717,427 of record CALSBV010011200.1, read on the forward strand.
CTCAACAAGTTTGAGGCTGTCAAAGCTAGAATCCAACTGTCAGGCAGAATTATGTCTCAGAGGCGTCTGATGTGAGGTAATGACCAATTGCATCATTTTGACAAACCCACCATCGATGAGAACTAGGGCAGACGGCGATTGCTTTTGCACAAGTGTTTCATTTGAATTTAAAACACTGCTGCTAAGTGCATTAAATGATGCTGATTAACTAAGATTATAGCTGCAGCAGGGATGTGATTTCTGTTTTGATACGGAGCATAAATTGAGGCTGAGCAAACTGTTTTTTTTTTTTTTTTTTTGAGTGGCTGATGAATAATTGAACGTCAGCAGAGGGTACATCAATAAAGTGGTAATGAAGCATATTTGTGTGAAATTTCTAATTCTCCAACTCTGTCACTCTTCTCACCGTCTATAACATCTGGTGTGATGATGAAGCTTACTGTATGTTAATGTGATTCATATTAAATGGAACCTTTTCAAAGTGTCCACAAACAAAACATTTTTAAACATAATAATAACAGCACCATTAATACGACTACTGCAACTGCTGCTACAGCAAATCATGACTTGTTATTATTATTATTATTATTATTGTTGTTGTTGTTATTATCTGAAGAAAAAAATGTTGATCCCAAAAATATTATTATTATTATTAATAATAATAATAATATTGTTATTATTATTATTATTATTATTATTACCTGTTTTATGTCATGTCATAGAGCTATTTCATCCAAAAAATAAAATATTTCTTAACCCTAACCCTAACTCTCTTTGGCTCAGGGTTAGGTTTGGTATAAAATGACAAAATATACTAAACACTGAATACACAAAGCATCAATATCTCGTGCTGATGATGATTTAAACAGCAGTCATTCCAAAACTGAGGCTCTGGTGCCCTCTATCTTTGAGTCAAGGTGGGGGAAAAAACATTATTGATTAAATGTAAACTGATCAACTGTTTCTTGGTAATTTCATTCATCTGGAGTCATTTTTTTATGACATAAACATCTATAAATCTATGACGGACATGAGAGTAGATGACAGCATGGATTTATGTATAACCTGACGCTGAGATTGTAAGTGATGCTGAATAATTCAGTTTGCAATGCATCACTTAGATTTTTTATTTACAACAGTGTCTACAGGTCACTTTCTTTGGTGTAAAACTGTTCCTTTGTTCTGCTTTTTCTAACACAGTTGTGGCATGTTGTGTCCACCTGGAGTACTGTTGACCTTCTGCGAGGCAGCTACCTGGTTAAAGAAGTCCATTTTCAAGGCTGTTCTTGCTCAAATCAAAACTCCATTATAGATTTTACCTCCAGGGGAACCCAGGGCTCACAAGGTCCTTGGCAATTTTACCTGAGGAAGAAGCTAAAAGGATTCGAATCTCAGAGGATGGGTGAAGAGAGGGAGGGTGTGAGGACCAGAGAGAGGGTGGGAGACGCACCTCAGGACCCGAGCCCCTAATCTTTCTCTGCCAAGCAGGGAGCAAAGCAGAGCAAAAATGGAGAATCAGAGATGGTTCAGTGGCACTGAACCCCAAACATCAGGGCCTGCAGAAGTGGTGCAGGAGGCAGGAAACCTTGGAAAAAAACAAGGGGTGGAAAAGAAGAGCTTGTTGTGGAGGGGATTGCCAGGGGAGCTAGTTTCAGCTCCCAGAAACAAGAGCTTCCAATACATTTAACATATACGAAAGAACAACAGCTCTCTCCTCTCACACCATCCTTAACTATTTGTACTAACAAGACAGATGGAGGCCAAAGATGCAGACAGATCACATCAGGACATCTGTCACTTCATGGCAACAGCCTCCTTAATAAGTGACAAGGCTTCCTCACCCGTGGGCACAGGGTGGGGGAGGGTGTCTCGGAGCAGTGGCTGTGCAAAGCAGCCGTCAAAGTCATGTGGTGCCCTTTTTTTTTCTTTTTTCTTTTTTTTTTTTAAACAACTTGTCCCAATTACAGCCTATCACATGCGATCCGTGCCCTTGATTATCATCCTGGGCAGTAGACATCAAAGCTGCCTTCTATGGGCGCTGACACGAGGCTGTGTAGTAATTAGTGGACTTCACTGAAGAGAGTTTCATCACCAAATGTTTTCAAAATACTGAATGTCTTAATTTGTTGCAAGGGGAGGGAGGGAGGTGGGTGGGGGTGGGGGGTGGTTCATGTCGGGAGAGAATGATGCCCTACAGAAATAATTAAAACATAATTACAGCTCATCAGCTGTGCAAGTGCTCACAAAGTGCTGTCGCTGAAGATCTGCCGCTGTCCTCGGGGCATCGCCGATGTAGCAGGCCACATATGTATCCAAAATTCACAGAATACTTACACCAAATAAATGCTTATGTCTTATTAGCAGAGATACCAGGAAAGAACATGTAATTGGCTGCTACAGTCGAAATTCAAATGAATCGCTCCCGCAGTTAAATCCAGTGCTTATTATCCTCGACAAACACCTGCATTTGTTAAAAAATATGTTGTCTGCCAAGGACAAACCAGGGCGCGCTCATCATGCACAGCAGGTCGTTAGAACAATAACTTGCCTCCCCAGCTGATGTGTCAAACTGCTCCGTGACACAGAGATCGAGGTGCCAGTCAACCTTTTAAATTGACATCATGTTAGCTCTGTCCTCAGGTTGCAGTGTGGGCTGATGGGCCATTGGTTCCATGATGACCACTTCATACAAATGTGGCTGGCAGTGCAGTCCTGCAAGGGGAGAGTGCACGCTAAGTGTTTGTGACGAGTGCTAAGGCCATCGCTTGATTCCAAGGAAGTAATGAAGGCCCGGACTGTAGGCGGTGTGTTTTCTTCTTCCACCTGATGGCAGACTTCTAACAACCCCGGTGTCAGGCCGGCTTAAAGTCACACATCCTCTCTCTGCTGCTCGTGTAGAGTTATCACGACATGTGTTTATTCCTCCCAGCCCAGAGCCGGGAAGCCAAATGGCACAATCGTCACAATCAAGTCTGCTTAGATGATGTATGCCCCTGTTTGTAATTCAGAAAACATTTGTTTATGCCAGGGCAGAACATACTGTAGGCTAAAAACACTCTAGGCTGAAATAGAATGGCCACTAGTGGTGAAGCACATGCAGCAGTATTTTATAGCATATGTAAGTTCATGAATAGTGCGTTGGTTTGTGATAATCCAATCGATTTATAATATGTTTCTTAAAGCTCTCTTCTGTAGCGTGACGATTAATGTTGCTTGTGTTTCCCATACCTCTGCACATGTCATGTATGGAACTATGAGAGAACAATACAGTACATATATAGTGAGTTCTGATCCAGGATATCTTTGTGTTTTTTTTTTTAGAATATCGCAATGGTTTTAGACTTAGCCGATTCAGAAGCCGTTCCAAACTTTTCCCAGTGCGGAATAATTTTGTGTCCTCAGCAAATAACACATTTTAACCTCTGCCTCATGCAGCAAAGCAACATTTAGTAACAGGGGGGAAAAGGAGAAAAAAAAAAAAAAAAAAAAACTTTTTTGCCAAACAGGCAAAAACAAATAGTTGGATCAAGGTGTTTCATTGGCCACCTCAGCCAGGAAAACTCTATTTTTCTATTTATTTATCTTCTCTTTTTTTCTTCACTTTCTTAAAAAACAACCCCCCCTGGCTCCTCTGCACTCACATTCACACTCACAATAGACTGCCCTGCACGCTCGCTGATACACACACCCACAGCATAACTTCTAACACTTGTCGTCTTATTTTGTGTCTGTTCGTTTTGCCCCGTCATGTTAATCCTGTCATGTCACCCAATGTAGTAAGCTCTGTATAGTTTAGTCTCACATGGCTCGCTTCACTAAAAGAAAAAGAAAAGAAAAAAAAGCAAATTTGAACAATTTAGACACCATCGCAACCTCTTTGCTTAAGATTTATCAAACCTTTTGTTGTCTTTTTACAAAATAAATCAAAAACACTGACGAGGAAGATACTGGGTCGATAATGAGGATAAATATGAAACAAATTTTCAATCGTACCCTCTAAACTAAAAATAAATCCTGTTTGAATGAAAATCAAACATTGTTACTGGGATTTTCTCAGTACACATCCTAATCAATATTTATTTTGTCGACTGACGTCAAATTAAGCCAATGATTATCTGCAACTTATCAGGTGAACTGGAATCTCTAAATTCATAGGTATGAACGTTTGTGTGTAACAGAGCAAACCTGTCCCAGGTCGTGTCCCAGGTCGTGTCCCAGGTCGTATCCCAGGTCGTGTCTCAGGCCGTGTCCCTGGGTTTGTATCCTGATGAGAATCATGCTGCAGGTCATACCCAGTTTTTATGCTCCAAAGTTACATGGCTGGCCTTAAATTGAAATGGGTCTGCGGTATCAACTTTGGCTCATATTCAACCATTAGTCAGAGCTTGTGAGTAGCACAGTTTGTTTGTTTAAGGCTTCATTAAAACTGTGCACGTAGTGTATGAAAATGTTCACACATTCACCTATTTCATCTCACTTACAGTTTAACAACTAGAGACAATTTAAGGGTTCATTAATTACCTCAAAATTGCCTGATAAGGAGCTGAACACTATGATTCCGCCCACATCCCAAACAATTAATACAATTCCCTACTGTTTAATATGAACAAAGCAGCAGCACAAATGATTCTGTTAAAATGTAGTAACTATTAACTTCCAGCAGAGGGCAACACCATCTAAGAAATGTGTTGAGTTTTACATGAAGACCCTCTACTGACACATCCACAGCCTTTTATAATGAGATCAAGTTTAGAGGAACCTAAAGCAGGAAATATTCCTGCTGGAGTTTATCCGAGTTTGAGTTCTCTCCAGCTTTAGACTTCCCCTACTTGTAATGGAAGTTAGTGGAATAAGGAATAAGGAAATCTTGAAATGTTGGTCGCTCAGCCAGTGGGGACCCGTCACTCTCATGTCATATACGTGACATAACACGTTTCAGATCTTGTTTGTAGCTCATGGAGGGGCCACTTTACAATCACAAACTCACACCAAACTGCCAAAGAAACAGAACAATAAGGTTGGTAATGTGTTAGTAAATTAGCAGTGAGCTCTGTATCAGTTCATATTACTCTCAAAAAATACTTTGCATTTAGAATGGACTCAATATATTGAATGTCAGTTACAATAAAACAAATCAAAAGATTTGTTTTATAAGCATTCATAATTATTAATAGTAATTCATAGTTATTCCAGTGAAACGTAGTTGATTGCCATGCATGATCAGTAAGAAAGGGAACAGAATTTATGTTGTGAAATACAAACGGTACCAATGGCCGAGTCATGCTACGCCTATGTTGAAGCAGAAGTACGTCATTCATCAGTGTTATGTGGAAGGAACGGGCCTAAGAAGTGAAGTATAAGCCCTGTGTGTCATGCTGCTAGTGAAACAGATGATTCAGTGTTAGGAATGATAACAGACGGGGGCAGAGGAGGAGGAACTATCTATTTAGAATACAAACTTGCATCACTAACTTTAGAAATGTAACCCGTTGTAAATATGAATTTGATGGTAAATTGAGAGGAATACAACATGACTATAACTATCTTCAACAATATAACTGTCTAACAAACAAACAAAAACAAAAAGAATAATAGAGAATATTGGACAGAGTGGTTTGGTCAATGTTTGCTTCATCTCCAGCTTTGAATAATAGTAATAATAACAGTGTAATAAGTCATTCTTTTATTCATGTAGCACATTTAAAAACCAGGTTTACAAAGTGCTGTGCAGAGAGGAGAACAGACAAAAGAAAATGACATAATAAATACATACAAAGATCTCACAAGATGCATGGTAAATACACCGTTCACAAGAATGAAAAGTAGTCAAACATGTGAGCAAAAAGTACAACTAATGACGAACATCATTGTGGCTTGGCTGTACACGAGAAAAGGAAACAATCTACTGGCCATTGCTTTGGAGAAAATCAAATCAAATGTATCAAAAATAATAGCACGATTCAAAACTTTTCCCGGATGACAACAGTCATCATTTTTGGTGTGCAACATAAAAATGTATTACAAGTATATTCCAATTGAATGCATAGGCTTCATAAGAATACTAGGTTAAACCTACACAGTTCTTCAATTCGTTTGTGCAGCATATGTCATTGTGGTCCATACTGTAGTGGAGGAGGAAAAGAGTCGGTCTTGACCACCTTGGAAGCAGTAACAATCTTAACTCAAGGTCCAATAAATATCTTCTTCTGGAGCTTTCAAAACCCTTTTTAGCAGCCTTCCTCAGCAGAGGAGTTTGCCTGTATTCCACCTGTATACACCAAGCTGCCAATTGGACCTTGAGTTTATTTTTTATCTATTTTTTTTTTTTAAACTAAATAACATAAAAACCTATTTTCTCACTTAGTATCATCCGTCAATCCAGATAGTTTTGGTTTTATTTGTTCAAGTTTCGAGATATCCATACCTGAGATTTCTGCCTCCATCCCCAAAACATTTGAGGGGAAAGGAATTGTGTATATGCCGCTTACAGCCTTGACAATTTCAACAGTAACATTTACTTCCAGAAACAATGCCCCAGTCTCGCCGGATAATCAACACACTTGCTGTAAACAGGTTTCGCAAAGAATATGTCTTTGATAAAAATGTAGCTGTAATAAAAACTGCAAGGTGTCATCCAGGGTAATGGGGACACGATTACTGGAAAGAAATAGTGCTGTGGACTTCTTTCAAACGTAATAGGTTATTGCTGTGAGCACCACAGACCAAATTCTATTCCATTTGCATCCATTTTATTTGGGTGGAAGCAGAAATTTCAAAACTACCTGATAACAGGAAAGTGAGAGTTTTTTATTTTTTTTGTAATTTGAGTGAACTGCCCTTTTAAACTGAGGTCAGTCAAGTGTATCTAGGTAATATGAGGATAATAAAATCAAATCACCAAGATAAAAAAGGGGAATTCTTTCAAATTATACAAATTTCCATAGATCCACCGTAGATATTTTTGCATACAAAAAAGGTGAAAGTGTGAGTGAGTTTATCTGCTACTATGCATTTACATTAACGGAAAACAAAATGAAAAAGTATATAGACGCCACACAAGCCATGATCACTTCTAGAGTTCATCTAAAATGTCTCCAGTGGTACCGACCTTTTATATGCTGTGGTATGTTCATTTTAAAAGTTTCTAAAACATCATGAAGAGTACCAAACACCCGACCTGAACTACGGTTTCTAAAGGCAGGATTTGAAAAGTGACCTTGATACACCTACGATGAAATGCCAGACATGTCCTACCGACCATCACTCAGACACTTACAGCCATTTGGAAAAGAAACCGTAGATTCCTGATTGATGCTCTCCTTGACCTCCATGGGGAGCAAGTCAAAGAGATGATCCTCCACAATCAGGCAGCTTCTGCGCAGGAGGCCACACTGACCAAGCTGAGCTGGGAGACGATCCAGACAGTTTCCCTTCAGTTCCAGATGTGTCAGCTGAGAGAGTTGGCCAACTTTCTCTGGAATGGAGGAGATGCAGTTGTGGCCGAGACATAAGGTCCTCACTTTGTTGCACTTGAACAGCTGCTTGGGAACTACCTCAACTTTGTTGCCAGTAATCGCAAAATGTTGGAGGTTCTGCAGAAAGCCAACCTCCAGCGGTATTACCACTATAGAGTTGTGGCTAACGTCGAGGTACCTCAACTTGAGAAGGGTGAATAAGGATGAGGGGAGAGACTCGAGCTTGTTGTGTGAGAGATAGAGGGACTCAAGGTTTTTGACATGGCTAATTGACAATGGAATGGTGATGATCTTATTGTGCCAAAGTTTGAGGCACGTCAGTCTCTTGAGGTGCTGAAAGCTGATGATCTCCTCGATGGTACGAATGTTGTTGGATTTTAGATCCAGTTCCTGAAGGTTGTTCAAACTGAAAATAGCGTGGGGTATTCGCTCCAGCTCACAGTTAAGAAGCTCCAGTTCGGCGAGATTCATTATTTTCTTCAAACTATTGAGAACTAAGAGCTTTGTGCCGTCATTATGGACGACCAGCTTGATCAGATGCGGAGACAGGTCCGTTATGTTTGTCGGGATCTTTGTGAGGTTGCTTTTGAGATGCAGAATCTTTAAGTGCCTGAGGTCTCGCAGAGACTCCAGTCCAATCATTTTGTTGTTTTCAGAGTTCAGGTTGCCGACCAAGTACAGTTCCCTTAAGTTTTTCAACAAGTATACCCAGCTAGGAATCTCAGCGACATCTGTGAATTTGACATGAAGGCACCGGAGGTGATCACGGAGAAAAATGAATGCGGTCTGTTCAACCTTGGCAGGACAGTGATAGAAGTGCAGCTCCTGGAGGTTTATCATTTGTGAGATCTTAGCGGTTATCCTGGCCTCAGGGATTAATTCTAGTTTAAGGATTTCCAAATCGGTGAGGTCGAACACAGCATCGGGCACTCCGGAGAGCATAAAGAGATGGAGTTCCAACTTTTCTTGAGGATTGCGTGTCACATGCTGCCGCAACTTCTCAAAGGTCCACTCGTGGTTCAGGCTGATCTCCCGAAGTTTGTTCTCGCTCACTTCAGAGAGAAAAACACCAAAGCGCTTTGAATACAGCTGGTCGTACTGATCCACCATGTGGAGGAGGAACGCAAAGTCATTCTTTACATCTGGAATGTCACTGAAGCTGCTCTCCTCTCTGACTTTCTCAAAGGAATACTCCTTAAGCGGTCGCCGGAAAAGCCAGAACAGTGTGTATATACAGATTATGCCATAAGCGCAAATGAGAGCAATATAACTAACAAGGAGTTTCTTTAACATGAACGCCATGTTGTGTGTACAGTGGAACTTTGTGTATCCTGTCAAATGCTTTATTTCAGGCTCACACACATGGTCAAAATCTATAGAAGCAACAAAAGTCATCGTGTAGCACAGGATCAAAATGAACTTGACTGTTTTGATGACTGTCTGAATGGCGTACAGCCTGTAGATCAAGTCGCTGTCTTCAACGTGGGCACGGAATTTCCTGACTTTTTCGAACAGGGCCTTTGCTTGCTCACCGTCTTTCTTGTCCAGTATGGTCATGGCGGGAACTTCACTTACAAGCTTTTCAGCAGAAAACGTGACCCCAGATTTTGTCAGCATCGGGGCGGACTGGTTTGGACTCCCCTCCTCACTGCTGGTGGACAGATGCTTCAGGAGGGAGGAGGCACCAGCCAGTCTCTGCTTGTTCTCCTCAGAGTCCTCGCAGGCGGTCTCGGACAGTGCTTTGGTAGTCCAGGGCGATTCGAAACACTTTCCCAGTATGGAAACAAAATGTTCTATTTTGGAACTTGTCTTTGGGTACTTGAACCAGAAATTGCTACTGACCATTAATACAATAGTGTGGATTAGAGCGAGGTATGGGAAATATTTGGAATACCAAGGAAGGGCAACATGGTAGCACATCTGATTGACAAAAACGTACTGCTGAAAATCCAGCTTGGTCCTGATACCTGTAGGCTGAGGCTGTCTAAAAGTACCTGACTGTGTGAAGGGAACTGTAGGGCCGATGCTATCAGGAGGCCTTTTAGCCATTAAAGGAGCGGCTTGCTCTCCAATGGCGCTTTCTTTGTTCCATAAACTATCAGCGGTCTCTGGTGGTTGGGGTTCCAAGAAGCCCCCAGACCCCTCTGGAGTTTGTTCCAGAATGGGAAGACAAACAACTTGGTCCTTTGTCAACTGCATCGTTCCAGAAAATATGGCCAACATCAACATGACGATGCCAAGATAATCCATGAAGACATCCCACCATGGCTTTAGTATCCGATACGTTGGCTGGATGTCATTCAGGGAGGCTACTTCTGTGAGGGTGAACATTCCTGCAACAGAGAATATGAATTAACGTCATGCTTGATTTCTCTCCTTACAAAAAGTAGATAATATTGTATTATTCTAGGATGCCTGACAACATCAGGCAAAAAGGACGGCCCATTAAAACTAGCCCTTAAGCTAACTCGGGTACATTTACATTTGTTTGAATGTCGATTAATGTGCGTTGTCCCTTTTCAAATAAAATGTTATCCCAGTGTTTTTTTTGCAATTTGTTTTTGTAATTTCACTCATTGCGTTGACTTATTTCCTCATAATCCTTCCCTAGTGTGCATAATAGACCCAGGAAAGCAAGGTTTGTGTATGTTGAGGCCACATTGCTTTTACGCATTAGCTTTGGCAGCTGTAGGTTGCCTTTCTGCAGTAAAGAATTACTTTTTAAGTAAGGTTGAATTTCCAGATGTATGTAGCATTCCTCCTCTAATTCACGCTAAATAGATATGCTCTCTTTGTCTTAGCAACTCTGTTTTACACTAAAGTTTTTTAGCTGTGACCAGCAGTGTGTAAAAGTTATTTTTGCACAACATAAATTTATGAAAATAAAACATGCGTTGTTGCAGGACAAAACTTTTACTTGAGCTTAGTAATTATATAGTTGTACAGGTACCGCTGCCCAGAGGGGAAAACTAATGTGTTGTAGCAGTCCTTAAATTCCATGTTTACCACCTGCAATTTCCACAATACTTGAGTTTACAGATTGCCACTTTTCACTTCTATAAATCAAAAAAAAAAAAAAGAAGTACCAGTCTATTGATAAATATATCTATAGAACCTTAATTTGTCTGTCACAATACTGTATTTGTAAATTATTTCTTAGAGTTTATGTCTGGTCATAATCCTGTTTACATGGCGTGCTTATTGGTCCTGTTCATGTGAGATGCACTGGGTGACATGGACAGATTAACCAGAAAGAGAAATGCACAGGGCCCTGTAAAACAATACAACAGTCTTGTAAGTAATTCATGCCTTTTGAGACAATCACATGTTTTAAGTGACAGAGGTGTTGATGACTGTACCTCATGGCTGGTTGTGGATCCCTTCAAACTCTAATGTGTTTCTAATATTTCATTTTCTACATTTTTCGTTTTACTCTATTCCATTTATTGCATTGTTTCTATATTTCTGGTTACTTATCACACCTGGTAGAAATGTATCCCCCCCAGCTTTACTAGTAGGCAATGTGACCAGTGTACGATAGATTTGTGGACAGTGAAGACTCGTAGGATACTCTGGTTGTGTCTTTTACATTTTAGGCAAGGCCACATTTAGAAGAGGCTCAGAGAACACAGCCTTGTCAGGTAGTTATGGATGCATCTAGAGAGGACACTGCCCTTGAACCGGGGCACACCACACACATTGTCTGCAGAGACAGTGCATGCCATGTGCGACACACATTCTGCATACCCTACACACCACACATACCACACATACAGATCCGTCCTACTGGCTGTGTGAAGCTTTGATATGTTGACTGTATGTATGTAACACTATGTAGCGTTTTCCGTTTAGGTTGGTCAAAATACATTAAATGACGCAAAATAACACCTGTGCCACCACTGTGTCTAAATTCTATTGTGTGTTGGAAGCACGAAGGTCGCTCAGTTCAACGAGGCTGCAAAGCAGGTTGAGACCGGCTACAGCGGCGAGACGCATCCACAGAAACACAAACAGGAGGTGGATGATGTCCGTGAAGCCTTTAAACGCAGCACCGCTATCTGGGTTCCGTTGGGGGAAATCACGACACCTTCACGTTACATTAGCGCACTAATTACATTAGCCAACCCTGCTAACACTATTGAGACGGAGTAGCATAGCGGTTATATTTAAGACCTCGAATAACCGAAATTAGGACCATAGTCAAACGAGAGATACGCACCTTCAGGAGGTCTGGTCCAGTTATGTCGACGGCAGCGGTACCGAACAACGCCTCTGTTTACATGCCATGTTTCGCTGCGATGATGAGGCCGTCCATTCTTCGCATCAGTTCAACCGTGGGCCTGCTGGCCGGGCTGTAAGCAGCTTAGCCGACTACCCCCACTCCGCTTCAGATGGTCGGGTCCTGTCTCTGCCTCCGACTGGCCACACAGCCGGCGCGGCTGCAGCAGCTGCTGCAAGTGTCCCGGCTTGATGTTATTCACACGCTCGCCGAGGTTCCTCCTCAACACGTTTCAGTGCGGCCATCAATTGTCAACAGTTCCGCGATAATGTGCAGGATAAATCTCTCCTGGTGTGGCGCGGGTGCCGTTTTCGTTCACATCAGACGCTGACACGGTGTGCAGCACAGAGCGTTCAGTAACGCTGGCACGGATTGACACGAGAAGAGGAGATGACCCAGTGAAGTTAGGGACCGTCGTAAAAGTGCATTAGGGTGTCATTTCAGTTACGTCACAGCTTTGTTTTTTTAAAAGAGAAAAACAGGATGACTTTCACTAAAATAAATGTTTAAGAGACTCTCATAGTAGATCTATGATTGTTATATATATATATGTTTTAATGTTAGGCTACATTTAATAGGGGAAAAGCCCACCTCATGAGAGACAGTTCAAACTAACTATTTCCATGCGGGTCTCATTCGTCTTTAAACAATGTCTCAATGTTATATGACCCAATTAGGTGTTTCTGCAGCTTTCCTCAACACCTTTGTCACTGTATTTTGTAAGTAGGCACTTAAAACTGGCTTTTTTTCTGTTCTTGGTATCTTTACACATAATGAGGGGCGACTTTCCATCCTAAGGGACAGCAGTTGAAAATTAGCCATTTGGCTAACTCTGGTACATTTGCAGTCGTGTTAACGGATGAGCCTTGCCCCTGTTAAAACAAAAGAATAATACATTTACCATGTTTAGCAGAACCTAACTTCCCTTGTAAATCCAGATATTATTTGTATACTAACATACAGTACATCCTATGTAGTTAGCATTGTTTTTATTACACTTTTGAATTTTTTTAAATTAAAAGTCACCTAATGTTACCTTTCTTCTTTGTATGCATGTATTTGGTAAATACAGATTCAGATTATTAATTTAATCTAGGACTGATCCTGTTACAACCACAAACTCTTTGTGAAAATGATGTAATTATCTCGTCTTATTGGTTTTGCCCCTATAATTTTCCAAATTTTTGTTCTGGACACTTCTAGACAACTTTATGTTTTCCTCGGTGCCACATGTGTGCATATTTATAGACTAATCTTCTTTGCCTTATTAATCCTCACCAGTAAGCAAGTATTATCTAATACCACAAAACAATTGGGAACATGCGATGTGCAGTGACCCCTTTCAAATATGAAGTAACATTATAGATTTAGGATATTTTTTCTTTCAGATTTTAGTCAATTCAGCACTTTGCTTTCACCATACTGCATCACTGATCTGATTTTAAGAAACTGGTAGTTTGTCAACATCCCTTAAAGAAATGTGTGGGTTTTTGCTCTAGTTAGACTTTAACAAATTCCAACCTAGGAAATTACATTTACAAATAAATAAATTTTTATTGGTCAACAACATAAAAATATTGTTTATGAAAATACCTTTTTGTAAAAGGCTGCATACTTCCTGCGCACATTTCAAGAGCCGAAGAAAAACACCGGTATGACAAATTCCTTTAAGTTTAATGCACTTGAACTTGCCACCTTTTTATGATACAGAATTGTTTAGCCAAGTATTACATGTACTTATATAAGATATATCCTTGTGTTTTTTGCATTTCCCCTGCTGCGGCCCATGTGAACTAACAGTCTCTTGAAGAATATAAAATACTTTATAAGGGCAACATAAAACATACAATACAGCACACGTAAGGCTACTGGCCTAAACTCAAGTGAGGTCTTCAGTTTAGATTTACATTCAGTAATCAAATTATTTCATGTAGCACTGACAGGAAATGTGCATTAAAAATAGTTTGGGAAAGAGCCTTATTCGCTTTCTTGCTAAGAGTTACAAGATCGATATCCATCGTGTCTGTACACTTAATAAGGCGCTCCAGCCAGGAGACAATTAGCTTAGCATAAAGACTGGAAGTAGCTAGCCTGGTTCTGTCCAATGATTAACAAGTCTGCCTACCAGCACCTCTTCAGCTCACTAATCAAGAGACTCCAGGGATTGCACCTGTCCAAAAATAGTCCGGCATGTAGCTCCCCATAAAATCACAACTTGCTATTTTTACATTAAGGTTTTTGTACAGATCAAACAAATAAGCTATAATGTGTTAATTAATTAGCTTCCGCAGTGCTTTTTAAGTGTATTTTTTCACTTTTGGACAGAGCCAGGCAGTGCTAAGCTAAGCTAGTGGCCTGCTGGCTGTAGCTTCATGTTTAACATACAAATATGAGAGTGATGTCAATCTTCTCATCTGACTCCTAGCATGAACTATGCCATTAAGAAGGATGTGTGGCTGGATAATATGCCAAAAGTGGATAACAATAGAACAAGCAAACCATGTTGCAGCCACACTATGTGACAATATGAATAAGTACATTTTCCGTCTGTCAAGGAAACTGGAAAAATGACTTTCTTAACATTAGTGTAATACTTAAGTATGGTAATGAGTTCATATAAAACAAATGCTCTGATTTGGTAGACAGAACAAACACCAGGCACTGTGGCTACTATAAGGCATCTCACTCAGCCTTCATTTGGTCCCTGACATCAGAAGGCAGAGTTTCAAACAGTATCTCTTCCACTATAAGGCCACTGCGCTTCAAAGCATGACAGCAACCAAGCTCTTGTGGCAGAATCTCAAAGTGGTTGCATTTGAGGTCCAAGTATGTCAGTAGAGCTAGGTAGGAAACTTTTGGCGAGAGTATGGACAGTGAGTTTTTGCCAAGCTTTAGTGTTTTGAGCTTTTTGCAAAAGAAGAGCTCATCCGGGAGACTTTCGATTTTGTTACAGGTGACAGAGAAATACTGTAGACTCTGAAGGACTCCAATTTCTGGAGGGATGAATCGGATGTCGTTGTTGGACAGGTCCAGGTAGCGCAGCTTGTTGCACAAGAACAGGTGCGAAGGCAATATCTCGATCTTGTTGTGGCTGAAGTAAAGGCGCTCTAGACTGCCAAGCTTTTTGATATGCTCCGGGATATACATGATACCATTGTACCAAAGTTTGAGGCAAGTGAGTTTTCGAAGATGTTGGAAGCTGATTATCTCTTCTATTGATCGAAGGTTATTCTCTTTCAGGTCAAGCTCTTGCAGATTCGTTAGGCTGAAGATTGCATGCGGGATGCGTTCCAGATCACAACGCACTAGCTCCAGCTCGATCAGGTTGGTCATCTTTTTCAGGTTGTTGAGCATTACTAGCTTAGTGCCGTCATTGTGAAAGTATAGCCGCAGCAGATGGCTGGAAACATCCACTATAGACTGGGGTATCTTGGTCAAATTACTCTTAAGGGAGAGAGTTTTCAAACACTTCATGTCCCGCAGCGACTCAAGAACTATGTTTTTGGAGGCATCAGGGCTTAGAGATCCGGTGAGATAGAGCTCCTCTAAGTTGCGCAGACCATACATCCAGTGTGGAAGTTCTCTGTTATCATCAAATTTCACACGAAGCACTTTCAGGTTCTCTTTGAGGAAGGAGGTAGCTGCTGTGTGCAACTTTAAAGAGCATTGGTAAAGAGACAGCTCCTGAAGGTCTTCCAGCTGAGAGATTGAGGCAAGGATGGTGACATTGTTGATGATCTCTAGCTTGAGTGACTGCAGCTCTGTCAACTCAAAGACCGTGTCGGGTAACCCCGGGAGCATGAACAGCTGAAGTTCAAGCCTGTTGTTGCCGTTAGTCTGCAGTCTCTGTCGCAATTTCTCTGTGGTCCACTCATGGTTGAGGTTGAGCTGTTTAAGTTTGTTCT
This sequence comes from Bovichtus diacanthus, assembly GCA_943590825.1. Taxonomy (NCBI): domain Eukaryota; kingdom Metazoa; phylum Chordata; class Actinopteri; order Perciformes; family Bovichtidae; genus Bovichtus; species Bovichtus diacanthus. Next base: position 21,733,086 of record CALSBV010011200.1, read on the forward strand.
CACTGACCTCGGAGAGAAAAACTGCAAATCGTTTAGAATACAGTGGGTCATATTGATCAATCATGTGTAGCATGAAAGCAAAGTCGTTCTTGACGTCTGGGATGTCATTGATGCCTGTTTCCTGTCGCACATACTCAAAGGAGTATTCTTTCAGTGAGCGGTAAAACAGCCAGTAGGAGGTGTACAGGCTTGTTAATCCATAGACAGCCACTAAACACAGGTAACAGTACGAAAGCTTAGAAAACAGATGAGCCATTGTGTGATTACATTCAAAGTCTTTGTAGCCTGTCATGTCCTGGATCTCAACTTCACAGCGCACTCTATTCCGCACTTTATTCACAAGAGAACTATTATAGGCAATGATGAGGAGGAATTTGAACACCTTGAACACTGTCTGCCGAACGTACATAAGATAAAGGATGTCTCCTTCCTCAACGTGCAAACGGAACTTCTTCACCTTTTCAAAAAGAGCTTTAGCTTGTTCACCCTCTTTTTTGTCAAGAGCACTTGCTGATGGCTTGTCAACGACAAACTTTTCCGGGATCGACCGGAGGGACTGTGTCTTCTCCAAACTTCCTTCTCCAGGAGACGCGGCGATGTTGGACCTTGTAGCGGCGCTCTTTTTGTGGTCCTTTTCTTCAGGATTTTCTCCGGACACCTCCGACAAAGCTCGTGTGGTCCAGGGAGAGTCAAAGCACTTGCCAAGCATGGAGATAAAATGCTCTATTTTAGAGCTCGAGCCGGGGAATTTGAACCAGAAGTTGCTACACACCATGAAAACAAGGGTGTGTATAAGAACCAAATAAGGAAAGTACTTGGCATACCAATGCAGAGCCTTCTCGTAACACATCTGATTGATGAAACTGTACTGTTGAAGATCCAGATCGGTTTTCAGGCCTGTCATCTCTCTTGGTGCGGCTGAAATATTGGACTGCAGGTGTAACAGTGACTTCACTTCCCCTTCACTTGAGTTCTCTGAAGGCCGCGACACTCTCTGAGGAAGGCATATGATTTTATCTTGCATTACCTAAAACAAAATGTAGGGGAAAAAAAGAAAGATTAGACAACCTTAAAGGACATCATCTAACCAATGCCCACACCAACCCAACCCCTTGCATATTTTAATTGCAGGGCGGCTTTTGGTCTGAAGGCCGGCATATGCCTGGTTCAGAATACACGATATTAGCCCGATTATAGCCCTCGGATCTGGAACAATAACAGGCGTCAAGCAGCGTGTAGTGTGTCATAGTAGATGACAACCGACGCCCTGTGTTGGGCGCCTCACGACATCCCGACAGAAAGACTAGCATGTTTGATGTTTTATTAGCCTTCCACAACGTGTTCCCTCATGCCGTGAGTTTGACCGATAGCAACGTGTAAACATGACGAAGCGAAAGACAAATGTTGGGAGAGATAGAAGATAAAGATGGTGTTGGTGTAGCAGGTGGAACTGTGAAACAGAGAAGAGTTTTGTCGCTTGTGTTTGGCTTTTCTGAACACAAGACAACCGCATCATACAAGCCGCTACTCTTTGTTTACATTCTTGAACCCGGAAATCGTTCCCTAGCACCTCTTTACAGATTACATCGGATTATTGTCGCAATAATGCAACAAACTCATTGCCAACGAATAGCTCCGTAACTGTGCTTATGGTAGATTAAGTAACATGAACTTGTTGCATGTATACAAGGATTTACAGTCACTGGGCTACAGTGCAGATATGTTTTCTGACATACTGAATATTTGCCAAAAGATGGCATCAGTAACCAACAGCTGCCTTTACTGTGCACTGTAAATAATGAAAAACAGCTGCTTCACTTTGCAATGTAATAACAGGAAATGTGCACTTTAATTAAATGGTGGAAGGGCTGAAGGGGAGACATTTAGTGCTCTTTGTTTAGCTGATACTAAACTCAGCACAATATTGTGTCAGATGATCTGAAACTATGTTAATGCAAACAAACTACATTTGTGAAGAGTGAATACAAAAGGACATTATTACTATGGTAAGGGAAATGCAGCTGTGCTGCAGCACATCACAGACTGAAATGCAAAGTCAGGTCTGCTGGGGTCTCTGAAGAACTGATCTGCAGAATTTTATAAACTGTTTTTCTCCCTCTCACTCGCATGCAGGGAATTGAGTAAGGCAGATGAAGTAATTACACAAACTGGCATGTTGATAAAGTTCTGACTTATGAAGTAAACCTGGCTACATAAATAATTATCTACTCAATTCACTAACTATTAGATCATGTCCAAACACTGTTATAGCCATAGTGGGGAAACAATAGCTGCTCCTACTCTGATAAATATCCTGTAAACAGTTTTTCTAAAAATGTTTTGGTATAATTTCCAGGATTTACACTACAAAGTATTGCAGGAGCCAAAAAAAATGGTCCTATTACACACAGAGTGAAAGTTAAGCGCCAGGCCACAGGATTTTGGAATCTAATGTTTACTAAAAAGGGGGCTGGGTGGGTAAATGTTTCCACTGGTAAACTCCTGTGGGGCTGAATGCTTCCTTTGCTGCACACAGGCCAGGTTGTAAAAGCAGGGAATTAGTGCTATTGAGCTGGTGCCAATGCAAGAGGCAGCGCAGTAATGTTCTATCATGGAGTGAATAAAATAACTCTTGATTGTATTGAAAAAATAGTAGGACAAGTCCTTTTATCTCATGTTGCAGTTTAAAGTGATGTTACATTAGCCTGCATTAGCGACATTTATCCCTCACTTTCATAGAGATGGTTACAGTTGAAAAGTGTAAACACAAGCAGCACGAGCCATTACAAAACCTTACGCAACACATGAAGGTAGAGCCTGTTCTCTTAAGTAGAGACATCATGCTGAGGCCTTGTTACTGACCTGAAGCGTGCATCCAAACACACCAATCATGAGCATGACTACCGACAGGTAGTCTGTGAACACATCCCACCACGGCTTCAGGACTCGGAATGCTGGCTGCTGTTCAGAGAACTGTCGGAATTCCATCACAGGAATCATGATGCCTGTTGAGAAAAGAGCGGAACATTATCCCAGATGACTTTCATTCTCATACAATGGGAAAAATCGTTTTGGCATAGACAGGTGAAGCAATGATGGATTTTCCGGTTTATAACAAGTCACAAAAGTATACATTTTTAGCCTTCATTCATGTCCCCCTCAAGATAAACTGTAATGACTTTGTTGAATCCTCAATTGTTCCACTTTGGTTTATGCCCACATTCACTCCAATCAGCCAGAGCCGTTTACACCTTCTGAGCGTGAACATTTTAGCATCGGAAAGAGCATGTTAGCATGCTATTAGCATGCAGCTCAAAGTACAGCTGTGCACCGCAGAGCAGCGTGCTGACTCCTAAGCCAAGCGACAAACTCCAGTTGTAAACATGTGTACAGCCTGGGACAAAAAAAACATTTGGTCTTTATAGCTAATTCCCTATTCATGTACAGGGGGTGAATTTTAATATAACTCATCTCCACCGACGATCCCCATCTCCCCATCCCATGTTTGCCCAATTTTTAGTTAGCCAGGGGTTAGGCAGAGTCCACACTGCCAAGATGGCAAAGGCCGGAGCAACCCACATTAGCTCAAAAACCCAAATATTACATTACAGGTCATTTAACAGATGCTCTTATCCAGAGTGACCTAACTACAGGGACAGTCCCTCTGGAGCAGCTCTGGGTTAAGTGCCTTGCTCAGGAGCACTATGGTGGCAGCTCCTGATATTGAACTCACAACCTTCTGGTGTTCTATTTGAAAGCCTGACCAGCAGACCACTAGACAACCAACACCCTACACTCCACTTGGAATTAGCTCAGTGGATAATAGAGGCCAGTTACTACAGAATGTTTCGTTAAACTGAGTCCAACTCGAGTGGAACTCCAACATTATACAAATGCACATTACAATTGTAATGATTTAAAAGTCGGTGCCCACAGAAGACTCGTTTAGTATAGCTTGTGTTTGGAGATTAACTGAATAGTCTTAAAACGCCAACATGTTCCTTAAATGACCAGGATGACAAAAATTCAATTACACCAGATCTCAGCCCTTTACACACAGCATGGTCTTCAAGCTATTAATCTCTTTAAAGACAATTAAAAACCTGTCTTTGTTAACAGACGTAGCATGAGAAAGAGTGGTGTATCCCTGATGCAGCTTTACTGGCCCACTGTGGTCATCTTCTGTAAAGTGCTTACTACAGCTGCAAGTGTCCATTTCCCAATATCCGTCTGAGAGCAGGTTGGCTGCAGTGTCATTCAAACTTGAAAAAGGCCTCGTCGATGACAATCATGTCTAAGCACTGGTGATTTTTGTAGTAAAATATCTCAGTTTGAATTCTATTTAGCACGATTCTATCACAAGGCTTTTAATGGGCAGGTGGAAAAAATAAGAATGCTAAAACTTGAATAATACAGGATTATCCAGGGCTGCAGGGTAGTGATACTGATTGTGAAAATACTTTTTTTTAATGATGTGAATGCCACAAAAAATACCGTCCAAATACAAGCATGTCCCCGTATGTGTCTAAAAGTGTAAGCAGGGATAATGAAGAAGCTACAAGCAGCCAGACCATAATGTACAGTGCTTTATCATTTGCAGCTTCACCAAAGAGACAGGTGCCAAAGAGACAGGTGCTGTCAGACTCAAACTGTAGTTCATTATTAATGAGTTTAGCTGGAAGGTAACGTTGAATAGGTTGGGGCTTTTAGGGAGATTATACATTTGATACCTCAATTAGGTTTTTCACACAACATATTTTATTGATTTTTCCATCTCAGTGTCATGACAACAGGAAGGATGGAGAGTAGATATTGAGAAGATGTTGTTTACACTGAACTGTCTACTGATGGTTGACTTTAAGGTCAGTTCAGCCAAATTACAAGACCCATTTTTCTCACTTAGCTCTAGATCTATGTAGCCGTGCTGAGGTGTGAGATATCCATCTTAATGGAATTTGGTTTTTCTAGCATTGAAAAATGTTTATTCAATAAAAGAAAAAAAAATCCAACAGCAACATCTGCATCCAGGAACAATGATCTAGTTACTCTGGATTCACTTGCTGTGAACAGTTTTCATTGGAACTACTTTTTTGTCCAAGACAGTGACAGAAAGTAACCAACTGCATTGTTAAGTAAAGTACTGTACTGAAGTACACTTTTGAGGCACTTGAACTTTAATTGAGTATTTTTATATTTTGTATGAGCTTCATGCTCCACAACATTGTAAAATTGAGCTTTTGAGTCCATTAAATGTATTTGACAGCTATAGTTACAAGTTATTTTGAAGATTAAGCTTTTACACAATTAAAATAATAATAATAATAATATCATCAGGGGTTCCCAGCCTTTGTCGAGCTGTGGACTGTTTTTCTATTGACAATTTCGCAAACCTCTCAGCCACACTGCTGAAAGCGGCTGGAGACGGACTGATTATCTGATGACCTACTTTTGTTTCAAAAAAGTATATTATTTTAGGGGAGTGACAAAGTGATAAGGGTAAATTACAGCACAGACTGAGAGGTAATTACTGTAGAAAATAGCCAACAATAGTCCACAAAGTTATAACAATATGGCTCAGTTTTTCAGAGGTTTAGTACCAGTCTGCAGCACAGGGATTTGAAACCTCTTCTTTATGCGTTAAAGCTTGCAACAATATAATATACTGTATTCTCGCACTCTGAACCAAGCTTATATATATGAACATATATTCATAGTTTTACTTTTGATACTTTGAGTACATTTAGATGCAGAACTTTTCAGAGCAGGAATTTTACTTATATCCAAGTTTTTTACATTGTGGTACAACTTTTACTTAGTTTATGTAAAGGATCTGAAGACTCTTTCTACCACTTTTTTTTCCAGCATTATCCAGAGATGCAGGATAGTGATACTGATAAAAGTGTTTCCAATGCTGTGAGCTCCACAAACAAATTCTTCATTGTATTTAAAAAGGTACTCCAGCAATTTAACATTGCAACTCCATGAAGATGGGGAACTCACAGGACACCGATTATCAGAAGAATGGGCAACATCGAAGCAGCAGAGGTAAAGGTTTTCTGACTTGTAGTAACGCCACAAAAACACTACATTTCCAGTTATGCAACTCTATAGCGTCTTTCATCAGATCCTCTATGCCTCCAAAGTGTTTCAAACTCCACAGCTCCAGCTTGTAATCCAGGCTTTCTCTTGGAAAGTCTCAAGCCCACAAAGATATAACCCTGGGGACATCATCCGTAGTGCTGCTTGTGACAAGTAAACTGAACCACATATGTAAAATGCCTCTTTTTATTAAGGTAAACATTCCAAAGACTGAGTTCTTAAAACTTTGGCTAATACAATCACATCTATTTATATGGCTAAGAGTGGTAGGTTGGGGGAAAAGTTGACTTTATGGCCCTCAACATGTGTTAATAACAGGGTGGATTCATGGAAAAAAGAAAAAAAATGCCACAGAGAAAATATGCTTTTAGGTCAGTATGTGAATCTGTCTGTATTTTACATTAAGGACTCAGGAAAAATCCTGTCTTTCCACTGGATGAGTCAGCCATTGAGTTGAGCTGACCAGGCCATATCCTTGTGCCTTCCTGACAGGAAATTTGTCTGAATCCCAGATATCCAAAAACAGACATGTTTGGAACACACCCAGCCCCAGGCTCACACAAAGTCCTGTCTCGTTAAGGATATGGAAGAAGAAGAGAAAAAAAACAGCCGCATTGCAGAACAAAAAAAAAAAAAATCCATCTTGGCTGTTAATGATGAGGCATACTTTTGCAAGTTACACTTTAATCGTGAAACGGAAGCTCCTGAAAAAGTGCAAATACAGTCCGAAGAGCTGTGATTCATCCTGAGACCAGCAGCACAAAGCATCAATAAGTCATCCGGCTGCGATCTTCCCCGTTACAATGTTAAGGGGAGATTCAGGGGGAGAGAGTTGGCTTGAACGCGGCTTTAAGGCTCGTGGTCGCAAACTAGTGCGTTGTCACAATGTCTCTTTGTATACAGGCTGCCAGGTAAACTCACGGCGGGCTGATCGCAGTGTAAACCGAGTGATGAGGCGCTCCGCGACCGCACATTATCTATACATCGGAGCGGTATGCTCTCTATTATGGCGACGTCACAATAGTGTTAGTGATTTACCTTTCGTTAGATGAGAGCTGGGGTTGAGGATGTCACTGGTCGGCTTTCAGGCGTTGATCTTTCGGATCATGATGTCCGCGGTGCCCCGTCTTCTCTGTCCGCCGACCTTCCTGGATCCTCGGCCAGACCATGCAGGCATGTGCTGTCAGCCACAGGGGCGTGCACTTGTGAAGAGACCCAAGCAGAGACTTTACTGTTTGTGATCAATGTTGTTTATGAGACAGCAGGGCTGAGGGGAGGGGGACACAACTTAGTTCAAGTTGATACAAGTGTATTTATGCCATAGAGGTAGAATACCCCCCATCCTGTATTTAAGTAAAAGGAGCCTACCAATACAACACTGTGCGAGTAAAAGTGCTAAAAAAAAAAACTCCTACTCATGTAAAAGTAGCCTATCGTCAGCTAAATGTAGCCTGATGAAAGTCTCCGAAGAAAGCTTTTCATATATGACATGCATATAAGTGTTCATATGAACACTTTCAAACAAGTATGTATAGGTTTCCTACTACATGAATTAAAAAGTACTTTTGTGTTCTTTAAAAAACAGTTAACTATTATAATACTGCAGCCAGCTGATCATCAATTGACCATTTTCAAAGAAATCAGCAAGACTCATTAAAACTACAAAGTAAAGGGTTTGTATTACATTAATAAACACACACACGCACACACGGTTTAACCTTTAGCAATGTATTGTATTTTATGAATTTATCATGTGGTCTTTTAATGACAAATCTAAATCTGGAAAGTAACTACGTTATAGTTGTGAAATAAAAATGTAGAAGAGTCTAATAGAATAAAATACAAATACAGAATTCTTTCTGAAATGTAAGGAACTTGAAGTATAGCTGAAAATGGAAATACTCAAGTTAAGTACATGAAGTAAATATACATCAATGGTACTTAAGTACAGCACTTAAGTAAATGCTATTAGTTATTCCCCCAATGACGCCATACTGTGCTGTTTATAAGGCTGATGTTTCCATCCCTATATAATTGTGTAAATGTTTGTGAATGACTGTCTCCTTCGCGCTCTGCTTTGCCCTGTTGTTCCCTCTGCAGGAGGGCTGAAGCTGTTTTGAGCACTCAGCTTTTACAGCTGTTTGGAACTATTAGACTATAATGACCAATTTGAAGATTTCTGTTTGTTGCTGCTAGACAGAAGGATAGTGCAGGTCCAGTGTATCATATTAATAATGTAAAATGAGTGATTGCCATAAGGTAATTACCTTTTACTTTCCATCTCCACAATTCCATCACGGCATCTCTTGTAACTTGTAGAACTCGGATGGCGGATGCTGGCTGATACAATCGCTCAGTGAATCTCTCTGCACAAGTATACAATGACAAGATATTAAATACACATGTATATTATTCAATGTGAAAGATACATTGAGCGGGCTAAAACTAATGCAGTTTAATTCAACAGCCCTGCAACAATCCTACCTGAATGAACTGTTTCACAGAGGTGTTTATTCAACTTAAGGATCATTTTGGAAGATGTCGTTTGTAGTTCTGTTGCATGAAATTGCATTTTACTGAGAGGTGGGTGTTTGTCCATGCCTCTTTTTTTTTTTATCAATGAGGTTGTTTCTGTTTTTTTTTGCATGTTTCTCATACTTGAAACTATTAACCTTTGTTTTGCACTGACATACTGGTGTCCCTTTAACACTGAAAAAGCGTGGACACTTGGAACACATTTAGTGAAAAGCCTCTATTGATTGCAGGTTACTGTCAAGTACAAAGAGGTCTGGCATCCCTTACGAACTCAGAAGATAGCAAATTAATAACCTGTTATATATGTAAGGGACTATACAAAAGTATTGAACGTGAGTGCGGCTGAACCTTATTGTTTCACTTTGCAAAAAAGAAAAGCCCTCCCCAAGGTTATTTAGTTATGTTTTCTTTAATCCCTCCTCTTGACGTAGAAAAAGCTGCAACATCCTCCCCACAACGCGTCAAAAATAATATAACTGTTAAGTTGGCACAATCTGTTTAATCGTACACTCCAACTTAAATTGTAATCTGATAAATAATAACATTCAAAACTCTAATACGGAGCATTGGCTGTATATAAGAAGTTGACGTGGTCACTATGATGTCACCTATTGATTTGTGAAGTAGCCTTGAGTTGAGTTGGTTTTTGGAGCCACGAGTGACCATATTTGGACGAGACTGCCATGGTAACAACCCGTCAATCACAAGGTAGCCACGCCCTAAAGCATACCCTGCTTTATCGTCTATTTTACTTTAGATGGGTTCATCATTTACAAAATGAACATTATGCTGTTTTGCAGAAGACTTGAAACTAGTGGTTGAGACCATAAACTTATTCGGAAAATGTTTACTAAAGTAATTAATCAAGTGAGAAGTAGGGTCATTTTCTCATAGACTTCTATACAAGATTTCATTGGAAAGAATGAAGGTTTAAGGAGGTCTTCAAAAAAGACAGAGTACTTTACTTTCAGCCAAAAGAAGACATGACATACCCTGCCCCTTTTCTGACCCACTCTCTCCCTAATCATTGTCATAGTCCCTAATGTTAGCTTGAGGCAGGATAGGAGATCATAAATGCCATGTGGTAGCAGAGTACTTCAATCAAAGATATCACACTCATGGGTGATCCATAAAAACAGTTTATCCAAAGGCAACTTTTTTATCCAGACCCAAACAATTTTAAACAAATCAATAATTCAGTTACAATTCTGTTAAACATGCTGTCATTTTATTTTCAAAATAGCTTGATAGCAGAATAAAAAAAAAGATCTGCACACTTGTCTCACTTCATCATGGCCTGACTGGGAACAATGACGTCAACAATGCATTATTTTTTATTTGTTTCTATTATTATTAACTTCTGATGTAGCTGTTGTTTTCTTTCTTTATTAATTGAAATGATATGACTGATTGTTTGTACATAAAACAATGCATTCAGGGCTGATTCGTTAGATGTTGCTCGATAAATATATCCCAAAAAAAAAAGAAACTAAATTAGTAATCAGAAAGAATACTTATCTAATTCATGATTTGTAAAATCAGAGCTTTCTCAAAGAAGGCTGAAGGGTACAACACTTCCACCGTCCAGTTAGCTGGGGACAATGCTGCCTTCATGGTCACCACGTAGAAAGTCAATGACAAAGACCCGTTGTGTGACCGAGCTTTGGTTACGTAATGAGAGGAAACATGTTCTCATTTCTGGTTGATTTTTTATTTGTATTTAAGTGGTCCTTGTTGACTTTGTCGAAACAACCAAAAAAAAGTGTCACATTTTGTAATGCGGTGACAGAATAAAAAGATATGTCGGATAGGCCTGTATTATTTAAATGAAATGTTAAGCAAATGTTAAAGAGGAAATACAACGCAACAATACCAGGAACAAATCCAAGAAGCACTTATTGCAACCCTGCTCTATTTAAAAAAGTGAATAGAATTGAAGCCACATGTGTGTTGTCAGTCCATGTCCATGCTACATTACCATGTTTCCTAACTGTAGAGGCAGCACCGCTTCCTCCAGCCATCATAACGTCTCCTCCTCCTCCTGGCTGCTGCGCTTCACTAAAGCTCTGTTTGTTTGGGCAAAAACGTGCAACGTCAAGTAAGTTGTGGTTTGCTGACCTGGTGGTGCCTTAACATCCATCAGTAACGTTACATGGTACGTGTTTCTTAAATAAGGACTGAAGTCAGTTGCGGAAATAGTACCGCAAGTCTTTGCAAGAGAAAGCTAGCACAGCAGCCTGCTCGTTTGGCATTGCTTATCATTGTAGCCACTGTTAGCTAAAGCTAGCTAGTGAGCGCTAGCCTTAGCTAAAGTCAACCTGACAGGCGGTGTATACCGTTATTCGGCTGTAGCTAACGATAGCACACGGTTCAGCAACAGCATGTATGTGGTTCATGGGAGGAACACAAACCTGCTGAGGGTAAATAACAGGCTGAACACCTTCCCTGAAACTGTCTGTCTGTCAGCAGGCAATAGTTGCGTTTAAAAAAAAGTCTGTATGGAAGTTCACAATAAAACACAATACAATGACAGTATATTGGAACAATTAAAGTGCAACCAGTGCCAAAGCAATGGTCTTGTGTGAAGTGCAGTCAGTTCATGAGTCCAGTATGTTGTATGTTAGGAGACTTCTCCCCAGAGGTCACCAAGAACCGCTTTGATTATGTGTCGCTGTCGATTACACTGCTGTATCACGGCACAGCTTGTTTTCCATCATTTTCAAACGAGCAATACCTATATTTATTTGTATCAGTTCTGTATGCTTAGATGGCAGATTATAGTCCATATTGTAATACAAGACAGATTTATTACATGGATCAAAATGTACTCTGAGCCCTTTCAATGTCTCCTCAGACTTCCTGAGCTCTGTCCATTAATAACTCTGTTATTGCAAGAAAGCTTTGGACATTGTTGTTGTTTTCTGTTTGTTTGTTTTTTATAATATAAAAATATTTATTCTGTTATTATTATTATTATTTTGCTGGGTAAACCACCCCAGTCTATTTACAACATCTTTGTATAATAATTTAGTATATGGGCCATGTTTTTTTTTGCCTATTCTTTTGTCCCACATTGAAAGTAACTTCTAACTTCTAGATCTTCTAAGATCCAGGTTGCCCACAACACCATATTCTTTACTTTTGAAAATGAATTCCCTTTTAGTGATTTACCTGGTTGTTCCCCAGGTTAAGTTGACACACGTTTTTTTAGTTGGATTATTATTTTGTTGGGTGGATGAAAGATATGCGCAAGAATATAGGGGCTTGGACAGGATAAAAGTTTTGACCATATTTACTCTTGATTAGTAATTAGTATCTTTATTTTCATAGTATTTGAATGTATTGTTTGACTTTAATATGAATGTTTTGTCTGTCTTTCTCACTTTAGTTTCAAACTTCTTCTGTTTTGTTGTGGTTTAGTTTACCTCCAGAACATTAAATTGATATATCCATCTCTGCTGGATTTTTTTATAATGATGTCAGCATACTGTCACTTTATGTGCATGTGTAGTTGCCAAGGTCTCCCTAATATCTGGCTGAAGCTGTGTCACGACACGACACTGCAGGAATGTATGTATAGCTCACTGGCGCCATCTCCTGTGTTAGCTTTGCAGGATTTAATCAAATTTAATCAAGTTTTTATTTAACATTGGGTGGGGGAGTACAAAACCCAAACATACTGAATAATTTAAAACAGATAAAAAGGCAAATCGTTGAAGAAAGAAATAATTTTATAAATTGTTAGTGTTTTGGTGTTTGATTTATTCCCTTCATAGATTTACATATGCCCTCTACTTTTGTGTAGTCAGTGTTATATTGCCAGTTTCACTAACTAAGAATTAATGTCATGTTTATTTGTTGACACGTACCTAATGCATCAACCAACATTCGTTAGCATAATTCTTAAGTCAATATCACACTTTATTTGTGTAGCACCTTTCATACAGGTTAGTGCAGTTCAAAGGGCTTCACAGATGACTGACAGTCTGAACAACAGAAAAGACTAAATAATTTGAGGCAAATAAAAATAATGAAAATGTAATAAAATAGATTCAAATGCTATAACAGCTAATAACAGTTATAGTAGTAAAACGGCGTGAAATAAAAACCAGATTAATGAAATAACAAACTTAAATACAATGAAGTCAGTGATCAATCAAATAATAAAATAAAAGAAACTCCTACAACTTAAATACAATAAAGTAAGCAATGAATAACATCAATACAATTTAATACAATTTTACAACTTAAAGACAATAAAGGAAGCGATTAATAAAATAACAGTAAAATAGAATAACATTTTAAAACTTAAATACAATAAAGTTAGGGATTAATATAGTAACTATAAAATAGAATAAAAATAAACAACTTAAATACAATAAAGTAAGTAAATTAAATAATGTCTATAAACCATTCTTTATCAAAGGCCCTGTTGAATATGTAGGTTTTAAGTTGACTTTGTAATAGATTTCAACACTTCCAGCAGCTCTCAGATCCTCAGGCACATTTTGAGCCGTTAGAACAAAGGTTTCAATCCTGCACTTTGCAACAACTAACTAACTGCCAGAAGACATGAGAAGCCGAATACACTGTAAGCATGCAAGACAATAAAGTTAAAAACAATGAAATTAATTCAAATAAGTTTGAAAAATCAATACAGCTGCTGACAGGCAACTACTGTAAGGACACATGGAGACACATATTACAGGAGAGCAAGAGCAAAAAATAATTTTCATTGTATTTTTGTATCTCTTTTTTGTGTGCAGCATGAGCCTAGCACGACAAGTCCTGATTTGCTCCAAGTTCGCAGGTCATTCGGCTAACATAAACTGCAGGAGAAGGTTTTGTACTTCACAGGTAAGTCCACTTTAAAACTCCTTTGAATTCAGTTGTGGTTGGTGATAAACTAATTGGTAGGATTTACCATCAACTAGACACTGTTAAAACGTTTGAGGTGGGAATGTATACGAGTTCAAAAGCTCACTACATGAACACCAGTGCAGTGAAGGCATAGTGTTATTGGAAAGTGGCTGGATAATGCATTTAAATTATTCCCAGACATGACCACAGCAGTGGTCAAAACCACTGACCAAAGTCCTGGTATGTTCATGGACAGTGGTTGCTGATTTGTTTTAGTCCTCCCACTCAGCTTGTTAGACAAGCAAGTAAGTAAGTAGTGGGAATTGTGAAATGTAAATGGCCACTAAACAAGACGTTAATTAATGTATCTTGTTTTTTTTAATACGTTGCAGCATATAATGACATCACGGCACACACACGCCAAAAGAATCGAGGGACTGGACAAGAATGTCTGGTAAGAATAAAACATTCCTCTCTTTGTACGGCACAGCAGGAGGGGAGTTCTGTTCACAGACCTCTGATCGGGGTCCCATTTTAAACCATACTGTCATTACATGAAAGCCTGCCGGATTTCTGATGTTAGGCAAGAGCAAAGTAAGTGTGGAAGGGTGTTAAGAACAGTAGCCCTATAGTCTTTGTGTCATTTCATTTTTCATTTGATTTATGTCATTTACAAATATTAAAAGAAGTGGTGGAACTTTTTACAAAATGATTGCTGTATTTGTATTACCACTCTATAGAGTTTACGCTGTCTCTTCCATTATAGTGTATTAAAGGGATAGTTTGGATTGTTTTAACTAAGGTTGTATAAGCTTACCTATCCATAGTCAGTGCATTACCTACAGTAGATGGCGGTCTGCTCGCCCCTAGTTTGGAGAAGCAGACAGCACAAAAGCTCAGCATTGTATTGCTCTGTATGGGGGAAGCAGCAAAACTTATTTTAGCCAACTTAAAAAAGGCCCATCTAAGATAATAACATCACTTAACGCTATATTAAGAATATTTTCACCACTTTTCTTTGCCTTCTGTCAGCCCTTTTCTGACGGGGAACTGTAGTAGTTATCTATGCTCTTCAAAGCCACCAGACTCCTTTGACAAAAACGGCCATTTTACCTTTCATAACACAGGAGTTGCTGCTCTACCGCTGCCTCACTCAGTTGGTTTGTTTGTGTTATTGTGTGACTTTGGTGTTTTTGAGGGTCAGTTCGGAATCATCAAAGTCCCACAATAACACAAACGAACCAACTGAGTGAGGCAGCGGTAGACCAGCAACTCCTGTGTTCTGAAAGGTAAAATGGCTGTTTTTGTCAAAGGAATCTGGTGGCTTTGAAGAGAGAAAAGATAACGGCTTCAGCTCCCTGCTGGAAAGGGCTGACTGACAGCAAGGTAAAGCAGTGAAAATATTCTAAACATAGCGTACACTAATATTGGATATTTAGGTGGCTAAAATAAGTTTTGCTGCCGCCCCGTCCACAGCAGTACATTGCTTAGCTTCTGTGATGGTGCTCCTGTCTGCTTCTCCATCTACTGTAGGTAATACACTGACTATGGATACGTACCTCATACAACCCCTCTTTAAAAGGGTTGAGAGACTTCAGTTTAGATAGATATAGATATTTTGTGGCTGTTTTTACTTGAAATTTCCCCTTTGACCAGACATTTTTTGTTAAGAAACACTTATTTTATTGTCATTTCAGGGTGGCGTTCACTTCAGCGGCAGCGGACCCATCCGTTGTTAACTTGGGCCAAGGCTTCCCAGACATCCCTCCACCTTCTTATGTCAAGGAGGCACTAGCGAAGGCTGCGTCAGTGGACAGGATGAACCAGTACACCAGAGGCTTTGTAAGACGCTCATGGTCCACTACTACAAATAACTTCATACTTTCTGCTTGACCTTTAAAGGCCCCTTTGCAGATTTTGGGCGTTGTACCATTTGTACAAAACAGCAGCATGTCACCTTGCGCTATAAACCAACAGCAATTCAACCATCATTACTTGTTATGACAAGTGGTAAGCTGATTATTTTGGATCAATGGAGTGATATACATAGGGCTGTGCCGAATGTCTTTGTTTTTTATTTTTATTTTTTACATTCAAAACTTCTATTGAGGTTTTCCTATGAAGCTTTGACTGTCGGTGGCTATATTTTATGAAGTCGCCACTCTAAAAAAACTAAAGGAAAAATAGTTTTTGTTGTTTTGGTTGTATAAATGTAATGTATGGGGCTGTTAGATTGCTGCTAGACCGCCCCGTTAATACAGGTGCATGCCTCCCTTTGTGTGAGGCAAGCGGGACAGCAGACGTTCTTTTTGTTTTTGAAGTATTAAAGGCCATATATATGAATTGAAGCAGAATATTTGGTTTGATAAAAACATGCTGTGAATATTAGAAATGATTACAACGGAATTGTTTGGATCACACAAGTCTGAAACAATCCTACGCAGCCACCACTGGAATTCTACAAATAGTACAATACTAATAATATTAGTGTAGCCTCATCTTTATCTGCAACTGTGCTCAAATACCAGCTCAAAACACAATGAATAGACATGCAAAACATTTTTTAAAAAGAAGCTTTGCAGCATTCAAATGTTGATTTAGCATTTGAACGCAAACTTTATGAATGAAGCTTGGAACTATTCAGTACAGCCCGACATGATTTTTGCTCAACTACCAGCTGAAACTGTCCACAAAACTGCAGTGCTGAGATGGGAGCAACCATATCAAATTAGAATTGACATTATAATACATTATTCACTGACATATTTGGTATTGCCAGAGATACACTATTTACCATATGTCGTTTTTATAGTTTATGTCTTCTGTTGATTGCAAGGGTCATCCATCTTTGGTGAAGGCCCTTTCTCAGGTTTATGGGAAGGTCTGTAAGCACCAGATTGACCCCTTCAAAGAAATCCTGGTCACAGTCGGAGGTTATGGTTCCTTATTCAGCACCATGCAAGGACTGGTGGAAGAGGGAGACGAGGTGAGGGCATTTCTCTCTCCCACAGAGGCGTTCATATTCATACACATTCATATGTACATTCATAAACATGCTCCCAGTAGTTACAGTATATTTTTTGTGTAATGTTCCTTTCTCCAGGTCATCATAATAGAACCTTTCTTCGATTGCTATGTACCGATGGTGCGGATGGCGGGGGCCAAGCCTGTGCTGATACCACTACGCCTTGTAAGTTCAACTTAAAGCTGCTCATATTTGTCTTACATGTTCCATATATATACAGTACTTACTTTACTTCATGCACATCTCGAGGACCTTAGTAGATTTTTGGAGCCATGACACTGAATGTTTTCTGCAATATTTTAGAAGTCTGGAAAGAAGACAATCACAAGTGCTGACTGGTTTCTTGACCCAGATGAGCTTTCCAGTAAATTCAACTCTAAGACAAAAGCCATCATCATCAACACCCCCAACAATCCCATTGGGAAGGTAAGCATACATCACAGTGGTCTATCGTTCTGTCTGAGAGACGTGAGCGCGTGCTGACTTGACATGAGAGGAAAAACAAGTTCTTTCAGCCGTTCCTGTCCTCTTCCTGCAGATTTTCACCAGAGACGAGCTGCAGATGATCGCGGACCTCTGTATCAAACATGACACTCTGTGCTTCAGTGATGAGGTTTATGAGTGGCTCATCTACAGGGGACACCAACATATCAAAATTGGTACGCTCCACATACCCGTTTGACAAAAAAGTGTATATAAGAGTTAGTCTGCGTCATCCATCTTATTTATAATTCTTTACACACAGCTACAGAGATGGAATCCTCTAAAACATGCAGCCACCTTCGCTTTAGGCTCCAGTCACAGCAGAAAGTCGCTCAGCAACATAGATTCATGTGTATTCTCACTACTTGCAGGGCTGACTGGCGAGATACTGTGGCTGGCAAGCTAACTGGTCACATGATAGCTAGCCATTAACTTGCTAACCCTAGCCAGTTACAAATATCCCACCAAGGTAATGAGAGGCTTGTTAACTGCGGGCAAGCAAACCAGTTACCTCAGATTATCCAAAACCTTTGCGAAAAATGGGAGCAAAACGACAGGAAAAGCGTGCTGAAACACTTTAGGTGTAACAATGAATGACATGTATTTACAGGGAAATGATTAACAGTTAAACCAGCTACCGTTGCAGAAATGGAAGCAAATAAGGCGTCAGGGTTTCCAAGGCCAAAATAATAAACAAAAAGCCCACACTAACTAGAAAATAAAAACTCAATTGGTCTACAGAATCAAACAGACAATACTAAGTTCCCTAACTGACCACAAAGCAGGAAAAAAGACACAAGCTCATGATTGCCTGTAAACAGTGATAGCCTCTTTCATTTACATACTTAAACACGTGCATTAACCTTTCCTCTGTGAGCTGGTGCTCTGATCCAACAGGCTTTATCAAGTTTGATTGTGGCCTAACGTTTCCTCACCCTACCCAGATGAGCATTTAAAGTATTAACTTTGTACACAGCAGTACAGTCCTACATAAAACATCTTTTTTTGGCATGAAATGATGTTCTTAATTTATTTTTTTACAGAATCACAAACAGAATTAGTTTTTTTCTTGCCAAGTAGGTTCTCACATTCAAGGAAATTTCAATTTCCTGAAGTTTTTGATCTAGTTTTCTTTCTTTACAGCGACGTTGCCTGGGATGTGGGATAGAACAATCACTATCGGCAGTGCGGGGAAAACATTCAGTGTTACCGGATGGAAGGTAAGAAATCTGAGGGTTCAGAACACTGTTTCTAATATTCAATCATGTTCAATCTTCAACATCAGCTAGTTGATTTGGAATTCTTGTCTCCTAGCTTGGTTGGTCTATCGGCCCTGAGCACTTGATCAAGCATCTTCAGACCGTCATGCAAAACACTATGTACACCTGCCCGACACCTTTACAGGCAAGTTTGCATAGCTCTTGCATATGTTCCTAAAGGATCATTTAATTGTGTTTTTATTCTGAAACTTCTAGCTGTCTGTTTCTCTTTTTCAGGAGGCTGTGGCACAGGGTTTGCAGCGGAACTTTGAGCTGATGGGTCAGCCAGAGTGCTACTTCTCCTCACTCGCAGAAGAACTCGAGGGCAAGAGGGACCGCATGGCTGCCATCCTGCAAGAGGCTGGTATGACTCCTGTCATCCCGGAGGGAGGATACTTCATGCTCGTGGACGTCACATCTCTCAGTGAGTTACGGAACATTGCAACTGAAATCACAAGCACATTTACACTGCTGCTGCTGCTGCTTGCAAGTAGTGTGGGAAAAAAATTAAAATAATAAACAAAGTGATTCTGAAAGTTTTCATGACGGAAGAGTTACTGGATATGTAAAGCACAGTAGATCAGTTTATGCAACATAAGTCACTCTTGCTTGCAGTTTTGTAGAAAGGATTTTGCCTTGAATCCAAAAGTTTGTTTGCACCTAAACACCTATTAGCCCCAATTTTGGAGTTAAAGAATTTGTATTTTTAATATGTGCAGTAACAAATAGCCACTTAAAATTATAAGTAAAAATAATATAAAATCATTTATCCGAGTCCAATCCGAGTCATTTAATATTGAGTACCTGCTGATACCGAGTCCCGATCCGATAATACAGCTGCACAGTGCATATTTCAAGTACATTAAAGTTATTAAAATGAATCCAATGCATATGCTTAACAACTCAATAGCTCTGCATTGCATTAAGAAAAAAATGTCTCCATCCAAGCTATTCTTGTTTTACAAAATAACAAAGTATAATGGGGTGTAATCTTTTTGGAATTTCTCTCTCCTTTACTATTTTTATAAATTACTGCCAGAAATGTTTTTCACATTGCCTTATGTTAATAAAAAAAATTTGAAACTTCATAAATCCTGGTGTTTTATGGACTTGATAGTGACTCAGCAGTGGGGCCGTGCATTCATCTCTGCTCTGTGTTCATTGCAGACCAGGACCTGTCACACATGGTCGATGACGAAGCCTACGACTACAAGTTTGTGAGGTGGATGATTAAAGAAAAGGTAAATGAATTGAGTCCATGTGCGATGTGTCTGCATACTACATACAGTACAAGTTGCGCTCACATTTCAGCCATTGTTTTTATTGCTGTTCTTAATAATAATATTTTATATAGAAACTGGCCGCCATTCCAGTCACAGCGTTTGTTGGAGATGAGTCCAAGAAGCAGTTTGAGAAATATATTCGCCTTTGCTTCATTAAGGTAAACACAAAAGTGTCTGTTACACAACAAAAACACAGAACATCAAAATGATCTAGTAAAGATTAATATTGACTGAAGTGCACTTTTCTCTTTTCTCTGGTGAAAAACAATAATATATTAACCTTAACCGTCTTTCTTAACAGCAAGATAGTACTCTCGACGCAGCAGAGGCCATCTTGAAAAACTGGACGAAGATTTAATGGGATGTAATGTCTGAAGAACAACTATGGTCAAACTAAGGGAATGGGATTTGTAAAGTTTCACACTTATAAATGAGTAAAATGTTACAGTTAACAGCGAAATGCCTTTTTTGACATGTATCTGGTTTGAGAATCTTCAAGTCCCAGCATTTCCTGGTTTAGACTGTGTTGTTGGTGCAAGGTGTTGTTTTAAAGTTTTTTTTAAAGAAACGTTATATACTATAATAGTGTGTTGAGCCTCTTTGATGTGTAGACAGACACTGGACTTTGCAATGCTTTGTGTTCATATTTGCCTTCCGTTTGTCGTTGCAAAACCTCCATTGTAAAATTATTAACACATGATTAAGATGTTAGTTGTGTGAAGAAATCATTTTTTAATAAAACCAATGCGATTAATAAGAAATGTTTTGACTCAGCTTGTCGTTTTTCCAATCACGCTGTTGTTTTTCACTAAGTGCAACTTAATGTGTTTGTATCGTCATATTAATGCCACAATAAAGAAATGCAATCCCGAAAAGCATTAAATGCTAAATATGACTTAACTAAGAAAATGATTGATGGTACTTTATAAGCTTGCCTTACCAGTAGAAAAACTGTAGTGCTTAATATTGGCTTGTACTGTAGACTATGGCTTATACACAGCAGCCCAATGGTGCACAATATGTCCATAGCTTATTTTCAGCTCATTATAAAAAAAAGTGAGCCAATATGGCTAAATATTATTATATACTATGTATATTGTAAGCTATAATAAAAATGGCTTTAAGCAAAGGATTGTGATTGATAAATATTTAAAAGAATTGTAATTGACCCTTATAAACCCATTTGTCCAGACAATATTCAGTATTTTAAGGAAAAATGCCACAACATTTGTTCTGATTGGTCTAAAGTTTAAAAATTTGGGAAGGACAAGTATGTTACAGTACAACTTTAAAATATTTGTATCACAAGAAAAATCACACTTTTATCAATAGTCAAAGTCAGGATTTATGAAAAACAAGAGCTTTTTACACTGCATATGTGTGCATATCTCTCATATTCTACCTGTTATGAGTTCATGGATAACAAATGGGCCTACTTGATTTAGCTCCTTGTAGTTTCTGAGATACAGCCATTTTCTTGTACTGTATTTAGTCTTTGGACTACTGTTTTTTCCTAAAATATAATGAAATGCGTAGTCCCACATGTCCAAAGACTAAATATAGTATGATAAGAAGAAGAACAAAATATATAATATGAAAAGAAAAACTATATATTATTTATTCAAAACCGAAAGACTCAAAATGAGGTAGGCCTATCAACATACTGAAAAATGTCTTCGCATGTACGTAAATAAGCGCGTGGCTGCAGAAGGCATCTCGCGGAGGAGCCAGTAGTGGGCGCTGTTGCCTGCGCACTTTGCTACGGCTACAAGTAAGTCCCCGTCAGACAGTAACAAACTACTAGCTACATTAATATTGTCCCGAATGCGACATAGTGTGTCACTTACAAAAGTAAAGAGGCGGCCGCGGGTGCATAACAATAATTGAACTTCTACAAATTGTCCAAATGTTCACTACTAACTAGCTATCAGGTAAATTAGCATATACAAGCTAGCCAGAGCGTGGCACAGCTGAGGCTCTGGAGCAGGGCTAACGTCAGCTAACAGTCAATGCAGTTTGTCAATAACGTTAGATTATGGTAATGTTGACCGACATGTTCCTGTTTTGGTTGCTTGTTGTGTAGTGTCAAATGCCATCTCAAAAATGGTAAATAGTAACATTACTACTTTAATTTCCATCCATTCAGGAGGATCAACCAACCCGCAGAGCGCGTCAACTTGAGACTGCAGCAGCTGCAGCAAAGACAGACAGGTAAACCTGGACTAACTGTGGGTAAAACATTCCTCGTGCTTTGGAGTATACAGTCATATTTAATCTCAATGTTATATTTCGACCATGTTGAGAAGTGTACATAATAAATGAAAAGGTCTTCATGTGCCTTACACGTGTTTGTGTTGTACCTTTCCATATATGGGCATGTGTTTTATGACGTGATCTCAACACTTGACAGACAGCACATCAGTGGTATGAAAACTCATCACAATGCTGAACCATAAGAAACTGTGGAACAGATAGTTCTCGTAGACTGCAGACAATGTGTGATAGTACTAGACTACAATATGAATATTATTTTTTGTAACTATCGTGACATCAAAACCTTTGCTAACAAGTGATGTGAGGATTCTTAAAATGACATCTGATGTGAGGCCCTGATAGTCTAAATATGTGACGGATCAATGTAAACTACTGTTTTGTGTTTCTGCATTCCTCTCTGTATTTTGAATATATGTGAGAGGGAATAGGCCCAGCAATCAAGTCTGAGCAGCTGATTCATGTACAGTGTCAAACTGATATGATGGCATGTCTCACATGAGTGGTAGCCCATCTAAATAAACCTTAAACACTGTCATGACTATCTCAGATAGCCTACAGGTCTATATCATTTCTAATACAAAAGAACTGTATTAAAACCAGGATTATAGGAGTTTTATTGGAATGAGTACATTGATTGGTCCGATAACATTTCATTAGATTGGGATCGTATCTAATGGGATGTGAGTGTGTCTGTGACTTCCTGTGGAGAAAACTTTCCGTCTTGACTTCAGCTTTTTTGTCACTGCTAGCTATGTCCACTTTCCAGGTGAAGCGCGGTTGATCTCAGGCGAGCCTACTGTCATGGCTTACTGGGACGCTTGAATAGAGCGGAGCCATCGTTAATGTTATTAGAAGCACCTGTGCTGTCTGCTGTGAAAAAGGGCTCTTGGAAAGGTCACCAAAGTCCATATAGACGTGCTTCAGAATAGATATGTTTTCACTCTATATGACATGTTGCGTTAAAAGTATAAAGTATATTCGAAGCAGTCAATAAGCATACTAAAACATGCTAGATCGTTGAGTGTGCTGTTGATGGAATACTTTTTACCACAAAGGCAACAGAGGAGCTACTGACAGCTGGAACAACTTTAAACAAATTGGTATTTGTCATAGCTGTAAAGGTGAAACTAATAAAATATAACAATGGCTACGTGGCTAGGCA
This sequence comes from Bovichtus diacanthus, assembly GCA_943590825.1. Taxonomy (NCBI): domain Eukaryota; kingdom Metazoa; phylum Chordata; class Actinopteri; order Perciformes; family Bovichtidae; genus Bovichtus; species Bovichtus diacanthus. The sequence goes on from CALSBV010011200.1 coordinate 21,756,066, forward strand.
GAATTCACAGTATCAAGGCCCTGAAACGGATCCACGGAAAGAAATACTTTGTACATTTCATTAATTACACCTGTGTTCGACGAGTTAAAATCTCTCCTATGAAGAATGCAATGCATTGCTGCAACTAACAATTATTTTCATTATCGATTTAGTCTGCTGATTATTCATTGATTTAATCGTTTGGTCTGTAAAATGTCAGACAAATAGTGAAACACGTCCATTCCAGTTCCTCAACGTCCAAGGTGATGTCTTTTTAGATGTCTGGTTTTATCAGTCCAAAACCCAAAGATATTAACTCTGATATGATATAAAGCAGGAACTCTCCATATTTGAGAGGCTGAAAATGGCATTTTCTGAAAAATGACTCAACTGAATAATCTATATCAGAATAGTTGCCACAGAAGAAGCCTGTGTGGGTGAATCAAGGATGTTGGGCCTTAAAATCTCCTCGAACTTCTAACCTGCCAGTGTACAGCTGTACCCTGGCCCGACAGGGTACAGCTGTACACTGGCCCGACAGGGTTGTATTGTAGTGCTCTGTAGAGCAGCCTGAGTGTCGGCCTCACTGCACTGACTCCGTCGGGTTGAAAGGAGTCCTTTCTCTGTCAACTCAGAAGGGCCGATTGTTAATTCAATATTTATTGACTCGGGAGAATCAATTTGTGATATAATCATATTCTTTAATTGTTAGACACATTTCTGTTGTCCAAATAAATGATTTCATGCAAATTGTATTCCCAAAAAACGACCTACATTTACGTAGCTTTTGCTTTTAACCAGCACTGGCAACAGTTTTATACAAAAGTGTTAGATGTGGTGGCATTCTAACAATGTCACTGACTAAATGAGAAAAAACATTCTGTTAATCAGCACAGACCTTAGTGCCCCTCGGCTTTGTTTACTTAATCACGTTCATCATTACATGCTGACATGTGCGCCATGCGCTCTGCAATGCACATGTCCAACATCATCAGTAGGGAGCGAGCATAAAGACGTGAAAAATTAAAATGACAATGCATATAGATTGTGCTTATGGCTGCCATGCGCACACCGAGTACTCCAGGACTCTCGGTGTGTACTGTCAAAGCAGCTATGCGTCTTGTGAATGCTGGTTTACTGTCCCACTCATGGCTTACTGGGACACTTGACTAGAACAGAGCCATCATTCACGTTATTAGTAACTATCGGAGTAATTGAAGTGAAATGATCACTTTATTTGATCGAGCTGCTAATCGTTTTAATGGGAATCCTAATTATGAGAAATAATTTTGCAGTTGTGCCTTTTTTTTTTTTAAAACATTTTTAAACTACTCAAGGACACAAATATGCTCTGTCTACAGTGGACCCCAATACAGATGTATATCATCAAACTCGGCTAAGAGGTTGCTGAGACCTAAACAGTATTTGGTCGTCATTATTCTGCAGACAAGCCAGAAATGCACAGGTGTAACTAATTACATCAATGATGGCCCTTTTAAGGCCCCCAGTAGTGTCCAGCATGGACAATACTGGGACCTGGAGCTGACTCCTCTGAATGGAATGCAGCCATCATTAAATAATTGATTACACCTGTACTTTTCCTCCTTTGACTTGTCCTTTTTATATCTACTTTTTAAAAAAAAAACAAAGATCATTTCTTGTATTCACGGCGCACTGAATAATGACGTGAGTGTGTTTTATCCTTTAGACCACTTGAGGGAGACAAAGTACGTCAGACTGTAACAAATAAATGTAGTATTTATCTGCACATTGTACTTCCCATTTTAGAACAGTGATGCAAAAGAAAAACAAAAGCCTACTCAATTTAAGTTAAATAGTTATTTATTGTAATGTTTAAGCATTTATATAAATGGCATGTTTTACTCAAACACGGCTGGTGCTTTAGTAGGGGAGAAATATGAATTTTCCACTGACATTAACAGTGGAATAACAAAAACATAGGCTACTCTGAAACATAAAATACACTTTTTTTTTTTTTTTTAAATGATGCAAAAACTATTAATTTGTACATACTAATGTGAGCCGCCTTGTAAAAGGTACAACTGCACCTAAAGTACTGTACTTATTGTTGTAACATGCTGTAAAGTGTTAACAACATGTTGGAACATGTGCCTTTTATTAGGTTATTCCCACTGCTTATAGATGATTAATGCATGAAATACTTATTGTACATACCCTACATGTTTTGTAGACTTTACATTTAGACCATATTCAAACTACAAGCACATCGTGCATCATAGGAAAATAACACATGCCATGGTGCTATGTCATGGCTAAGCCACATGCATTTTGATTCATCAAATACTGTATATTTATTGTCGTAATGTTTATTAATAATAGTCTCCAAATGATCCTAAAAATGTGTAACAACACGTGGAAAGTAGCATTCTCACTAAACATTGTTCAGAAATGGTAAAAGCACTCAACATATTATAGATAAACATGACTTGTGCCATCTGTTGCAAACTAGGTCCAACCAAGTCAATGTTTTTAATTCACGAAACTCAAATCAAGGTGAACTTCCTCAACAAGTTTTTTTTTTTTTTAGAAGCAAGAGGATCAAATTACGAGACAAGCTAGCTGCCTTCATTCTATAACCATGAGGCTGTGGACACAGTACAGGAAAGGAGTAAGCACTCTGTTGCAGAAATGTATATGCAAAGGAAATGGATCTTTTGTCTAAGCAGACAGGTGTAATTCATTTCTGCGGTTATGCATGAACCTGGCGCCTAGTTTCCATGACATCATGAGCCTGCATAAATTCAGAGGTTCACACGGTCACGGTGTGTAGATGTTAATGTACAGGTTGGAGGGGCGAACATCAACGCCCTTACTCACCTTTTGCCCTGTTTTTCTAGCAGAGGGAGAACCTTCGTCCCCACCAACAGCACAATTTCATGGCAAGTAGCTTGGAACGTTAACTATCAACTCAGACACGACCATTGAAAACATATCCTCAAATTTTGCTTCCTTCAGCATCTTAAGTGCAAGCACACCGCTGTTGACGGGGAGAGTTGGTAGTAGTTTTGAGTTGGGTATTTATTGTGGCACATTAGCAGAGCACACAAAGACATGCTTCAGACATGAAATGCCGTCATTTATCCGAGTACCATCATGCAACACAGGCCTTCTTGAGTTACTAAATATCTGCCAATTTTTTAAAGCAAAGCAACTTCACTTATTGTAAACGGTAATCTTAAAGCTAATGTTTAAAGCTCATCTTTAATGTCACATCCCTAACATCCACGCAAAATACTTTTCACTCTGTATTTAACTAGTATTTTCCAATTCTAAAAAAAATATAAAATGTCAGTGTGTGTGTACATCAGTACTTTTTGAACATGTTCAGCACATACACACAGTACCGCCATAATACTGATCATTTTGGTCACTATAATCGTGATATAATATTTACTTCTTACCGTTTCATCTCTAATTGTCTCTTTTTACTGCCTTAATCACACATAGTCTAGCTGTGTTCTGCATTTACTGATTCTACCTTTGCTAAGTTTCTGTTTTACATGACAGTATCTAGCATAACTCGTACACTACGTGCCATGTAGTGTGGGAATATCCTGCACCATAAATGTTTAATGCTGTAATGTAGTATGAAAACTGGTGCTGGGAACACAACAACTGCGGTGGAAAATTTGAATAGGATTATTATGTAGACTGCTGTTATCAGACATATGTAGTGTGCAGTTACCAGATCCCTGTGGATTAGATGTTTGTCTGCATAACACAGTCATAATTTATGTTAATTATGATTATTGTGCCAATAATCTAATGTCACGATGCTGTTATGAAGGAATTAGGTTATTGTTGCCCTTAGAATGAGACCAGATGTTTGTGTTATTTTACGTTGCCTCTAGGTGGCCATGTTGATCATATTCTGCAGTAGAACATAGCTGAGCATAGTGCCCTTCGTCCTGCTCTCTAACCAAACTTTGCCAAGAGTCTGATGTAGGCAGTGGTACAGAGGATGGCCATAGTATTGTTGCGTCACCTTTTTATTAAAAAAAAAAAAAAATCATAATATTTTTGATAAATTTATGCCTTCCAGTTGAGGGAATCGCAAAAAATCTTAAAAAAGAAAGGTCAAAACTTTTACTCTCTAGCTTGAGCAAAGCTCTAAACATGTTAGATCCTACATATCCCATAATGCAACTCTATAGCGTTTTTCATTAGACCCTCCTTACACACTTCCTTCATAACCCCACAACTCCAGTGTGTTATTCAGGCTTTTTGTTGAGATTGAGCTGAGATAATCTTGTTGATGTCACTATGACATCATCAGGGTCATTTTTTTTTCAAACTTTTGAAATTTCTCTTCAAAGCCACAGAACACATAATACAACTGTTACTCAACTTAATGTGTAAAATTGGGGCCGTGTCCCCTTTTCAAAAAATCTAAATAATTTTTGCTCTAACATATGAGTAGTTCCCGTGGTCCAGGAAACAAAAGCGCAGCATTTACACACAATTGTTTGCCATCAAAACCATGTCACAGTATAATTCAATTTACAAATGGCTTGAGGGATCACAGATGGATGAAAATCAAGTACTAATCATCACAAGCAATAAACAATCATAAAAACCTTTTTATATTAGACTAATTCTGCAGCGTTTCACAACATGTTGTATTGTAACGGAGACATAAATATCTGTGAGAATGTAAGGGGTGTACCACTGCACCCCCAAATGATGTCCGCTCCCACACAGGCCATATGGCAGTGTGTGCCCGGCTCTTGTTGCCAGCCCCTGCTCTGTGCACACGGCCTAACAGCTTGGTGGACACATAATTAATTTGCTTAGGCGTCTGCCATTTATTTTCCAACCTACATTTTGTTAATTGGACAGAGGAGGTTAAACTCAAATGAGTGTCTCTGGGTATGTTAAGGCTACTAATTGCACTGGATTTACAAGATAGAGGTTGCTTTAGGGGATACAGAGACAGGGGTGATATTAGAGAGGTCGTTGGGGAGGAATGTGGTGAACACATCATATGTTTTCAGTAGGGCTTGTGCTAAAGTCTCTGCAGAGGACAAAAGACAATCACTGATAATCATAGACGCTCATGTAAATTATCATCATTTGGAAAAAATGCTAACGACAGATTTATGTGACAGAGTTGTATTGCTTGTAATGTGTCATTTCTGTTGTCCTGTGTTGTTTACAGCTTAATGGAACCTGACAACATAGACCCCCCCCTCCCTTCTTTTCTCTGTTACGTCATTTTACTTTGCTGCTATTTAATTCACCAAGCAATAACTGTCTCTTGCAACCAAAGTTGAATCAGACTTGTAATATGAATTTAATCAAGTTAATTGACGAGTAAATGCAAATGTTATTAGGAGCCAAATAGGCAGCATAAATCTAGATGACTAGTTTTTGTATTTTGTAAACATCAAAAGATGATGATGATGATGAAAGTTGTTATCTAAACGATCGGAGAGATGGAAAATGTTTATAAAGAGAGCCTTGATTAGAAATCCTGAATATAAAATGGGTCTCTCGTTGTATTATGTTTTTATTTAATATAGTTCTGAATTCTGAGTTCTTCGGATAGCAAATAATTAGCTGGACCAAGATTATAAACATTTAGGAATATTATCCCGCTCAATATATCGGCTTCTTTTATAAAAAAAAAAAAAAAAAAAAAAAAGTCTATATCAACATCTCCTTCTGTCTGAGCCATTTTTAGTATTGAGTTGTGAAATTATGGGTTTATAAGTGCTGAGGCATGGAGGCAGTGCACGAGGGGTTAATGACAATACAAATGATTGCACTCATTCAGGCTTTCAGGGGATGATCCAGCTAGCCAGTGCCTGCAGCAGCTGTGTAGAGGGGTTCGTATGGTGCCCCTCGAGCTGAGCAAAACGGGGCACGTTGTCCACGGCGGCGATCCCTGCTGTTGTTAATCACCTGCCTTCCCCCCAATCTCACCCCCCTTTCTCTGCTTCTTTCTCCCTCTCTTTCCCCTGCACTGATTTGCAAGCGCAGATTAATCAGAGCATGGGGGCCTTGATGAAATTTTGCTGTTATTGTTCCCAATTTTAGCAACATCTTTTATTGTCTTCATCATTCATTTACAGGAGGGAGACGGGGGGACTGTGTCAATTATGCAAATGATGTTGCACACTTTTGCAGATTACTTCATTCGGTTCCCATTGTTTGGGAGAATTTAATTATTAAATATTATTATGCTCATGTTTCCTTCAATTTTCCGAAGCTTTGTTTCAATTTGATCTCTCCTCCAGCTGCTCATCCCTCTGCTCTGAGCCAGAATCAAAGCAGTCTGGCTCACCAAGGCCAAACAAACTCCCCTCAATTTAATGATTTTGAAGTTCATACCTCACGCTCATCTGTGGGCTCAAAACTGTGATTGGAAAAAGGCAGACCACATTCAGTTTAATGACCAGGAATTGAATTCAAGTTTATTCAAAATTGACATTCAATTATGTAGCACCTAATGATATTTTAATCTCTTTTCTTTAATTCCCAGGAATTGGCTTTTCAAAGGCTTTGTCTGGCAGCAACACAGACGGCCTGAATAAAGAATACAGATTGGTATTAGATCCTAGTGATGATAGGGAAATTAAAGCTTTTATAGTTCACACATTCAGAGGAAAGGCAGTGTTCCCTTATTAGACATTTGAATCCCCGTTTCTTGAAGCCATCGCTGCCATCTTTCCTCTGACACGATAAGTTGGAAGTTTAAATATTGCAATACATTTTTAGAAAGCATTAATCAATTTCTACAAACTCTTATTTGATACCGCTTTAGTATTTTAGGTTGTGGGAAATCTGTCGGGTGTAGATGGGCTGATTGTGATATGATCATGCTGATTGATCCCACGAGTTTTATAATTTGCCTTATCCAAGCTATTTTACGAAATATTTGTACCACAGTACAATGTGTATGGAAGATATGAATGATTGCAAATTGGGATTGGAAACAGGACTAGGAATCAAAAACCTCCACTTGTGGCGTCTTCTTACAATCTGCATGCCCTTTGAACCCACGAGCTGTAGACGTGACGTACAGCCCAACACAGCCTCAGAGCAGGGTTAGAATCCTAAACACAGTGACAAATATTGTCTTGTACTGAAACCAAATAAAAACAATATCATTTAAGTAAAACTAAACTGAAAAGATATTGACTTTTTAGAAAATTTTTTTGAATGTATTGCCACTGAAAAAAGGAGACGGGATGAATTTACACACGTCAACTCTCGTGACATTTAACCACTTTAACAGACTTTATACTCCACGAGATGTCGCTATGCTGCAAATGCTTCACAAATATCCCTTAATGTTTTTCACATGTAGTCTAATCTTGTAGAAATACATAACAAGGATATGGTTTAATATTGTAGCAGCTCAAATGCCATTTAACATCAGCTGCGCTCAGCTCTAATGTTGAGCATCTGGGGTCATATTTCTTTTTAGTTGATTACCTAATGAAAAGATTGAAACATTATGGCCATACCGACACATTTTCTCCAACCATGTATCCTGTATGTATGTGTTAGATACTTCTGAGGCATTATACCTGGCCCTAAAAAAAAAAAAAAAAAAAAAAAAAAATTAAAAAAAAACTTTCTGAAAACTAAACTAAAATTAGCAAACGCACTCGGTCAGAAATGAAACTAAATAAAAACTGATTGGAAATTCAAAACTATTATAGCTTTGCCTCAGAGCCATATGCACTAGGACAGAAACTATTAGGTGATTGAAAATTAAACAGAAAGTTTTTTTTGGGAATCAAATTAATTGTCTAATGCTATCACATAATTGTTTTATATGGGAGTACATTGGATATCTTTCGATTTTGGAGTGTCTGTCGGAGAAAATAAGTCATTTTAAAGATGTTGGCTTAAATGGAATTAAAATGATACCAAAATAAATGGAGAATTTGGTATCACTTTAGCACGTGCAGGCAAGAAAGATGAATGAAAAGTAATGCCAAACAAAATCAGTGCCAGCTTTATCCTTGTCTCGCATGCTAAAACTAACCTATTCTGAAACTCAGCTTATTGCTCCAGCTAACATATTATCCATAATGACACTGATATGTTGTACAGTCATTCCATAATATGTGTCAGAAGGCGTCTCTGTTTCTATACTGCCGTCCTCGAGGATCTATGCCCAATGAACTTCAGAGACCTCTGGAGTGTTTTTAAGTAAAAAGAAATGTGATAAAACAAGTTTTTATGTTTTGAGTTCACAAGTAGGACTAAGAATTCAGGCTTTTTACTTTTATTTTCCACTGAAGTACAAACTTACATTTTTATTAGTTTTATAGATCTGGACCCTGAACTTAGATGTTGCTTTTTTGCCTTTTGACTGCATGCCCCATCTGAGAAACCTTTATTGGTTTATCTCGTGCACATGGCTTTTTCTCAACACAGGTTACTGGTGGAATTATACACCAACTGCACCTTTTGACTTTACCAATTTAAAGGGATAGGACGGGGTCATAAGGCAGCCTCATGAACAGCCTTGTGAAGGGGAGCGGCTGGTTCATCAAGGGGTTGGGGGCTGGGCCTGAAAAACATAACCCGAGGAGCACTTTCTCGCTGATTACTCATTGACGTTTTCCTGCCTTGTGGGATACTTCTATTTCTGACAGTTGCTCCCGCAGTGGGTGTGTTCAGCAGCATGTCCGGCGCCACTCGTCATGTTGGCCATGGCTGTGGCTGGGAGGAACAGCTGTCTGTGTTAACGAGGCCAGAGCCGCACAGACCAGCAAGGCGGCGGTGCTGGAGCAGACCAGAGCACCACTCAGGCTCCATAAGGCCCCGGGATACGTAAACAATGACTTAATGAGAATGCGTGCCATTACTGTAATTAACACAGCTCACGTCAAGCACTGTCAGAGTTTCAGGAAGGTCTTGCATTACATTGAAAAGGCTGGCATGCAATGACCAGAGGCTCTCCCTTCAACATTCACAAAACATAAACACACTCAATAAAAGGGTACATAAAAAGATTACAATCCACCATCTGTAATTAAAACAACAAGCATAGATGTCATTATTCAGAAGATTTAGCTTTTATGTTATGTTCTGTAATTGCATCTTAGTAGACGTTTTTCAGTTTTTGTATTTTTTTTTTTTTTTTTTTTTCAGTAAAATGAGTCATCTCACTTCCAGATGCAGTTTGTATCTAAAGGCTGCTCAGCCCCTCACAGCATGACATGTCAGAGGACAGCATGTCAGCTTTACTGGAACATTTCCTTTTCACTATTGCTACTCTTTTTCTGTAGATAATCTTTGTTTTGCTCCACTATGTGATCAGATTAATCCTAAAAACAAAGTGGGGTAAAAAAAACAAGTAATGCCTAATGTTTCCATGGCCATTACAGTGTTATATTCCTGTTAAAGTATAGTGAGTGAATTTAATGACTCTTCAGTATGTTAATTGTTCAAATAAGCCCATTTACCGATAAAACATTTTTGTTGCAGTGTATTCTGACCCAATATTCTGCTTCAATGACAAATGCATCACAGAAAGGAAGCATCATAATTGTAATATGCCGTTCCTTTCATCCACAAGAAAGATGGATTTTGCAAGATAGCATCTGGCTACTTATTCAGAGCATTTAGAATTGACAGAGCCGCATAAACTGTCAGTGTACCACGCAGCATCACGGTGTCACTGCTTGTGCACGGTGGCCTTCATCACAGTCTGACCATGTTGCATCAGGTCCGACTCCAACCTTTTCTCATGTTATCGCCCCGAATACTCAAACCTATGTTCAGACTTGGGAGAAAATCAAATATCACAATATGTTCGATTAAATACCTCTATCGATACTGCGACAGACTGTTAGTGCTTCCACAAAGTATTTGCACAATGAGATTTTTGACCAATAATCATCATTAATGTGGACCTCATGACTAAGTGGGTAAAGGCAAATAATAGTAATAACAGTCTGGTAAACTTAGAAAATGACATCACTCTACTAGCCATGTTTCAGTCAGTTGATGATATCGAAAGAAATCAAATTTTTCAAACAGGATGGCACTAACTGTAACTTTAGGTGAGGATGTTTCTAGCAACCCGAGCAACAGGATATTTGGACATTTTTGCTTTTTAGGGCCTCACCAGTTTTTGGATGAATTGTAACGATTTAAGTGATCCTCTTGACTTTTCCTCCACTGCCATCATCAGGTCAAACTTTTCATCTGTCCATTGTGAGCATGTTAGCATGGCGGCGTTCGTTAGCTCAAAGCCCTTCCCAGACCTTTGCACTGGCTTCCAGTGAATCAAAGAATGGATTTCACAATATTATTATTATTGACCTACAAAGCTCTGACTGGTTTGGGGCCAACATGTCCGATGTGCTGCTCTGCTACGAGCCACCCACGGCTCTTATATCATCTGGGACAGGCTTGCTCATTGTCCCCAGGGTCAGAACCAAACATGCAGAAGCAGCTTTCAGCTTCTATGCTCCGCAGTTTTGGAATCAACTTCCAGAACACCCGAAGTCTGCCCCAACTCTGAGTTCTTTTAAATTGAGGCTTAAAACTTTTCTGTTTACTAATGCTTTTCCCGAGGTCATTTAAAGACGTTAGTTTATTATACTTCTGCACCTCCTTGACTCCTTTAAATCTACTGTATTTTCAATGTTGTTATTTATTTTGTCTCTCTTTTATGAATTGTCTTATTTTCTGTTTCATTTGTTTTGTATGTTAATGCTTTTGTAAAGCACTTTGAATTGCCTTTGTGTCTGTAATTTGCTATATTTATAAACTCACCTTACCTTACACCCTCACAGAGCCCGAGCATGAGTGTTACTCCTGATCCTTACTCCTTCTCAAAATGCACACCGATAATGTTACTTTATCATATATAATACAGTCAGTCTTACGGCAACGTTTGGGTGTAATCAGAGGAGTCAAACAATGTCCTACCGCTGTAAAAGTGTCATCGCTCTCAATAGGTAGAGATCTCCACTCCTGATACGAATTTGGGAATTTGAATATACAATATTATTGAAAAAATAATCAAATATTTAGTGTGTAAATGATGGAATTATGGTCACTAACAAAATTATGCATTGTTGTTAATGTTCTATAATGTTCTCATCTTACAAATGACAGTCTCTCATTTTTAAATATAAGACCCCTGTTTGTTTGTGTTTTCCCCTTAAACCATGGTTCTAATTGGTAGTCGTGTTGAGGTGGGAGCTGTTTATGGAGTTTGAGGTTTGTGTGGGTGAGGACTTGTTGCTGTCAGGGCTGGTAACCTCTTTTTAAAAACATTTTTATGCTTTATATTTTCATTCAATTGCGGGGTCGTTTTTTAGACTGTTTGTCAAAAAAAAGAAAAAAAGAAATCCATTAACAAACTTTCATTTTCATAGGGGCAGCCAGCCTTCACCATGAGCTTTGGCAAGCTGTGGAAACTGCATCTCCAGACAAGCGAGGTAAGTGCTAAAGTCCTATACATATGTGGTATTCTTGTTGCTTTTTCATCTTTTACTACATACGTTTTGAAGCAACAGGCAAATGTGGCTTACAAGACAAATGGAGGCCATGTTATAAATGTTCCTCACCAGGTGTAAAACCGTGACATTGTGACCTGTGTTAAAGGACATGTCTGTAGTGTAGTGGAGTGTGTGGCTTCGGTTTTTGCTTTTGTTGTGACTCACTTTTAAAAAGGAGCAAGCTACACACTTTTCCCGAGACACCTTTTCAAACTGTTGAGGTATATTTAATAAAGAGGTGAATATGTTGTTTTAAATTCGTTGGATTATTCATGATTACTTTTGTTATACTGGTTTGGTTTGATACCAAAATGATAAGAAAAGGAATGTGGTGGTGTGGATAAAGGCAAGGATACAGTGTGTGAACGTCTTCTCTGTGCCTTAATGGCTGCTTTTGTCACTTTGTACTGTTATGTGGATGCAACATAGTCAGTTGGAGCAGTGTTTTTACAGAGAGGCAACATTATTAACAGTTAATCATGGAGCGAAGTTGTCAGCGGGGGTGGCTGCAGTTTTCATAATGGCATAATTTCTAGCAATCACAGACTAATTATCTGCATTCGCAATTGTTGTGAATTCTCTTTGTGACTATGCGGGAACTTTTAATATAGAGTTTATAGTCCAGGGATGAGTTGTTGGGTTATGTCTTTGGAAAACACCATAGGGCATAACTGTCCCATAAAGCTGCTGTGACATAACTGCAGCATAATTAGGAAGGTAAATTCTTATTATAAGCCTGGTTCATGCCAATGCTACAACCATGCTAGTGCTACCGTTGGTACTAAAATAACTTATGTTGTGGGTATCAAACGACTTATAACCAATACAAATATTTGACAGCTAAACATTTGGCAAAGCACAGAGGGTTCCTCTGATCGCAGGACTTTTTTTTCTGCAATCAGAACAGTGGGATCTGCATTTGCATGTATCACAGTCCCTGTAACCTCTAACATCGGAGCACTACTTTCTGTTCCAGCTGAGCTACTGTCTGCCCCGAATCCCACATTTTATACACATTATATTCTGTATATATTCTAAATAATGTTATACAATGTATATTACATATACGTATAATAACTTTGAAGATTCTTATTAATGGTACAAAATATAAATCAACTAATTGTGATATATTATTATAGATTAAGATACACGGCAGTATATAAAGTAGTTAAAATTAGCCCCTCCTTTACAGCTGCAACATTTGAGTGATGAACACATTAATGCATCAATAATTCTAATGCTATAATAAACATTATTCTGAAATTGGCCATTCAGCATAATGTATACTTTTACGTTTGGTACTTTAAGTCCATTTTGATTTTACTTCTTCCACCAATGTATATATTTTATTATACAACATTATATTATAAGCATGATTTCTGACTCCTCACTGCTTCGGTTTGCCGCTACCTACCGCTGAAACGCTACAGGGAGGGAGGGTCTGATCTGACGGCCACACACATGTCCAACACGGGACGTGTTTTCTGGAGACATTGTGCTTTTTTTAACGTTTCAATTACAAAACGATTAATTACAAATCAATACATTGTTTTTGAGAATAGATACAGCATCACAAAAAAATAATATTGCGATACTCGAGTGTATCGATATTTTCTGAGCACATAGCCGATGACTTGGTTTGCAGTCATTTGCACGGTTTAGTAAATGTCTGACAGTGTAAAGAAGGAGGCAGGAGTATATTATATCATCAGAGATGAAAGGAGAGCTATAATTATGTTAGTCAAAAACATAAAGAAGCAGAAGCTTCTATCATTTGTGTATGCTCCTACTTTTCAATATTATTACAGCTTGTATTGTAATCATAGCGGAAGAGAGTGAAGAGTTGACTTTTTGAAACTATGGGGAAAAATGGTATAAGGACTAGGGCTGCTCGATATGTTGTTTCAACATCGCCCTTGTGATGTGAGCATGCGCAATAGTATCGAGAAATGTACTCAAACACGTCATGCTTCAACGTTTTTGCAGCTTGACACAAAAGAGAAACTCGCACAGCTCTCATATTCCATGACTAATCCAGTGTTTTCCATTCATTACCTGCTGTCTTGGTACAGTAGGCCCGCCACAGTTTCACAAAATATGTTTACACTTCTCAACGGCCCCCCGGTGTGGGAGGATCCTCTCCCCTGTGCTGGCGGCTGTATTTCCTCCGCGTGCACATGAAGCAGCTATAGTAGGTCAGCTTGGAAAGGTGAAGGTGGTTGCAGCTCCGACCGTGAGGTAGAAGCACCTCTCGCCTGGACGGGGGAGGGACGGCGAGGGATACTGCGGGCGATCTCAGCAACCCACCCGACCCGCCCGTCTTCTTAACTATGCTTTGTGGGCGTGACTTATGTTCTGTGTCATCACCATTCATATCAATGTGTGTATGATCAAACTGTAGTAGAGCACAACATTGTTTATCTCAAAGTGCACCAGATAAATGCATTTAACTTAATAATGTAGCCTACACATTATACACAATTTTGGGTGAATATTCCTCGACTTTTTTATGTCGCGATATATATCGCAGGGAAAAGAAGATCTTTCCAATATCTTGAAGGCGTAATAAGGACCATTTCTTATCTGGACGGAAAGTTGTAGGTAAACGGTTTCAGTTTCTAGAAGTGTTCCCCACTGGCTGTCAGGAGGCTTGCATTGATTTGTTAAAGACTTGTTTTTCATCATCATGGCAGGTTCATACATTTACTAAATTGTCTTAGATTAATATGATCATAATATATGTGAACTGTCCCTATTCCACACAAAAGAATAGTGTCAAAGTACACAACTACATCATTGTGCGTTATAAACCTTTTTATTGAGAATATATATACCGTTTATAAATGCTAAATATGAGGTTTAAAGTCAACTTTTCAATTGTCCTGGAGATTATACAACACATCTCCAGGACAAGTGAATAAACTAATCAGCTGAGGAAGCTCATGAGATGTGGATGAAAGGAACGCAAATGTTCGTGAGTGGACCTTGAGCAAAGAATTTGACCCTGACGTGAACCGTCAGACAAACCTTAATCCAGTCCTAAATCCAAACTCAACCCTACAAGCAACGTTAAAACGGCTTCATGAAGAGCTGAAGACTGACCTCGGTGTCATCACCATCATCAAACGTATCTTTATTCTGAACACATGGATCCTAACGCACTCCTTATGCACACACCACATGCAAAGCAATGAATGGAACAGTGTGTGCATGTCAACAATTAATGACTCTGCAGCTCTCAAAGTGGCTGTATATCCTTGTGTCTTTTTAATTAGTGTTGAATTATTGAGGCTTACACAGCCTGTGTTAGCTTTAGGTTGTGGGGGTGATGAGCAACGGAGTGCGGCGGCCTCGATTGTACTCATTGATCTTCTTCTTGCCTAGCCTCTATATGCACTTTTTCTTTCACTTTTATAGCAACTGAGACATGAGTTTGTGTTGTGTTTTTAGCCTTTTGATGTTGATGCAAAAATGATATCGCCTACATTATGTCTGAAAACTTTAATGTTGCTCTAAATGTATTTCACCAAGTATAATTAGCTATCAGGGGAGGGTAAAAACAGTGTTCAGCAGTAGGGTTCACACCTATAACCAGTGTTTTCATCACTTTTTTTATTGTGTTTGTAACAATGGCAGAAGATTTGTCAAAGGATGTAGATCCTATTTTGTACGATGGGACTGGAGTGGCCTCGCCTGCACTGTTCACCGCCTTTTCTTCTTTCTCTATCTCTCATTTGCTTTATCTCTCTCCCTTTTCCCCCCTCACATTCTTTCCTTCAGAGAAAAGAGGGCTACGCATTAATGAGTCAATGCGGAGCTGTATTATGTTTAATTAGGTAGTTTATATAATGAGGTGTTCATTTCTAATGGAGGGACATGCTGTGAGCAGCACATCTGCAAGAATAACTCAGGCAATCAGCAGCATGAGGACCCATGGAACTGCAAATGAGACTTACTTACTCAGAAATGAATTATGTCTCAGTGCCTTTCCCAAAGTCCATTAATTAAATCCATTGGCATCAAGGTCTTTTTCTTAATTTCATGTACCATTAGCATAATAAACACAATTTGAGTTAGCACAATGTGATCAGTTTAATGGATGCTATTTATTTTACTTTATTATTTAAAGCTCTGGTAATGGGGGGGAGAAACATAAATATATCTCTATGGCTCCCTCTATGAAAAACTCCCATCAGGCCCTGGCGTCGACGCAGATGCTCGGTTCAGAGGCCCCATACATTTGGAGAGCTGCTGCTGCCCTTATGAGTGAGCAGAGTGTAAAGGTGTTGCATGCCTATAATTTTAGGGCCCTAGACTGCGGTTCAGCGTAAACTCGGGCCAGGTTTCACGTTCATTAAAAATGGGCCTGCGGTCTTGTATGTCACAATATCCTTACTCATAATGTTTGGTGTTCCGCGGTGGACCGTATTCCAGCATAGTTTTTCTGATAAGTGAGAAGAGAATTAGGATTTGGAGGCAGATATACACACGCGGGGTATTTGGGGTGTAAGTGCAATCCATAACGGCAGGAATCCATGCACCTTCATTAAAACAATACAAGGACTTAATGTATGGTAGTGGATTTGTTCTGACCTTAAAGCGATACCCTAGAGGTGAGATATGATTAGCGTTATTGTTGAGGACAGGTACATCATTATCTCAATGTACCTCGACCATTGCCAAGTTCCAGAGCCATGCTCCATCCTCTGACTCGGGCACTAGCACAAGACATAATCTCTTCTCAGGAGCAGAAATGCACTTAATCATCTACTCAGGTTTCAGAAACTGCCCCCGAGTGCTCTCTGTCTAGTAGAACTACGTTAACTGCTCGGCAGAAATCTGCAGCGATGTTTTAAGTTCCCCAAATTAATTGCCTAATGGATTAGGAGGTATGGAGTGTCCTACTTTACTGGGATAGAGCAATAATTTAAATTGTGCCAGGTAAGGACAAGGAGAAGTTGTATTTCAGGAGAATGTTTTTTTTTCTTTTTTTCTTATACATCTTGTATTGCCCCAAATACTGTGAAACCTCCTCCCCCAGCCTCATTGGCATTCAGGGGTTCATTAAACAGTCTAGTGCCTTGAAAAGAGAATTACATGCAATAGTTTTTTGGTTACTTCGCATACATGGCCAGACATGAAGGTATTCAGAAAGGCAGCCATTGACTCTTACCCACTTTAGACTACACAATTGTGTCACATGCACACCAGACACAGTGCAGCTGTGCGTTACCAAAACAACTTGGCGTGCAAAAATGCAAAGAAAGGATGGTATTTTAAAAAGAGGGAAGTCTTTAAAATAGACTCTCATTTTTGGACAATCCAAGTGACCAAAAGTCATGCCGTTACTTTGGCATACCTCATCGTAATGGACATTAAAGTGGGGTGATTGAAGGAGAACGGCTCCACGTGTCAAGTGTTGAGTGAAAAACGCATGACACCAAAACCCATTAGTGTCCTCTGGAGAGACAATGCCCAGAACTCTCCCTCCTCCTCCCCCTCCTCCTCACTCCAGACTCAGGGTGCTGTTTCTGTCAAAAGACACTCTTTCTGCTACAGATAAAAGGCCCCACGATTAGCCCAGGGGTTGAACTGTGCTCCATTCCAGTTTCACTTTTTTTTGTAAAATGAGAACTTGAAATGATGTCAAAGTCTGGTGAAATGAAAGCGTTTTTTTTTTTTTTTTTTTTTATATAATGGCTCTCAGAAACTCAGGAAATCATCCAATTATCTTTTCCCTGAAAGAATTTTTTTTTTGAAAATGTTGATGCTCAGAGATGCTTTGTCTTGATGTTTATTGCATGCATTCAGATTGGCAGTGCTTTTAAAAGTAAATCCCACTTGGATTATTCTATTGCTACTGGTAATCATTATGGGTTATTGGAATCTGTCTGGCTGACTGTCTGTCTGTCTGTCTGTCTGTCTGTCTGTCTGTCTGTGTTACATTCTGTCTGTGTGTGTTCATTTCGTCAACAGAAACTATGACAGAAACATTTGTTGACGACCTTTTTTACACAACAAAACTTAAACAAAATAAAAAGTTGCCTTGATGATGAAAAGATTTTGCAACTTGCGTCAACATATAAAAAAGGAATATTTACTTTAATACGGACAAATAGACAAACGGTTTAATTACTGTTTTAATGGAAAGTCGTATTCAACGACCTCCATGAATCTGCAAAATCCCACATTGTATGTTCCTGACTAATCAAACGTATCATCTCCTGTCTGCTCTTCTTCCTTTTCACTCCTCAGGTCTCTTTTCTGCTTCTAATTGTACTTGCTTATTATTTGCCTGGACCAGGCCTGTGAGTGTCTGAGCTCTGAATAGAGTCACTAACATCATTGTGTTTGTGTTGCAATACACAAGTTCTAAGCAGACACAAACCCAGTTAAGGGCATGAGTTAGCCTCACATCACCAAAATGTTCAGCCGTTAGAAACCTGAATTCATCTCAGATTCCAACATATTCATCTCTGAAGTCACACAAGTTTTATTTGGACAGGATCTCTATCCTTAGTTCTTTTTGATGCTGTGTATCAGCCGATACAGAGTCCCATCCAAAACTTCTATTTACCTAAATGTGCAAACAAACTGGGAGAATGCGACTCCTTAAATTGCTGACACGATCCTCATTGCATCAGATACATTGTTCTGCTTTTGACTCACAACTGTTACAGAATGATGCTTTGTATAGAACAGATAACAAATGTGTTACTGTCTGAGCTTTTGCCAACCCAGGTGTCGGAGCAGAGTCGATCACCGGTGCAACCAAATCATTTTTCACATTCACACTCGCTTCACTTGCATTTGGAGACAAATGCCCGCAGTGTAGAGGCTGGCTGTCATTAAGGTGAGCAGCGCGCTGCTACACTAGCAGGCTTAGGTCGACAAAACACAGATAGGATTTTATTCTGCTTTATTTTAGCCAATAGGATCCATTAAAGTATCAACACCTAAGGCTCTGCTCGGGACATCCCTAATAATGAATGTAGTCATGCTAAGAAACAATATCAAAAGCTATATAATTACATCAACGAGCTAGCTGTTTAGCATGGTAGCCTACGGTAGAAAACAACTTCTCATTAAGTTTCACATGATAAAACATGTTATCTCATTTATCTTGGCATTTGTATCAGTGTCATTCATAATATTTTCAAAAAAATCACCAATGTTGAGGTTTCAGTACTTGGGATTCAGCAATATTTCACGATCGTTTCAGTTATTTAAGCCCAGTCACTGAGTAGTAACGTGACACTTGAATAGGCTAAACTTGATAGGTCCCCTCTGTGTACATTCAGAGCACTGATCCGTACTTTGCAACTCGATCCTCGAAGAACCAAGTTAGAAGATTACTTTGACGATGGAACTTTCTTTTTTCCAATTTCATTAATGCATTTAGGTGAAAATGTATCTACACAAATCTTATCAAAGAATAATTTGACAACATTCTGCCTGTACTCAGAAGTCTGAACCCAGACGCCAAATTCTTTACTGCTCCCACCTTGTCAATGGCAGCTGCGGAGCATTACGGCCTCTTTTTTTCCGTTCTTCTCAAATCAAATCAAATTTATTTATATAGCCCAATATCACAAATGACACATTTGTCTCAGTGGGCTTTACAGACTGTACAGGATGCAACACCCTCTGTCCTTAGACCCTCGCACCACACGAGGAAAAACTCATCAAAAGGAACCCCACAATTAAAGAGGAAACATGTTATAAACCTCAGGGAGAGACTGAGGAGGATCCCTCTCCCAGGACGGGCAGATGTGCAATAGATGTGTGTTGAGAATAAACAACATAGTAAAAATACAACAAAGACAATACTTGTGACAGAAATTATGATGTGATCGTATATGAAAAAGATGGATCCAGGAGGATGTCAAAAGGAGCCTCCAAAAAAAAATAAACGTGGGCGACAGGCAGGACCAGGATCTTGCCTTTCACAACAAAACTGCTGCGGCTTGTCTTGTCTCTGCAAGGATTGAACCTGTTCTAAGCAGCGGTTTGACATTTGAAGATAAAGATGTGAACACAGAGCTGATCTTAATTTAGAGTTTCTCCAGTCCTTGGCTATTAAAATGTACAACACAAAATGGTACAATAACACAAAATGGTACAATAATTCTCACATAATTATTTAGTCCTGTTGTTTTATGGCTTCTTCTCACCTCCTCCTCTGCCTTGCATTAAGATTGTCTAAATATTTGAAGTTCCTTGTTCTGTCATCCATCATTCCATTTCTTTTACTGATGTTTTAGGTTTTCATAGGTTCAGTATCCTTATCGAGATACTTTAGGGAGGTATTGCATCAAAGTCATGATTTTGGCATCATGACAACACTTTCTGGAACTCTAAATGAATCAGTAAATGAGTTGACCTTCAGTCTCACTGCAAGCAGAGGTCTGTTTGGTTAAACCACTTTTCCCGGGTCTGTGTTTTTTTTGACAGCCTCTAGTAAGAATGTTTGACACAAAAAGGGGCTTACGAGGATCAATAGTGGAGTTTCATGCTTATATTACCCCGAAAGTCCTGCTGGTCATTGAGTGGCGCCATGAGCTCATGGCTAATGACTGAAGATCAATGGCCAGAAACTTGACTGTGGTTTGTTTCAGTGTTGTGTTTACCATACAATGGCTGATGCTGCACCACTGACACGCCACCCGAGGGAGAAACAACAGGCTCTGGAAATGTATTTGATGATTGTGGTTTTAGTTGCTTTTTACATTTTCAACTACATGACAAATCCCTGATTTTATTAGTAAAACAAGACCGTCTATCAGCTATAGAAGTACTTTTCAACATTCCCCAGAATTCAGTTATATTTCTCATCAGACATCAGTGACTCCCACAGGTTTTTTTGAGACTATGGTGGGTGGACCTCGGACACAGTAGGGGGTTCTGGGTGCATGCTCTACCGGGAGGAAGCACATTTAATACATTTTTAAACTAAATGCCTCAATCTGGTGCACTTTGAGAGCAAAATTAAGAGGTTAGATCTATGAAGAACTTTGTCCTCTTATAAACAATTTCTGGTTAATAACAGAGCTGCATATAAATAAATAAAAAGTCAAATTGGGTAAAAGTTTTAATAATCCAACCAGTGTCACGTTTGTCATGACTATATCTATTTTTTGTTAAAATTTGAAAAAGTTATGTTTTTGATAATGTATGAAATCACTAAGGGACGGCTGGAAAATGATTGGATTCATTCTACAATTCTGAGGTTTATTGTAAATAAACATTTGTAGTTAACCCACAAAGATGGCTTTAATTTTGAAACGGGAAGAAGCCCCCCCCCCCAACACAACTAGCTATGCCACTAAGGGATCATGTAATTGATTTGAGGGACACTCACCACATCTGATCTCGTACATATCACTCTATAACATTATATAATCTAATTCATATATATTTTCATTATGTGGAATCTGGCGGTTGGCGTAAAAAACTGCGGCACATCAGAAGCCTCAGAGTTGCTGCCTGTGTTCCTTTCACTCATTTTATGGCAGTAATAACCCTCAGCAGCTTTTTAAAGAGTCTGGAATACTCACCACTTTATGTTTGCCATAAATATATTATTTATTTTATTTATAGTTATGGGGGGGAGGGGTAATGGATTCTTTTGTACGTCAAGGGGAGGTTTAAAAAAATAAATAAAATAAAACTGTGGAGTCTTGCTTTTTACAAAATGACCCCCCCGCCCACCCCTCAGCAATTTGTGTTCAGTCCCTAACGAAGTGAATCAAAAAGCTGGAAAGAATCAGTGCAAATTTAAACAAATACAATGCAGCTTCTCTTTAACTTCTCTCTTGCAGTCAATGATGTCTCCCACTGAAGAGAAATTGAAAAGGACTCCCAGTGCCACCATGAGCCGCTGTGGTTTCAGGCTCGGAGCCCACATTCAGACAGGGGCTCATCCAGTCCACTTTTTCAAATATAGACTTATTATTACCTTACCACAATAAATTGCTCTAGAGGGCTGGGGAAATGCTGCTCTCCGTTTTTGTAACAGTGGCATCTCAGATATCATTAGGAAAGTAGTATGCAGGGGGACAGCAGATCAATGGATTCCACCACAGAAGCATTAGTACACTCTGTGTATGATCAGTTTACTGAACAACACACCGCCTCTGCGTCTCTTACTGGAAACAATTGATGCATTGTTGCAGTGAAATGAATCCCCTGCATTCATAACCCCAATCAGATATTCAATTGGCACTACCCAAAATAATTGTGTGGATGCCTATACATGAAAAACAAATTCTGCAGCGAGGCAGGACTCGAGCAACAATGGCCATTCACCATCCCATGCTGCTTTGTCTCCTCACTAAAACAGTCTGATTATTTCACTTCGACTTTGATTTATTAGTTGTTTATATTCTTCCTAATCTAGAAGATCCAATATGAATCCACGGACAAACGCATGAAGGATCTCGGTATGTAATGCGGCTATGTTTTTAGGAAATGCTTTTGCATTACAGGGCATGTCAGGTTGTGAATGCCTGGGTCATGATGATTTCCTGGAGAAATATTGAATTCTCTGCAATCCAAACATGATCGACATGTTGGCCCTCAACAATCCTCAGATGAAAATACTCATCATTCATAATCGACATTCTGAAATCCAAGCCTAAAATAATCCAGTTGGTGTATGTGCGGGTTATATCCTACTAGAATTTACACATAATCCAACAGTTCCTGTCAGCAGAAAGTTAATAATGAGCAATATATTGATGTCTATTTTTTCCTTAATAACGAAAGTAAGATCTTTAGCTGCTTCCTCAATTGTTCATACTATCAAACAAATACACACATTCCACTGCCTATTTCATGCTGTTTAAGGACAGAGTCAAATGTTACCTTAATTATAAAATGAAACAATTAGTCCATTAATCTGACAGAAAACTAATCAATAACACATTTTGACAATCAATTCATTGCTTAAGGTGTTCATTGGGCAACATTTTACCTGGTTTCGGCTTCTCACGTGATAATTTGCGGCTTTTCTCTGTTAATACCATTTTAAATTGAATATCTTTGGGATTTCTGACTTGTTTGGACACCACAAGCAAATTGAAATCATTACCTTGAGATGATGACTGTTTTCACATTTTGTTTGTCATTGTTATACAGAGTTAACAGACAAAATATATACTTAATATTTAAAAATAGGGCTCCAACTAATGGTTATTTTCATTATTGGTCAGTTTAACGTTTGGTCTACAAATGTCAGAAACCGGTCAACATCTTCAAATAATGCTTGTTTTTGACCGACTTACATGACAAGACCCAACAATATTAAGTTTACTATCACATAAAACGAAGCGGCAGAAAATGCTCACAATTTACAAGCTGAGACAAGAAAGTAGAAAATGACTCGTAACAATTAATCAAATATCATAATAGTTCTGTGTCTTTTGTTTTTTTCACTAATGGTTTTAGATTTAGAAACCAAATTACAGAGATTCCAAAACAATATAATTACAAAGACATCTTTGAGATTTGTCGACACCAAAACTAACATTTTGTGATTAATGCTCTTTCAAAGCAATTTCACTTGAAGTTTGATCGCCCTTTTTAATAAGTTGTTTATTTTTGTGGTGTACTTTTGATGAAAACCAGGAAATCTGATCAGGTCTCTTTTTGTTCTTCAAGTCCCATAATGTCAGTTACCCAGCAAACTCACAAATCCTCAAAATGTTTAAAGTCACATCTGCTGCAGGGGACAATAAATATTTCAGAGGTTGTATCAGTTAAGTGACATGGTCACAATGAGAGAAGCTTGCAGTCTGAATTAAAGATGTACTCTGTACAAATGCTGTGGCGGCATTAGATTAGCCACAACCTGTAATCTGTCACTTAGCTGCAGCATGCCTTGCTGTTTGAACTGATGTAAACTGCTGCTGTCTGGGCACAGAACTGGGGAGTGTAATGGGGATTCATTGATCCACTGGTCTTTAGCTGATTGAGTTAGATAATTAAAAAGCCTCTTGTATCAGTTCCATTAAGGATTGTTTGTGTTGCTTTTTTTCTTCTTGCGCTTGTTCTTGAACAGCAAAACTTAGAGCCTCCAGAGGGCTGAAAACAAACAAAACTGTCTTTTTGGCCCATTATTTATTTAAAGTGTTGGGTAGTAGCAGGTGAGCCTTTTCTTTTTGACATTAGGAATAAAACAGTTATGAATAAAAATAACTAATAATGGAATAAATACCTCCCAAATAACCCCCCCCACACACACACACACACTAAAAAAACAAAAACAAAACATATTCCGCATAAAGTAGTACTCCATGACATATTTAAGGTTGGCAGGTCTGTATTATTTATCCAGTTGGATTTTTAAAATCTCTGCTGATTTTGTGAGCGAGATGAAACTCAAACTAAGTGGCAGTCCTAACCTAGACTACATGGTCATATTTTGCGATGGAGTCTCACCACGCAGTATCAGAAGGAATGAAAAAGTGGCTGTGCAAATCAGAATATTAAGCAGCGAGTGTGATGTGCTGGGATCACACGTATCCCTCGAAACAGGATCTCGAGTGACTGTGCTGTCCTGAAGCGTGCAGGCTGAGGTCTGCTTTGTACCTCCTCCAACAGGCCAACTGTCCTCTGCTGTCACTGGAAGCCGCGGCAGGCCTCCTCAGCAATGGCTGAAAATAGCCATGCTGAGCTCATTAGCAGATTAGGTGTTGCAATGAATCTGTGTGGTTAGAGCTCCACGGCCTGATATTGTTCCTCCAGGATGGCAATTACAGCTGATTGACGTGTTGGCACATGGGGATGGAGGGGTGGCGCCCACAGCTTGTGCCTGTACAGGGGCTCCACATGAAGGGCAACATAATCTTCTCTACTTCACATACAGTATCTAAACAATACTATCCATGTCACTGGCATCAAGTGAGAGATCTACAGTCGCGATAGAAGTATTGCGTTAGTTTGCGTCAACAGAAATAAGTGCTGACACAATGCTGAGCTATAGATGCTGTCGAAATGACATGCAGGGCAACACGTGCATACTCGCATGTTGGTTGTTGACTTTGGAGATTGTGGTCGAATTTAGATTCTGTGGCTCAAAGTTGTCTGTAGAGTTGAGATATAGGCTACCATCGGATGATTTATAACCATGACTTTATTTCCTCGCTGGACACAGTGGCACCAGCAAGAAGGATATACTTGTCTTCATTTCAGCCAGTTCTCCCCTTTTGATCAAGGATGCCTTGCCCTCTCAGGGCCTTCCCATCCTGGCTGCTAATCAAATAAGTCTGCCCTTTTAAATGGATGTTGTTTGTGATTCTAAATGACACCCCCACCTCCTCCATTTGAAAGAGAATCGTTGTGAGCTGCCAGTGACTGACCCCTTGTCTTTTAAATTATACTGTTTGATCTGTGGATGTTTTAAACTGCAAATTCCAAAGAAAATATTAAACTTCATTTCACATCATCAATGGGATGTCAGTAGTGGCAAGAGAATATTTGATTCTTTACAGAATGGGGCAAACTGCCAACTGGCCTCTGATCATATGGTGTTTAAAAATGGGTCAAATTCATGAACTTTTTTGTGCCTGTTTTAAGATCGGGCTTGGGACATGGGGAGTGCAGGGTAACTGACTGTATATAAGAGTAGAAGCAGAAAGAAGAAAAGAGTAATGATATTAACCGTGTGTGGCGAGATGCACCCATGCCAGACCTTAAGTAAAATCTCAATAATGATACTGAGGGTCCCTATCATCTACCACAAATCAGTTTCTTGTCAACCTCTGTTGAAAAACCTAAAAAAAGTTCAAATAATAAAATATCACATACAATCCAAGTATAAATATAAAACTCAGGATAAAGTTTTAATTATCTAATGAATACCATCTACACGATAAATGCATCATGTGAGATGGGCTTTTTTTTGTGTGAGGATTTTAACCATTTACCCACACAAGTACCAATCTCTTCTCCCCCTGACAGTCAAAACATATTTAAACACAACATGACCTTCACAAATATGAAAGACCTCTACTACTACTACTACTACTACTACTACTACTACTACTACTAGAATCATCCTTGCCCCTCTAGCTCCACTGACCATAAAAGTCTGCTTTTGGGTCCAAGTGGTACTCTCCAGTCCAAACAATAGAACTGTGAAGAGCAGCAGAGGAAAAGTCACTTAATGACCCATGAAAGAATGAAGGCTCTTGGAGCATGTCTGGCTATCACTGACAGGTCTGCTGTTTGTAAATTCAAAGACATAAATCCCAAGGTTGAAATAATAAATAACTTCAGACAGATGTATACAGACAGGATAAAGTCTGCCATCAAGAATGGACAAAGGATTTGCAATTCATCCATCCATCCATCTTCAACCGCTTATCCGGGGTCGGGTTGCGGGGGCAACAGCTCCAGCAGGGGGCCCCAAACTTCCTTTTCCCGGGCCACGTTGACCAACTCTGACTGGGGGACCCTGAGGCGTTCCCAGGCCAGTGTGGAAATATAATCTCTCCACCTCGTCCTGGGTCTTCCCTGTGGTCTCCTCCCAGCTGGCTGTGCCTGGAACACCTCCCTAGGGAGGCGCCCAGGGGGCATCCTTACCAGATGCCCGAACCACCTCAACTGGCTCCTTTCTACGCAAAGGAGCAGCGGTTCTACTCCGAGCTTCTCTCGGATGACTGAACTCCTCACCCTATCTCTAAGGGAGAAGCCAGCCACCCTTCTGAGAAAACCCATTTCGGCCGCTTGTACCCGCGATCTCGTCCTTTCGGTCATGACCCAACCTTCATGACCATAGGTGAGAGTAGGAACGAAGATAGACCGGTAGATCGAGAGCTTTGCCTTCTGGCTCAGCTCTCTTTTCGTCACAACGGTGCGGTAAAGCGAGTGCAATACCGCGCCCGCTGCTCCGATTCTCCGGCCCATCTCCCGCTCCATTTTCCCCTCACTCGTGAACAAGACCCCTAGGTACTTGAACTCCTTCACTTGGGGTAAGGACTCATTCCCTACCCGGAGTAGACAATCCACCGGTTTCCTGCTGAGAACCATGGCCTCAGATTTTGAAGTGCTGATCCTCATTCCAACCGCTTCACACTCGGCTGCGAACCGATCCAGTGAGTGCTGAAGGTCACAGGCTGATGATGCCATCAGGACCACATCGTCTGCAAAGAGCAGCGATGAGATCCCAAGCCCACCAAACTGCAACCCCTCCTCCCCCCGACTACGCCTCGATATCCTGTCCATGAATACCACAAACAGGATTGGTGACAAAGCGCAGCCCTGGCGGAGGCCAACACCCACCGGGAACGAGTCCGACTTACTGCCGAGAACCCGGACACAACTCTTGCTTTGGGCGTACAGGGATTGGATGGCCCTCAAAAGCGCCCCCCTCACCCCATACTCCCGCAGCACCTCCCACAGTATCTCCCGGGGGACCCTGTCATACGCTTTCTCCAGGTCCACAAAACACATGTAAACCGGATGGGCATACTCCCAGGCCCCCTCCAGGATCCTTGTGAGAGTGAAGAGCTGGTCCGTTGTTCCACGGCCAGAACGGAATCCGCATTGTTCCTCTTCAATCTGAGGTTCGACTATCGGCCGA
>CALSBV010011200.1:21783159-21802643 GCA_943590825.1 Bovichtus diacanthus
GGGGGGTGCCACGTTGCTTCTTCGGGCTATGCCCGGCCGGGCTCCGTGGCAAACCCGGCCACCAGGCGCTCGTTGACGGGCCCCCCTTCCAGGCCTGGCTCCAGACGGGGGCCCCGGGCTTCCTCCGGGCAGGGTCACACCTCCTCTTTTTTGATGTGCCATTGGGGTTCTTGAACCATTCTTTGTCTGGCCCCTCGCCTGAGACCAATTTGCCATGGGAGACCCTACCAGGAGCACTAGGCTCCCGACAACACAGCCCTCAGGTTCATAGGAGCACCCAAACCCCTCCACCACGGTAAGGTGATGGTTCTCGGAGGGGTAGTAGGGAAAAACAGCAAAGTCGTGAATTGTGTCAAAAACAATATTGCCAAAAAGAAAAGATCTTAAGTAATAACGTTTTTTTTTTTTTTTCATTAATAAAGTCTAGGGACAAGATAAGAATCAACAAATAAGAAAATACTAATTGAGAAAGAAATACCTATCAATGTTCTGCCTCCTCAGCCACTTGAACAGACTCTTTGTTGCATAGGTCAACTGAAATGTGCTCTTATTAGTCTCAATTTGCAAGAAAACAAGTGTTATTAATGGCATTCCAGTCAGGTCACTGAAAGAGTATGCCTTGCTTATGTTTTTGCACATCTTATTGAGATTGAATTCTCTTAATGTTGACTGTTGCAATCACTTTTTTGTATGTCAGCACAGCACAACAGCAGCACTGGGTAAATCCATGTCTGGTGTTTGGAAACTAAAGTTAAGCCAGGGATCGAAAAATAATTTAAAACGTCCCGTAGTCAGCGTAAACCATCAAACCACCATTTTTTTTACATTGATATTGTGTTCTATAGTGGTTATTTGGATAACAACAGACAATTCCAATTAATTAGGGAATAAATGCTTCTATTTTTATTAAAATATTTGCTTGGATTTAAAAAGAATCTTGGCATCACTTTTTTTTCAGTGATGAATTTTAGCTTCTTAGAGCGTGTAGGAAGTTAAACAGGTGATAATACCCTCTCTAATATCTATTTTATATTGCTGTGAAACCATCTGTCAAACAACTGTATTTATTCAAGTTTCTCGCCAAAAATTCTAACTTTTGCAAGATTACATCTTAACACGATAACGTTTTAATTACCTTCACCCAATACTCATTTTTACTGAGTAAAGCTTGAACACATCATAATGTAAGTCAATGTAACCTCTGTTCTCTTAGCCGTTAGCTCCGTTATTTCACCAAGCAGGGCTGTGCTGCCCACTGGCTGCTAACAGCTAATGTCTATAACTCTATTGTTGGTCACAATGTAACATTATCAGGGATCAGCGACGAGGCTATGCTGATCTCCCGATTGCATATTTATACTGAATATCATCCAATAATGAACGATGGCCGATCAATCGGGGCATCACTAGTTTAATTCTTGTCGGGCAAGTGAGTTGCTAGATGTACGAGCCCGATGTAGTGTTTGACTTGGCAATCCTTATTGTGGAGCCAGTAGTGGATGGAAACGTGCTTTATTTTGCATTTTGTTTTGCCCATTTTCTGGAAATGTGGTTTCAAATTTTTTTTATTTTGAATGACTTTTTGCCATCCATTGAATAAATGTCTGTAAAACTTAGAACAATATTCTAAACGTCTCTTACATTTGAACTAGTGTTGTGCCATTCATGTGTAGGGTGTTATTCAGCATGCTTTATGGGCAACCGTAGTAGGAAGTAGAAGAAACTTTTCAAGTGTACGCACTAATTCGGCAGTTTTCAGTGAAATAAAAGGGCAGCCATGTTGGATTCTGCAGTTGTTTGATACATTCATGTGACAGCAAGGAGGCCGTTAAGAAAGCGGCTACACGCCCTAACCGTTTTTGCTAGACATGCTTTGGAGTTTTGGTCTGTATTTTAATTTATATATTAATTTCTTTAATAAAATATTTTGTATGTCTGTTTGTTTTTCTTTTCTGTCTAGTCAAATGATGTTCTATTTGAAGGTCCTTGATTTCAAATTCTGCTAAGATTCAGTGCAGACAGCCTTTATGAATAAATAAACTCAGTCAGTTTCCTGATCTAGAATTTCCATATGTGAACTGATTTTACATGCCAATCTTAAAGTAGCGAGTATCTATGTATATATGAATAAATAAAACCATACATATTTACCATGATTGAAGATAACTTTTCTATTGTGTGGATTCAAATTATTTCCACTCGAATTGAATAGGAATCAAACACAATTTTGTTATCAACATGGATTTTTGTTGTGGGCATAGCTTACCCAAAAGTATCAGTGATTTGCTAATAGACCGATGGGAACAAATGTTGTTTTCTTTGCTGAAAATACAAATACTTTCTTTATGACTGATATAAGAATATGTCACAATGGGAGCTGGTGTTTCAAAATAAAATGACAGCACTGAACGTAGGTCTCAGGTTGGCGTTTATTTAAACACTCCTATCTTGCGTGATGTAGAATATTGTTTAAAAAAGGTTTGCTGGAAATGCTAAAATGAGTATTTGATTGTGAATATTAAAAATATGGAAATTAAAATGGTTATTAATGTTATAAATGTGTTTGTCCTCCGAATAGTACATTTATAATGTGCTCATTCTTTGTCTGTAATATTTAGCTAATGCTCTGTACAGTGTAAAGTGTTACCATGTATATTGGAAAACTTGAAGCACAAACTTGTTCGCCTACTGTACAGCTCGGAAATGGGAGAAAAGTGAAATGTCCTGGAAAATGATGCTGTCCTTAGGGGGGAAAAGGTTATTGCGGAATGATTTCCATGTTTTCCTATTTTCTTTCGCTTAGCATGAACGAAAAAATGGGCAATACCCTGCAGCCAAAAGCGCTGTATTCAGGAACAGCTAAATGGGCAGCATGTTGCCTATTTATGTATTATCGTAAAATACTCAAAAGGCCAAGGTTGCCAGGTTCCGAATGCACATCATTCTGTAGAGCTTCTTGAAGATGGTCAGAGATCTCAGACAGTAAAGTACTCTGTGTATAAATGTGAGGTATTGTGGAAAAAGTCATGCCATTAGAAAAATATTCTCTTACATTTCATACGTGGCTTTTATATTATTCTATAGAAATGAAAGGTATTAGTGTACTGCAGAACTGTGTCAACCTCGCTACCGTGTGTTCTAGAGAGAATATTTAAGTGAAAAATCGCATCCACTTGTGTGTGCATTCACAACTTTCATATGAAACGATTTCTCTACTTATTGCAGATCATCATTTAATTAGTGTGGAAGAGTGGTATGTTATTTTAATAAATTACAATAACATATTATTAGGTATGTCTCCATTACGTTACACCATTTTTTGCCCCTGATCCTGATCTGAGTTATTTGATATTGAATATCTGCCGATCCGATATTTCTATTTTCCTTAATAACACTAGGGATGTCACAATAACAGAAATGTAGTAGTCGATACCGATACCAGTGAAATTCCACGATTCTCGACACCCGATTCGATACCACGGTCAAAAACAAAAACAAACAATAAATCCCATGTACTTCAATACACTCCTTTATTACCGTTTGCATGCTGGTTTTGTTAGGAAGTGTAACAGAATCTCTCTTAAATATCAATTTTATATTGCTGTAAAAACATCTCACTAAAACAACTGTATATATTCAAGTTTTTCGCCAAAATTTTTTACAAGATTTAGACATTTGACACACCATGATGACCTTCTAATTTACCTTCCCCTAATACTAATTTTTACTGGGTAGAGCTTGAACGCATCCTAATGTTACTCGGTCCGTATGTAACATTAAAATGTGTAAAAACAACTAGACCTGTGTTGTATATTTTATTGAGTTGTGTACTTACATTATCCCAAATGTTTACAACAATTTACAAACCCAGAGAAAGCATTGTGGTTGTCTGCCAGAAGCTGTCATAAATTTATTTTTTATCCAGTTTTAGGCCACATTTTTATGATACACTTATTAGTTCTGGATGGTTTTTAACTCTGTATTGTAACTGGATGAAGGATCTCATTTCATGGGACGTCTGGATCTTAAATGATCAGAGAGACGAGCTGAGCAGACTTAGCCTTTAGCTCCTAGCTTCTCTGTCCCGTGTCCACTGGGGAAACACTGATGTTGAACGTGAAACTGCTTTATACACTGTTTTTACCGGTTTTAATCACCGGATGCGTTTGTTTTGGAGAGTCTGAGACCTGCGGATAATTCGGCTCCAGGTAAAAACCTTCTGAGCGTCCGGATCTTAAATTATCAGAGAAACAAGCTGAGCAAATGTTAGCCTTTAGCTCGTAGCTGCTCTGCCCTGTGTCCACCGTGGAAACACAGATTCTTTCAGAGTTTTTACCAGCTTTCCTCACCGGTTCCGTTTATTTTGGAGAGGAGGAGACCCCTGCGGATGATTCAGCTCCTGGCAAAAGATCCTGAGCAATGAACAATAAAGTTATCCTAATCCAGAGAAACTGACTGCAATGATGATCTGCTACGCCTTCTTTTGTTATTGTTTTTGATTGAGAGCCCCCTAGTGGCAGACAATTACTTATTGTACGTTTAGCTCTAATCTTGCCAATTTCAATACTGATTTGTTCTTCACAATGTAGCATTATCGGGGAAAATCTGTGCGTCCCCCTGTTTCATGAGTAAAAATTATTTTGTGACAGCTGACGTAAAAAAAACAAAGGATCGGATCGGACTCTATGTAGCCGATAGCAATCACTTAGAAAATGCCTTGATCAGCCCCGATACTGATCTTTGGATCGGGACATCTCTAACATTAAAATTAGTAATACATCTGATATCTTATTCTCAATATAACACACTCTTTATTGAAGAAGAACAACTCTGAAACTGGGTCAATTGTAACATTTTGTTCAAATCACTATTTAACTCTGTATGGTTCATAAACTGCAGTGTTGCTACCCTTTAGAACCCTCCCTTCTTTAAATTGCAGATTAATGCTGACAATGTCGCAACACATTTGTCTTTCAAAGGGCATTATTTGACCCCCTGTTGTCAAGGAGTGCAAAGGTGTCCACAGTAGCCTTACATAAAACATCAAATCTTCCTCTAATGCTTTCTTTTTTTCTTTTTTTTTTTTGTGCCTTTAATCATCACAGCCCTACACAAAATATAACAAGGTGAATAGTAAAGACTCTGAATGATAAGAACATGAATCTGGCCTTTTGTGTATTGCCTCTGTAAAATAATTTAAAAGGGATGACCAAATTAAGAGGCAGGATCACAGTGCTGAAAGTTGGCCTATGTGCTTGAACCCATTGACCCATCAGGACAGCCTGAAGTACAACACACACCAGCTGTGTCAGGGAGACTGGCACTATTTGCCATGTCTCCTTTGACGTCAATAGCACACACCATAAACATCACACAGACAGAAGAAGCAGCCAGGGTAATGTAACAAACCAGGGACTGGATGACATGAAATTGCTGCTTTTCTGGAGAGTTGATGTGTTGAGGCCAAAGACATAATTCTACCAAACGCTAAAATCTGAATTCTGAACTTCTGATTTGCCGTTCCGTTTTTTTTTCGAATATGTTTCAGTATGTTCAACACCACGTGTTATATTCAGTGTATGTATGCCGATATCACTTCTGTTTTTGCTCTCAGTATTCTAAAGGACAGATGCTGTGTGTGTAGACTAGATGCTTACCTCACCGCAATGAAAGCCTGATAGCACATTTTCAAATTGGAGTAAAATGGAGTTAAAGTGTTACATTATGTGTTTGCTACATTATGATAAATACGCTCTCACGTTATGTTAAAAGCCTGAGCCTGACATGCAGAATAGCCATAATCCACTCTCTGCTGTTCCACATTTCTTTATTTGACTTTTATTGATGTAGATTTTGTATGGCATCTACTCTATAACTACTTAAGTTTGAATATGCCTCGGCGTTGGCCTTTATCATTTGATAAATGTTTTTCCCCTGAGTGCACGTCGAGTCCTCTTACAAGAAATCCATGGCTTTTACCAAAAGCTATCGCACCAGGAAGTAATCTCATAATGAATACAACAACAGTTTACACACTGCCTGCCTTTGTACCCGTAATATAAACAATGGGACTGCAAGCATCCAGACCTCCTCTAATGGAGTACCAAAGCAAACACATTCATTTAATCACAAGCCTTTCTTTCAAAGCAAACTGGCCAAGCAGCAGAGGATGAGAGGCTAATGACCCATGAGCAATAAGCAAGTGTTAGACTGAATGTACTCTTGCAAGAAGGAAAAAAAAAGCTTTTACCGAATAGCGTATCAATATTTTAAAGCAAAGCCTCTATGGCACCCCCCTCTAACTGGATTAGCCGTGTGATGTGTTCCGACAGTATGTTGTTAGTGATACTCCATTTGCTTTGTCTATCATCTGATTTTCCCTTGGTAATCCACAGAGCAGCGTTATATTTCATAATTTGTTTTGCTATCAGGGCTGATTTGTAAATGTGCAAATTCTAATTAGCCATAGCTACTGTTTCTAATTTATTAAATATTAAATGATTCCTGTGCTGCAGTCTTTCTTCACATCCCCCAGATGAAAGTTTGCGGTATGCAAATTCAATTGCCTTTTAGATGTCAGCAGTTTTTTTAAATGTCCCATTTTGCGAGTAAAGCCATTTTCCCCTTGGTGTTTGTTTGTCAGTCCTTAAGTTGATATTTATTCATCTCCAGTTGTGTTTAGGTTTTCAACAGAAGTTACATACTCTGTCAGGCTCTGCTTCCACTGCTTTGTTTAACTTCATTAGTGATGTCTGAATAATCTGCTTTGGTCTCTTACAACAAAGGATGCTTTGTATACTCTGTGAAGTTAACTTGTAGGTTAGGCCACAGACACATTCTTTCCCTCACGTATCAATCCTTATTGTTTTGCAGCCTATAAATCAGGGCCCTGTTTCCTGATGACACTTGATCTTAGAAGTTAAGAGCATTTTATGAAAGTGCTGCTGTGAACACCTTTCACACATTTCCCAAAGCAGCACTTAAGAGCGAGTGCACAAGTATGCTGCTACGATCTTCTTAACATCGGATTTCTGGGGTCTCGAAGAGAATTCAGAATATCCTCTAAAGTAATATGGTGTATTTAACTAAGTCGAGCATATGCGATGGGATCACACCAGCCAGGACATCAAAGTGGGGGCAATGACCCCTTCCCCACTTCCGACCCCTCTACTTCCGCCGTCCTCCCTTAGACAACACTCGATAAATGTTGGGTTTCTTGACTCCATCTTGCCGGCTATCCCATATGACTCAAACGGCCTCTGTGGTAGTTCCCGCTACAGTGGGTGTCTCCAGGAGCACATCTTGCCATGAAGACACACACACACTCACTGTCGCGGCTGGTGGAAATACATAGATCACAAAGAGAAAATTATGTTAAAAAAATCATTGATATTTGCAATGTTTCAGTCATAAATGAAGCTTAATGTGCAGTCGACAGCTTTCAGGTTACTGCCCCTTAAGATTAATTTACAGGGTGGAAGTACACTTGATTGATTTAGCTGCAATTAGAGAAGACATTACTCAAACTAAAATCAAGCCATAATGGTGCATTTAAGTTTGTTATGCAGAACATCTATTCTGAACGTCCCTCTGTCACCATTTCTGGGTTAGACCAGCTCTTTATAAGTGTGTGGAATCCAGCCCGGCTGATATTTGTCAGTTTAAAATATGTGATAACGGTAAACATAAAGACACAAACCTCTTAGATTGTTGTCTTTAAAAAAACACCTACTGTACACACGCACCTCTAGACACAACAAACAGCACTATCCCTCTGAGAATAACTAAACGGAAAGAATGTTGATCATGAATAATGTGGGATTTCTAGTACTTATTCCATGGGCCATTTGGGATTAATACATTAGTATTATTACATATAGTGTTTTCTCTACCATTGCCACACCTGAAAGAAGGAAACTAAGAAACTAAATATTTGATTTACCTATTTCTGTGCACTTGTTTTATTTTCAGCTCAGTGTGAGAGTCTTTACTGTGTTTTGCTGTCATTTACTGTCACGCTAGTTTCTCTCTTCTACTTTCTCTCCTCTAGTTTCTCTCTTCTGTGCTTTTGTGGAGTTAAGTTCCTCTCCTGTTTGTACTTTAAGATATCGGCTTCATTTCACCGTTCCATGTTTGCCGTTAGCCGTATAGGAGTTGTGTTAAGTTACTGCTGATGACAACCTGGCATTTCCTGATTTTGCTGCTTCACAATAAAAGCTTTTAAATCATTTTATTTTGAAGAATTTATAGGAAATAAAATGTGTTTACCATCAAATAAGTGGAGCTCTTTATTAGCGGCCATTCTTCAAGTCAACGACTACTACCCCCGTCGGCAGCACAAAAAAACCCCCCAAAAAAAACTGAAGCATTTGAATGATCAATTTGGACGTTGATTACCATGTAAGTATTCGGCTTAATCCTACAAAACAGGCATATTAATTATACAAATCAAATATGTAACTGTTTATTTTTCTGTTCTTATTGTTTTATTGAAACATCATTACTCCTCTTACATCATGTTACATCAACAGAGAGGGACAAAAGTCTTCAAAAACAATAAAAACATATAATTTTTGGTTACTGCTGCAGATCATGGGGATTTTTTTTTTTTAAGATGCTCTTAGCTTTCTACAAATAGGTACAATATATTCTACAATCCTACAAAACTTGGATTATTTCATGTATAAATATACTCATGTCATAAGTATTGAAAACCATGACAATTTAGCTGCCTTTATTCCACTCCTCTTCATCACTGTTTTCCTGCTGCGCCCTCTCTGCTTTATGCGATCTGAAATGTTTTTGAATGTCACTTGTATTCAACTGCTAGACATTTATTGAACACCCACTTATCTTCACACTAATTAAGTTTTAAGAACAACATCCATCAAGCTATTGAGGCAGTTAATTTACTATTGCAGTGTGAATCTGAAATTCTCCTCAGGATGGTGCACACATTTCTCACAACATTGTGCTGGCTTCTTCCACAAACTCCATTTTTAAATGTAATAAAATGATTGTTGATACATATCTTTTTCACTGAGCTATTGTAGATATACAGTTCATTTTAAGTATGGTTAAGACTATTGTTTTAATTCATGTTCATTTGTATATATTTCAAGTGTATAGTGGATGTTTTCGACCCACATAGTAAAAAGATTTCAGTTATAATTTAAATAGAGTAACTGTCTTTACAAAAAAAAACTAAACGTGGCATGGAGTTTAAATACATCCACAGTTGTAAGCAACCATTTTACTATCACAATGTTGCCATTCCTACATACACCTCCCTTTATTTGAGCTCCTCTCTATCTCCGTTCTGCCTTCCCCTCTGCATAATAGACCTCCACCCAATTTGTCATGAAATCCCTCATTTGCTGGATACTCAGAAAGGCAGATTATGCTTATTTTTCATTTGGACAGTGGGAGATGGAGCCAGGTGTTTGGCAGCAGCAGAGTGTTCAGGTGTAACTGTGCCGGTGACGGGACATGACGAGCAGCCGCAGATGAAGGATGAGGCGTGGAGAATTTTGGGAAGAGGGGCACCCCTCGACCTGCTCCCTCAAGAACACCCCCACTGATCGAGAGGAGGTAAAACTTTCTTTTGAATCACTTCTTGCTGGAATCAGCTCTTATTTCTTAATTAGCCAGTTAAAGCCATATTGGAAATACAGCTGTTAATGTGGGAGAGTAGAGAAGTGGTTCTGCTTTGCTCAACAAGATTAATTCATGCCGTCTCCTCAGACAATAGTGGTCTGAACTATAACAAGTCCATTAAATCAGTCTGCTTTGGCTGTAGTCATGTTATGTGAACAATATAAAAGCTGTTGGGTTTCACAAGTCATTTGTGTTATTAGGCTTTTATTACCGAGCTTGAATACAAACCGTATGTAATGGACCTTACGTACACATGTATGGAGCACTCTCTGCTCCATACATGTGTGTATAAGTGGATTTTTCTAAAGCTTTCCTTTCCATATACTCTAGCATATTATTCCAAATTTTCCTCTAACCCTAAATTCCTTTTTTTTGACTGAGCACAATAATATAGTATCATGAACACCTTTGCAATCAAATTATTTCTGGTACAAGCAGTGGTTTTATTATCATTTAATACAGCCATGGCCAGAGGCATTATGTTTTCATGTTGTCTGTCCGGAAGTACGCACGTAAGTTACGTATGTACTTACGTGAACTGTGTGAACTGTACCAACGTAAGTACGTACTTCAGTCTCATTGAATGTGATCTTATGAATACCGTGATATCTCAGGAACACCTTGAGAGAATTTCTTTGAATTTAGCAGGAACCCTTGGACTCAAAGATACATTAGATTGTAATGTTAGACTGATTACATTTGAAATTGGTGGTCAAAGGTCAAGGTCACTGTGACCTCACAAAACACGTTTGTGGCTATAACTCAAGAATTCACACGCTAATTGTGACAATTTCACACAACAGTCTAATAGGATAAAAGGATGAAGTGACTGCATTTTTGACAGACATGGATGTAAATTGTAGTTGTACGAAGGTTATAATGTGCCGTCAATTATGTCAAAGAAGCTTCAAATAATGGCATGTATCGAATAACCTCGGTAAAGTGTAGACACCGCTGGAAATGAACGACCACGAAGGTGAGTCAGAAAAGCATCTGACCCTAAATCATGTTTGTTATAATCTATGCGCAGATAAGTGCTATTCATCATTTGCAGTAATATCAAAAGTTGAATCTTCTCAATGTGTAGCAGCGCAGTCCAGCAGTCTTCTCTTCGTGTACGGAATAGTGTATGTGTTTCAATTAAGGGACATGTTTTCACTCAGTACTCAATGGCTTCTTCTCCCAAGCTCTGCTGTAGTGTTAACGTGAACATTATGTAGTTTTCTCTTCACTTGTTGGGCTTTTAAACTGGAGTGATTTTAGCATTTTTATATGTCCTGCCATGTTTGACATCTAAATCCCCGGGTTTGACTTTTCTAGCAAATAATAAAAAAACTAAAAAAAACTAGCCCTGTCTGCCAGCCAGCTCATCTGAGCACACAACCCCTATCATGTAAGCCCCTGAATAGAAATATCCTCTGCTTGAAATATCGACTTTAAAATTCATTTTGAAAAATTAATGTAACCTTTTGATGTTAAATCCATACTCAATGTTGCAGAATGTTATAGAAATATGCAGAAAGGGGATAGGAGGCATTATTATGTTTTTTCCTTTAGAGAAATTACATTTTACGGTTGTAACACCAGCCTCCCCTGTGTTCTTTTTCGTCCACGAGGGAAAAAAGACGGGGCCATTAAGGCAAAATGAAAAGAGCTATTGATTGGGCTCTTATGCCTTTTCTATTTGCCTCATTTCCTAAATGCATGATAATAAGGGCCAGCCACTGAAACTAACAATACTCCTTAATGAATGGAACTCTAAAGAATTAACCTAAGTTTGCATAATGATTCACAGATGTTTCCATCAATGGTTGATATGCATTTTGTTTTGTTGTTTTGTGGATTCATGTTCCATTTACCAAATACACGCTCATCTCCTTATATCATTATGATGCAATCAAGACATTATTTGATGATTTCTGTTTTGAGAAATGGGTTTCTTCTTATCAGAGAGGTCTGGGGCCACATTTCTAAAAGCTATCATATTAGAATAATGTCACAGTTGATGTATTGGAGATAATAATAGTCAAATAGGGAACAGTGGGTTCTAACAAGTATAGAAACACATGCTTTTAGCTAATGGAGTCTTTTAATAGAGATATTGGCATTAGAGCAGCACAAAGAGGGAGGGAGAAATCAAACTGAAATCCACAGTTTGCCAATAGAGAGGAGTGCCTTACTAATGTAGAAATTAGCTAATTGTTCACCCCATGTGGTCCAAAAAAAAAGGTAGGACTCATGTTGCCATGTCATCAGCCCATGTCATACAGACAGTTTAAGTGTCCCTGCATTGCCTAATTGAAATTAGTGTAATGATGGAAGTTTTTTTTTTTTTCACACTTTAATCATTACTTGATTTCACAATTGCGCACAAACTCCTTACAAGAACAGGTTTAATACAATCTGAAAAAGGATATACTTTGAGGTTTCGATTGTGCAATGTTTGTATTTCAGTACCTACAATTGATATCACAATAAACAATGTTGTGAATATTGTAGCGTAATCATGAGAATAGACTGATCACATTTTCATCTCATCTTTATAATTTCATGATTTAATTACACACATGGTTTTACTCACTACTGCTGCTACATTTTCTTTCACTTTACTCCCACTGCATGAGACATATGTTCAACAATGAACTAGGAAGTCGATCTGCAAAATCCAAAAGGCAATTTACAATAGATGGACTGAGTAATAATCGTGTTTTTCCTCAAAATACACACGGTAAAGCTTGCTGTTGTACAACACTAAAACATTACAACGGGTAACAGAAGTGCAACTCGCGTCACAGACTTGTCTCCTCATCGTTTGGTCCAAGCAGCTTTTCTTCCCATGCAGTTGTGTGAAGGCCTATACGCACACTGGTTAACTGGGCAGTGGGCTGCGCTGATGTTCATGCACTACACTTAAAACTGGACCAGAAATAGCCAAATCTCTCTCATGTTACATAGCTCTAATGGTATAGCATTTCTACCACTTAATGGTCGCACATACTACAAAACGGGGGCAGCTGTGCATACTGGTAGCTGCAGCGGCGTTAATGTAGCGGTATCTGCGCCGATAGAGGAGAAGGAGACTGCAAGTTGCTCAAGATTCAAAAAGCTTTTGCAAATGTTTTGCGAGATATGAAATGCATTTAACGTGTTTGTAAGGCCTTAAGGGTACACGCAAACAATTTGGTGAGCAACACTGAATGCAAACAAAGCCATGTTTGTTTACAATGCAAACTCCACAGGGTAACTTTAATTATCTTTCATAGTTAATCCTGGCCTAATTAATTCTCGTTGTTGTTTTCTTTAATGTATTTACCCAACTACTTGCAGCGATAATTGCACCTTATATTCTTTAGTGTGATGAAGTAGCGCAGGGTTTGTCCTGGTTGATGTTGCTGATAAACTCTTCTTTGGCTACAACAGGTATGTCAAATTGCCATAAGTCTCCTTATCAGCAGCGTCTGCTCATACACTGAGGCTAGGTAAGTTATTTCCTTCGGGGCAAATTATATGTTATGTGTCCAACCGGCATATCTAAACATGAAAGCAAAACAAGGCTATCTCGCAGCCCCTCACTCCTTTGATCCAAGATACAGTAACAATGTTAAGCAAGATGTTAATTGTAGTGTCTTTACTCCACAGTGTTGTATCGTCTGATTGGCTTTGGCTGTTTGGCTTTGCATTACCTCAGGCTACATATTTGCATAACGAGCTTTTGGAGTTGGAGCAGCGTATTGTCGAGCCAAGTGCACAGCGGTGAGGCTGAGCTGGTTTCTTGAATTGCTTTTGAAAATGTTTTTTTTAGTAAGACGACTGCGGTGTTAGCTTGGTATTTAAAACAAAATGGAACTCGAGAAGTTGGTCTATGCAAGTATTGAACTGATAGTAGTTTTCTTTTGTTTTTTTTTAGCTGTTTATGACTCCCTAAGTTTTCTTACTGCAGTGTTATTGGTAAATATTGTTATTTGCAAGTAGTTTCACAACCTCATCATTGAAAATGATGCTTCTTTGTGGTGTAGTATTCCCAGCATGTGGCACTCTTGGCCTTTCTAAGCCCGGCCGCAGTGTCACCCCTGCTGTGACACCCAGGAGTCATTCAACACTGGAAGCAGTGCCCCTGCAGCCCCTCTGGCACACGGGCATTTCTAAATGAAATTTATCACTGTCGCACTCTGAAAACAACAGTAGATTTCAAAGAACCAGTGCCAGCTGTAAGGTGGCTTATAGCGGGCCATTAAAGGGCTTTGCCTGCAACAGCAGCTTCATAGCAGGGCAGTTTACCCTGCTGCTCTCTTTTGCTGCCTCAGCTTAACTCCATCCTCTATCCGGGGACAGTTCCCTGCAGAGGGCCAGATGGTCTCATTTCTCCCACTGGGAATGTCTCTCTCACGTGCAGCAGTGTTGCAGTGCTTTCTTCTTCAACATCTCTCTGAGAAATAGTCATAGCGTAAAGGATTCTCGTTGTAAAATTAATTTAGCTAACAATTTTGATGCTTTTTTTCTTTTTGAATTATGCGGATACAATCTTTATCTTCTATACATTTCAAATGATGAGTTGGACCAATTAGCGTGATTGCTGACCTACTTCGGCAAGCCTGTTGTCGGTCAGCTAACATTGTGGATGCGTCCCACCAAAAAGACAAGTTGCTACTTTAACTTCCCGACCTAGATTTGATATAGTGATGGTCTATTAACTTCCTGTCTACACGGGACATCTTATTCTTTAGGTTGGCATCTGATGCTTGTGATCACCTTGTGTCTGCATTTTAGCAAATAGAATGGCAGTTTCACAATGTAACGTACAGCGTTAAGGACTACCAGAGCTGGAAGAAACGGAGAAACTTTCCTACAAACCTTAACCGCTATTAGCAGTAGCATTGTATTTTTAAATTTTTTTGTAATTAGATGAATCCTGTTGCACAGCGCTGGGATCAGCTCATGTTATTATAGGTAATAGCCATGGTGACCCAATCATATCATCAATAGAAATGGTCTGATTGGGCCTTTTAAAAAAAGTGTGCTAATGCAATATTCCTTCATCCAAAACACGGAGTGCACAATGGAGATTTACTGGCTTTTATTCTAAGCAGGATTTTCATATGGACTTCGAAGGTAGATGTGCTTTCACCCCCGTTCAAAGTTTTCCTCTACTTTTTATTTTACATCAACAAGATTAGTACAGTTTTCTATCACAT
Organism: Bovichtus diacanthus; assembly: GCA_943590825.1. Lineage (NCBI taxonomy): Eukaryota > Metazoa > Chordata > Actinopteri > Perciformes > Bovichtidae > Bovichtus > Bovichtus diacanthus. The sequence goes on from CALSBV010011200.1 coordinate 21,798,009, forward strand.
GTGCTTAATATTTGTAACGATCAGATTTTTAAAAATTACATTAATAACATACTGTGCATGCTGTATATTTGGTAAGGTGGTGTTTAGAAATCTTTCAGACCACGGAAGACACATTTCTGAAGAATAACCTTCATCTCTGTACTAATAAATTGAGTTAGATATTTCATGATAGTGTAATTTGGCTACTGCTACTACTGAAGTTAACGCTGTGAGTAACTTTGTGCCAAAGACCATTAAATGAATCCATGGATGTTGTAGCGTCAGGCCACATGACCTTCTCATAAATGTGGACAGGGTCTGAATTAAAGTGTTTTCCTCTCCTGCCACATTTCTACCTGCCACTCAATTTCTTTCCCCCTCTGAACACTTTAGTTTTGTAAACACTGAGTCAGCGGTACCAGATAGTAGAAATATGACATATATCATGCAACCTTAATCCCTGACTATATTATTATTACTATAAAATATATGTATTTCTTAATATAAGGAAAACCCTATCAGGTGACCTCAAATTTTTTCCTGCAAAAGCCAACATTTACCCAGTATTTGACAGGTGGCATGTGCTATTTTCAGTCCCTGAATGTGGATGTGTTTCTAACTTGGCTGTGTAAACAGATACTTTTGACTTGCATTCACTGTGCGATAGCCGACAATAGCCAACGGAAGTTAAGAAACAAAAGCGTAAGGAACATAAAAATGGTTGGTAAGCCCCCAACGACCCAAGCAATTCAAATATGTAGGTATGATAATTACTTAAACATGATCCTAATACAGACAATGAATTATGTCATTAAGTCTCTTTTACACAAAATGTAATCTGGCAGTATTTGACCTTACCTAAATAAAATAAAATGCATATTAGTAATGAGAGTACGTTTGTGATGTTGTTTGGAAAGTCAAAGTTCCATGTAAATATTAGAAAGACTGCTCAGGCCAGTTCAGCGAAAGGCATTTCCTCGTCAGTCCCAGGTCAAGTCTGATAATATCTAGCTACATTTGTGGCCATTTTCTCTTTGTAATCATTAATTACCTGCTTTCACAAATGCAAGTCCTCATGCTTGTGCAGGATATTATTTTCCTGCATATACAGTGGGCAATTTGCCTTGCATGTCCCACATCTCATCACCTCATTAATATTGCATGAACTTGTTAGTGTCTTCTACCTCTTCTTTACCCCTCCACCCCCGCAACCTCGACGGCTGCACGAGCCAGAGGGTACATCTGAAAGTCAACTTGCATCTCCTGCTTTTACCAGACTCACAGACATGGATAGGCTCATATCCATCCAAGGATTATCCTCCACTGTCTCCCTTCTAAAAAAAAAAAAATCATTATAGGGAAGTGTCAAAAGAAATGAGATTAGTTCTCTCTCCTATCCTCTCCTCACTGGAAAATATTATATGTGATTTTCACCCAAATAAGCTGGCTGTACAGATGAGTAGGTTCCTGACAGTTATGAATGAGGAGCGTGCTACATGAAGGCAATGACAGAAGGAGGAGCAAGTGCAGCTTTTTAAAAGCATTTCATAGGCTCATTATCAACTGTGTTGTGAGTCCAACACTCAATCACTTGACCTCTCATTCCCTCAGAAGCATTCCTTAACAAATGATTAAAATGTTCAGTGGCTGTAAGTCTGCATTGAACTGGTGGCCATATGCAGAGCCACCCCCTCATTACAGCAGGTTGTCAGGGCAGCAGCATCTATATGCTGCGGTAATGAAGACCCCACAGAGGCCAAGGGAAAAGCTACAATGAAGTGGGAGGAGAGGGAAAAACAGGTGGAGTGCTCTGAAAAGAAGGTCAATACTGGAAGTGGAATAATGAAAAGAGATGTATGGGTTATTATTTAAAAAATAATCTGCAGAACAACTTCCCCTTTTCACAAAAAAAGCTGTAATTATGCCCGTTATATCCACTGTAAGCACCTTAAACGTGTGTGTGTGTGTGTGTGTGTGTGTGTGTGTGTGTGTGTGTGTGTGTTGAATAAGAGTAGATGCAGCCATTGGCCAATGCATAGACAATTTATTGACATCATGAGTGTCGCTCAAAGTAAAACTAATCTGAAAGCTATAATTTGTGTTCAATTGTCAGCATTAGGTGCAGAGCGACTGCAGATGGACGATGGTAGAAGCTTTAGATTACTGGGCCTCGTAGATGACACATTAGTTTTTGACCTCTTGTACTTTGACCACTCCGGTAGCTGTTTAGCCTCGAAAGCTATGTTCTGTTAAAAATTGATTAAAAAGTAATAGGTGTGTGGATTGTGGCTCGTTGGGCCACACTCTGTAGAGTTTCATCTGTTTAAAGAGCAGCTTACCCGCTGCCTTTTTCCAATAATAAAATGAATAGGAAAGTAATTTAAATTACTTAGTTTATACATCTTTTTCTATGTAGCTTTGGATGCAGTAATGAAACCGTTAGAAAGGTGATTGAAGCGTATCATTGTTGTAATTACTTAAGACAGTCAAAAGTTAATTGGGTACAGAAAAAAAAAAACAGTTTTGTATTCAGTACCTTCTGTTACAGCTAAAAGCTGTAATTACAATTGTAGTCCAAGCAATAACCATTTACAATGCACTTCAGATAGCTTTGGACAGCCAGTTGTTGGTTTGTTGCATCGTTACCCAGGAGTTTGGATGTGATATCGATGATATGAATCATGAACGTTACGATTCAACATATTGTGATATATTAAGATACTTTAAGCAAGGCTACATGTCAAGTTTAAAAAAAATCCAATTTTAGGAAAACTCATAGTACAAAGAACACACCACCGTATGCATTTTTTTAATACAATCAGAACAGTGGGATCTGCATTTATCCCAGTCCCTGTAACATCCCTCTGAGCCACTGTCTGCCATGAATATATGCATGTAAACAATTAATAAAAAAATCAATAGTGTTTTTGAGAATCATTACATCATCACAAAACATAATATCGTGATACTCAAGTGTATCGATATTCTCTTACACCCCTAGTACGAACTAATCAATAGTGAGTGATGTGTTCGTCCAGCTGACGGTAGGTGTTGCATGGAGCCGTTACTTTTTAAAGATTTTCACAACAGTCAAAGTAATATGCCAATTTAAGAGTTGTTATCGATACGTTGACTTCCAACAACATGTGCAGCTGCTTTGATATCATTTTTGTGGCCATTTATCTGTCACTATTTTTCATGGATGTACCCAGCTCTATAGCAGGATGACTATAGCGGGTTTCTCTCTCCGGCAGAAACGAGTGGACACAATACCAGACAACAGTGTACCTACCAACACTTCTAAACAGGCCATCTGCATGCTGAGGTTTCCCCTTTTGACAGGAAGAGGAACAAGCATATTTTGTTTCAGATTGAAAAAGGTTTTTCAGAAATGCTGTTTTCATTGGGACAAGGTGTAAAATGAGAGGCAGCCCTATTAACTGCTGGTAATTACAGCCAGAGGGTGACTGGTATCTCAGTTTAGCAATCAAATCTCTTCCACATAATGGTTAAAAAATGACTCTGAAAGCACAAAAATTCCCCTTTAACTATGACTGCGGCATTGAAAGGATATGGTAAATCTACTGAAGGACGGCACACCAAACAAGGTATTGCCTTTCTATGGGCATGTGTTTCAATGAGGGGGGAGAATTCTGAGAACTCTTTGGAGATTACATTTTGTTAATTGCCATCATCCATCAAGCATAACATTCATAAATGGGATAGCCATTGGACATTTAAGATAAGTCTCAACTATTATGATGGATCATGGTTTCAGTGCTCGTATTCAATCTGGTTAATGTCTGAGATAATAATTTAGCTTTAATCAGTCTTATTTTATATATTTGAAATCAGCACTACCTCCTGAGGCACTCAAGGGTTCTTGTGGTCCACAACTAAATAACACAACAATCTAAAGCACTGCGAAAATTCTTTCTCCGGACTTAGTTATTTGTTGCGACAATGATTCATATCTATTTAATAGTAGTTGGCATATTTGTGTTTAACGTGAGGCTGTCAAAAATGTGGCCATCACACCCCAGATGTCACTGCTTGCCCTGTATTATGCTTGCATTGGGTGAACTAATCAAATCATACTTTTCAATCGGATTTAGCAATAAGGAAATACTCGAAGAACCATATTATCATAAGCATCGAGACTTTGCCGTTAGTTGGGTCTACTCACAAACAAACTTATTTGGTTGAGGTAATGGCTTTTGTGCATTAGGAAAACAGTCCATAAATACACCGCGGTACTAATTAGCTAGGTCTAGATCATTTATCCTAATTGCTCCAAATATATGACAATTATTGAAAACAGATGGGAACGAACACAAATCTGAATTTAGTATGGGATTAGAAATCTGATAGCACATAAAGTAACTAGTAATACATTTACTCAAGTACAATTTTGAGGTACTCTCGGTGATCTGTGCGACTGTGTACTTCCCAGAAGTGTTGTCACGATAACACAATTACAGTATAACTTCAATACGATACCTGCATAAAGTATCTCCATACCGATACTGAAACAATACCACGGCAAAAACCTAAAACAGGAAAAGTAATTGAATAATAGATGACGGAACATGGAACTTTTATATTTATATAAATATAAATATGTGTGTGTGTATATATATATATATATATATATGT
>CALSBV010011200.1:21847643-22072147 GCA_943590825.1 Bovichtus diacanthus
ATATATATATATGTATATATATATATATATATATATATATGTGTATATGTATATATATATATATGTGTGTATATATATATATATATACTACTGTTAGGAATAATAATTTATGTCTGATATGGTTTTTACACAAAAACGTTTAATTACATCTCGGCCTACTCTTTATTTTTGTCTATAAATATGTAAATAGTGGTTCAGAAGTTTAACTGCTGGATGAAATGTCCATTCTCAGTGTGTGGGCGCTGGACGCTTCAGGTTTACACATCACACTTATATAAGTTGCATATTGGACCATGATGGGCTCCAAACCAGTCGTGAATGAGGTCACAAAATCATGTTCGCATGAACACGTCTTAAACTGAGATTTAAGTTGAGCACAGAGACACTTTCCCCTTCAGCAGATAAATGTGAAAACAGCCTCTTATTGTCACAATAAAGTGAAGTCACACTTTTTGAGTGTATGACTTTACTTGCAATAGAGCATTTTCATGGTATTTGTGTATGCTGTGGTTTTGCTACTTTATCTCAAGTAAAGGATCTGAATACTTCTTCCAGTGCCTGCTTTTAACCTAATGCACATAATAACAGGTAATTTATTAATAAAACTTAACAATCTGAAAGTGTTCACTTCATAGTGCTCAGTGTGTGTAGTATGTGGTGTTTTAGTGTTTGATTTATATGTTAAAACAGCAAAGTTCAGCGATGGAACACAAACACTCCACTGAGGTATCACAGTCATTTACCTCTTAGTTTGAAGTCTTACGCTGAAACAGTTTTCTTCTTCGGCACCTGTACTTAACGTTACTGCACAAGGTTTATGTATTGGGGATCAAAGGTAATCCTTCATACGTCATTCCAGTTGGACTTTCTAAAGACACAAGTGTCAGTGTCAATAAATGACAAGCAGGTGGAGCTGTGAGCAAAGTTAAGCCCAGAAAAAGTCCACGTAACATTACATTTTGTGGGGATTTTATCTCCAAAGAGACAGTCATGTGTTGATGCTTTATTCCTGAGAAGGTTCCTCCTCATAGACGGAGCTTATTATTGTGCAGCCTGCTTCTCACAGTTAAGTCTATGTAACATCAAGACCTTGCCTCTCCGCACTTTCTCCATATCTGGCATAACTAGAGGCTAACAGTCTCATTTTAATTGATGTTACTTACACATCTCTGCTTCTCCTGTGTAGTCTGACGCTACTGCTGGTTGGTGCTGTAAGTGACAGTGTGGAGAGGCGTTTCTAATCCGGAGGTGGCAAATAATCAGAATAATTTGGCCGCTCTGTGTGTGTGTGTTTGTGTGGGGCACTGGCCTGTATGTACCGCTTGTCATTTTTTCAATTACTCGAGCTGTGGTTAAATGTTCATTTTCAGCAGTCAGCCCCGAGCAAAAAACTACTGAGCCCCATTAGGTTTTACCCACTGCCTCACACTCATTAGTTTTCTCCGGTCAGACGAGAGTGAGGGAGAAGCTGGGGCCGGCCTTTCTAAAGAGGTCAGGGTGGAGTCTGGTGCTCGCTACAGCCATAGCAGAGATTGTTAAGGAGTTTCCAGCCAGTATCCTACTATAGTAAGATTGCTGTGAAGACTTGGGTGACCTTTGTAAGGCAAATCAGTGCACACTCCTAATTGACCTTATCTCTTTTTCTTTCTCTGTCTTTCCTCCTTTCTCTCACATGTATAGGAAACTACTGACCTATGAGGGAAGCTGATAAACATGACAGCACACAACTAAGAATTTTGCTTACATTGAAATCCAGATTCCAGGATAACTATTTGGAAACGTATATTCTCTCCACTGCTAATAAGTACGGGGGCTTTTATCTTCCCTCTTGCATCTAGCATGATGCTTTCAGAGCAGAACAGGCATCATTAACCAACGTCCTCTGTTTTCATTGACCTGAGGGATCCTGTCGTGATTTTGAGCTGCTTCTGCTCTGCTAGCTAAATGGAGGTTACAGGGAGATTGCATCCATTATTGAGGTATTCAATTCAAATGTCACCCGTTTTCCACTTGGCACTGTTTTCTTTTCCCTAATGTTTGCTCGGGGCATGGGGGAGGGGAGGCAGGGGACGGCAGTTTTTGTGCCTTGTTGTCTCAGCACTGAGAGAGACTTTTTCAGCAGACATTAGCAGCGACGGATGCAAGGTGACACCGTTGTAAGTCTTGCCACTTCACCTTGCACTCTCACACCTGGACGTTCGCTTGCACTCTCTCTGCATGGTGAGTATCCTCCTGAGCACAGGCCTCTGAAACACGGCTGATTGTAACTATTCATCATCCAGCGTCCACTTAATTGGACCAAAAGTAGATTGTAGGGTGGCACAAGCCTCTCAGGTGGGCGTGGACAGAATACAGTTCAGAAAAGACGCTGGAAGTACTTGAGGTGCTCACATGGAATAAACCCACTTTGTCTCTACGTGCAGGTTACCCATTTAGCCACTACAGACTCTGCTTTCATTACCCGGTTACCCTCCTGTCAGTGTAATTCAGTCCTATCATCCCTCAACCCAGTTGAAATTAACAGGTAATTTGTAAATGTCACTTTGGGTTAGACACCTCATTTTCTTCCTTTTCCAACAATCCAGCACCCACAAGCTAATTTTTCTTGTCTTTTGAGAAAGGTTTCCATTCACAAATAGAGTTATGGTCCACTAAACAAATGAGAGTAATTGATGAGGGGAAAAAAATGTGATTTACTGTAACCTATTAGAGTCAATCAATGACATACTACCCAGGATTCCTTTAGTTACCGTAATGCATGTCTGCCGTGATTCTGAAGATGCTCTTTGAGAAGTGAAATGAGAACGAACTGTATTCAGTATCTTGTCACACACAAACACCTGCCCACACACAAACTCATTTGAAACGACGGATCATTTATTTAGTCGGGGACAAACGCACGGAAAAAAGTTTAACCTAAACGTAACGGCACTGTAGGATTCAACATTTAAAAAGACTTCTTAAAGGGCAAGGCAAGTTTATTTGTAGAGCACATTTAAAACACAAAGGCAATTCAAAGTGCTCTACGTGATATATTTAAATCATTCAAAAATACAGCTGAAACAGTAAAATGCAAGTTAATATATTAGAAATCACTTTAAAGGAAACCAAAAAGAACTAGAAGGGCACTCGGAGAGCGCAGACCTCCGCCAATGCCGTTTCCATATCTGAAAAATAATGTGTTTATCCACCGCGTGATTCCAATCCGCTCCAAAATGTAATGGATTCTTTGGCACATGCAACACCCTTGCACCAAGTTTCATGAACATCGCGCCTGTAGTTTTTCCGTATATATGTCTGCTGACAAAACAGACGATCAAACCAACAAACGGAAAGGAAAACATTTGGCGGAGGTAAAAACAAAAAATAGATGAATACTGGACAGGTGAAGATAGAAATGCATGGTGGATCATGACGAGTGTTTAAGGTTGCGTCAAAGGCGGACAACTGAACATATTTTAAGCTGGATGTAAAGGGAGTCAAAGACGTGTCTTTCAGCTCTGTGATGGGTAGTAAACATGGCTGTATTAAGAAAATTGGATAAAACGTTCCAAGAATGTGACCCATTCATTCCTATGAAGCTGCTCATTGAGCGCATACACAATGGAGCAGGTTCCTCTCTGGGCGAGCTCACTTCCTGTTGGCTGCCCGCACACTTGACTGGCATTAGATCAGTTAATGATGTGGCTCTTCTACACTTTTTCATGTGTTTATAGGACCAAATTGATCAAATTCTGATTATACGGATCATTGTGGGGTGTTTGTGCCACTTAAACAAAAATGCTTTCACCGTTTTACAGTCACTTCTTTTGTAATGATTGGGGATTGGAAAAAGTCTTTGTGGGGCTGTGTGCATGATGTGATCCTGCAGTACTCAGTGTGGCCATGAGTCCAAAGTCAGCTCACAGCCCAGCACTGTTCCTCGGTTCTTGAGAGGCCGAGAGGGTTCAATATTGAATTTAACGTTAGATTTAATACTTTATTACCATATTTAAATTATACCATCAGTGTATTTTGTCTTTCTACTGGTGTAACTGACACTCCCCACATGCCACCACCATGGCTGCTTTCACAACCAAAGTTGTCTTAGCCATCTGTCTTCAATTTTGCTTTTCCATTTATTTTTCCATTTTTCTTTAATTTTTTGGGGAGTTTTTTCCCCTTCATGAGTGAAGTGAGCTCAGATTGAAATGAAATACTACATTTCCTCACTTTACTTAATGCTGCAATAATCAATATTTTCATATTCACGATGGATCAAATGTTGTTCAGTATGTAAGGGGTTGCTTGTAGCGACTACCACTACCCTGCAGTTCCCCTCAGTTCTTCTGTGTCAGTGTCTTTCAACTCATTCTTTTGCTTTTACTACAACTTAACTCTCATTTGTGTCATTTCCAGATGCAGCAGCCACAAAGCAGTTTGCACATTTGCAAGAGTACTGTCACAAAAGCCTCCACAGAACTATTCTGCATTTCACCCCTGCAATAGTACTGGAAAAAAAAAAAAGTATCAGTAATGGGGGGATATTTAGTTGATGGCTATTGGTGCTTTCAGAAGATATTAAAGTTTTTTTTAGAATCATCATTAGGAACGTACATATAATGCCCAAGCAGGTAGAGGGATTCATGTTTCATTTCACCCAGCTAGAAGAGTCTAATAAGGAAAATTGGCCCATTGACTGTAATGCAGCCTTTAGGATGCGGAAAAGAAAACATTTAGGCTACATCACAATATTACCATAGCCACAATCCCAGATAATATCTACTCTCATTTGAGGATATTATATTATATTGATACATCGCTTAGCTCCGGGTGGAACAAGCATAACATTTGTTAGTAGCAATAAATCAATTCACACAAAGCATCATCAGCTTTCATACATAATGTATTAGTTATCAAGGGTCCAAAATGTTTGAGGGAATTTGCATAAATAAGCATGGACATGGATAACCTCCCCTTGTGACCTTTACAATTGAAAAAGACACGCAGATATAGAGCACACACTAAGTTTTAGGGGATTTAATGCTTTTGTTCTATAGTTGTCTCAGAACTGTTACATGACCATCACTCAAAATAGCATTCAAGCTAATTCCCCACTCAGCCAGTGCATCGGCTAAGTGGAATTCAAGACTGATTTCACCATGTGATACCGTGTGCCTGCAGCCTAAAAGCCTCTGTGTGATTGATAAATATAAGAATTGAGGAGACATTTCTACTGGGGAAAGGCCTCTGTCATTAAAAATATGGTGTTCGTAATGAAGAGGAAATAGAATTAGCACTGAGAAGGATGAAGGGGAGCAAATTGCTGTAAATATTGTAAAGACTGATCGACAACCTCCTCCTCCAGCCACAGCAGAAAGTCATTATGTGGTTTTTGGATATAGGTTCCCCATGACCGCATATTTATTATCTATCTAAATAGAATCACTTACCTCTGATGCTGGCTCTGATAGCCAGTCACCACAAATATCAGTTCCCCCAGGTGCCTCTGTCGGCAATTTTACATAAGGCCGAATGATTATGCGAGCAACCAGACAGGATTGCATTTTGTTGTTAACTTGATCCGTGTTTTCCTACAAGAAATAACCATTTGTGGGGGACTTTTTTCCCCCCTCCTTTAAGAGTGTAGGTTTTTGACATCCTCCATGGTGGAAAATGAGGTCAGTGGTAGAAAGTCAGTGCACTATTAAAAAATAAAAATTTAAAAAACAGTGGAAGAAAAAATGCCCCCTCAAAGTTCCACGACTGTGATGTGGCCATAAGCCTCCTCCATGATCCCATCTCTTTTTTTCACTGTACCTTATTTGTCAGTATGGTACAATGTAGCTGTATTTTCTTTTTCTGTGCAGCCATTGTTCAGGCGTTAAGAGTTGTGGCAATAAATATATGTATTTCAACGGGTGCTGCAGCACAATGCCTATTCATGAAGGCAACATATGCAGTGCTCAAAAGCATGTATGCACATAGGTATTGGCCCATTTGTCAAGCCAGGAGAGCTAATTATCTCATACTGTGCGATATTGTTTTCAAGCCATGCATTTCATTTTGCAACATTAAAACATACGTGGTGGAGGCAGCAGAAATGGTTTCCATGAGTATGAATGCATTAGAAAATTTTGGGAGGGGACATTGTATTAGAACTCCACAGGGATATCAGCACGCTACACCTCTTTTAGTTTGTCATTCATCTTCCTCGTCGAGGGCGGGGAAAGAACCAGTGGGTAGTGACGCCTTCAGCCAACTTGGCAGGTTAATGAAGGTAATTTGATTTCATACATAATGGCTGCCCATGCCACGCAGGGCTTAATTGCGCTCGGCGTCTGGGCGTCATTTCGTGGTACCAGCCGAGGCCCTGAGCATTTCCTGAAGGTTGTGCAGAGGCAAACAAGTTCCTGATTCAAGTGAGAGAAAACCGATAGCTCAGTTTCATCTGCTAATAGTTTATCTTATTTCACAGGCAGCTGTGAGCTCGACGGCGGCAGCTCGGTTTTAGTGAATCAAGCAAGTTCATTTCTACATGGCAAACAAACACCATAGTAGGCCTTACAGTGCTGGGATGAGTCAAAAGGAACATGATGTTGTGAACACAGTGCTATTAACTCCATTGATTTGATATCATCCATGTGGAATCTGTGGGTTGTTGGCAGTGTCAGTCATCTTAGGCTGCTTTTCAGAGATATTTCACCTGTGTAAACTGCACATTACTCTCTAAATGTGAGCAGTTGTTTTTCAATATAATATACTATTTAGATTTTCCTTGTATGTACAGTATATAGTGAGGTAATCCTTAAACTGCCACGTTTCCATAGTTGGAGATGCTCTCAAAGGTTGATGAGGTCAGTTTGTACCTGTTTAGACTGACAATGCAAACAAATATTTTTGATAAATGTTCTATAATTCATTCGATTACAATTCAATATGCTTGATACTTGGATGCTAACGACAATGTGAGACAACATAACTAGCATGAGGTTAGTAGCAGTGCTGTACTTGCTGTAGTTTGAAGCTGTCACCATGTATATATGGAAACCCAAAGTGGCCAATATTAAAATTAAATTAATTAAAAAAACACAACATTATGAAATAAACATTCATACGACTTAACATTATATAATATAGCAATGAAAATGTTCAATAATACATAATAAATATGAAAAATGTAAAGTGTTTTAATAGAGCTTGTTTTCAAGCAGGACATTTTTTTAATTTCCATTTCCAATTCTTTTTCTTTTTCATTTACCTTTTTTTTTCATAATAATTTTAGTAAAAAGCAACGGTCACATAAGTGGTTCTGCCCTGGATATGTGGAAAGGTAAACATAAATATATCCTACATTTTGGAAATGGTATTGCAGCTTTACATATTTACCAGCTGACTGACAAGGAAACAGTACAGCTCAGGAAAACTGAGGAAAAATAATTGTTAGTAAAATGTATGTTTTATTGCCACCTGGCCTTTATTAGGTCCATAAAGTCCAGAAGTATGTATACGGTTAATACAGAAACTCTAAACTTCAACAATAATAAAACATATAATATAATGGACAATGCACAATGGAATCAAATCATACATGGGATATATTTATAAAATGGCCATGGAATTATTTCTGTCCTGAGTGATTGTCATCAATTAAACATCTGAAAAAGACAACATTTCCATCAAATTAAATGACAAAACAACGTTAAGTTGGATGGAGTCTGAAATACACCATCCTAAAGTTAATTAGTGTTTTTTTTCACCCTTTAATTGGATCCTAATCAGCATCGGGGTTCAAGCTATTTTGCTAAGACCTCTTCATTTGATCATTATCTACAAAGCCGTGGTAGATATTATAGGCCATATTCCTTTACTCTGTCATACAATCTAAATGGATCTTGTTTCAAAGCCTCAAGGACAGTCTGTGATGAGCTTGACTAGATTGCACTTTCCTGCTTATCTTCATAGATGTCTGTAAACATCATAATGCACAGATCAATATAATGTTACAAATAAAACTTCATACCAAAGAATTTCTGAATATTTCAAACCCTGATTGTCGCAAAACTTTTAAACATTCCTCAAAACCGGTGCACTTTGTCTATGGAGGAAGTCACTTCATAATTCTATTATATAATTGTTTGTACACTGGTACACAATAGTTGAGAGCAGCCTTGTAAAATATTAAAAGTTATATGACAATATTTGGCAATTTTGTTTTCGGGTTACATTAAAGAAATTATGTTTCTTTAAGGAAATGATCATTTCAACACTACTAATTATATAAAAGAGAATACTATTAAATATCTTTTCATACAGTAGTCATAGTGACCCCGGAATGATCTTTACTCAGGCGTCGTCTTTTTTTTCTTCTTTCTTCTCAGTAGATTCTTTAATTTTGCATTCATACAACTAGCACTTGGATTTGAATAAGCTTGACCATGAACCATTAATCTACAGTATGTTGACATCTTTGCGTGCGTGCTAACGGGTTGTCATAAACTCTCAATTGCAGCACACAGTGTTCAATTGTTCCACCTGACTCAGGTTGACCTGTGAGGTCGGTCTATCATAGCTGGAAGGTGACTGGTTGTTGTGTTGAATTTACCAAATGATAATTTTTCTCTCAGCTACTCCACAATAGCTCCATGTGCCCCTTGGAAACTGCAAAGTCCCCTCTGGTCAGATGCCCCTGGTATGGACTCACTGATCTGAATGATCCTGTTGACAGCTCTCGGTCTCATTTTGGCTGCTAAGCTCATTTCTTGGACAAACAGAAAAAAAGCTGTTACTCAGCTCTGAATGCGCTGGAGATCCTAATAAATTAAACTTGATACGAAGTATAACAGAGGGATTCTGACAATCGTCTCCTATCCACTGGCGTCAGATGTCGGTCACTTTTTGACTGCTAACTAGATAGAAGTTATGGGGCTAGAAAACTTTTCAAATCTCAAAACGGCAGAGAGTGATGTTTCTCTCTCTGAGAAACCATCTTTAGCAAAGCATACAGAAACCAGCAGGGTTTCCAGACAACAGTTTGGTTTTATAGTTTGGCTAACTCACAAAACGAATGTTGATACAGCTGACAAAGCTGAGAAGTCTGCTGTTAGCATGGATCTTGATTTTTACTGAGTGCTGGGAGGTAAAAGCGATGGAACATTTAACATTTTAAAAGGGTCAAGAATGTAGATCTGACAAATAATGATTTAGATGTATAATGCGTTGTTAATACTGGATGAAAACACTGGCTGAGACTACGAATAACGTCGTAGCTAGGAACCATACAGTAATAAGGGTCACATAAATGTCGAGAAAAATGAAATGACTAAAGTATACATATTACACAACACAGTGCTGTTACTGCCGAGTTGTATAAATAGGGACCCGAATGTGCAGTAGCTTTATGTAGTAATCTCTGACAGTGTTTGAAGAGTCCATACTGGAGAGATTTAAAGTGTTGTTTTTGTGGGCTAACAATGAGGCAATGCTTGCTGGATCGTACAGTATGCTGGCAGTGGCAGAGCCTGCACTGCGTGAAGATTTGTGCCAACACAACAGTTTAGAGCCAAAGCTGACCATATGTATGGCTGCATGTTACCTTTCACCCTCATCAGCCAGGCTCACAATCACCAACATGTTGTTTGCATTGGCTGGTCTCATTGTCCTCTTACTGTGTAACAACGCTCACTCAATGCCAGGCATGAAATAGAAAGCCACTGGACTCGGGAGTGCAGAGTGGATAAGCACTCCTACAGATTCTCATAATATCTAGCTAAAAGCCTGCTTCTTCCTCACCTCACTGCCTACCTTCACTAGTGGCTGTACAATTAGCAATAACGATCCCTCACACAATGTGCGTATTTCCAGGTCCAACATTCCCCGTTGCATTATTTGGGCTTTGTCTTTGAGTCACATTTTACAATTCAACCATAAACATTACAATAAACCAGTAATAAGAAGGAGTGCTTTGAACTATTGTGCCTTGACATTTCATGGTAGTCATGGTAGGACGACCATGTAAGAGGAAATGGAAAAGACATAAAATGTGTGCGTAAAGGTAGACTACAGCCTTGTATAGTTCATTAAATCTATTTCATAGTACGCTTTAAAGGCAGAGGTGCAAGCATTTAGCACAATCTACCTTCAGCTAATCTTAAAAAGATAGTGAGTGACAGACACAAAATAATAAAGGAATATGATCAACAATAAATGCGACCAGGGCTTTGTGATGAGAACGTCTTTGATGACAGCATTAGCTGACATTGCCATGGTATTATTGCCTGTTTTCTGAAGCCAAGCCAGGTTGAAGATAGTGTAATGGCACTGAGAGTGTTGAGTGGTTTGTTGGAAAGAACTACATTCTTTGCTTGTAGTTGAATATTAACAACATAAATGTATGGAGAGAGCTGTGCCTCATATGCTGCATAATAATACTCATCTGCTTGAAAATTAATTTTCCTTGTTTATACAAGAACCTTTATGTTCCTCGTAGATTTTTATTGGACTGCCTGGTTTATTTTAGCAATGTTTGGGACTCTCAACTCAAACAATATCTCAATCTTGTTTGAAGAGGTTTGGGATGATCCACCTCAGCTTGGCATTACCTATGACCATGACTATCCAACAGCGGGCTGCTGGCCAGTCTGGACTCCACACCATGCTGGATACCATTTGGGAAATGTATGTGCTCTGTTCCGATAGATATACAGTAATTGAGTATGGTGGAAGAAAAAGGCAAATTAACTCATATCAGCGCCTCAGTTCAAGAAGTTTGCAAAAAGAGACTTCCTGCTCTACATTTGTTCGGATATCACGGTGTTGTATGTAAACAGTGTGTGTTTGTGCAGTGCACATTTTATGTAGTTTGTTAATTCCACTCTCCTTTCTAAACCTAATTAAAAAAAATATTGTTCTTTGTACTAGTGCATATGTAACGAATTTCACAAAAACATTCCCTCATTATTTTTTCTGATTTTGTGTGTGTGTGTGTGTGTGTGTGTCTGTGTCTGTGTGTGTGTGTGTGTGTGTGTGTGTGGCTCTTAAGTTAGTAAAACTCTGACAAATGTATACAAAAGTTGTAATTTATGATTTAAACGTGATTTAATTGTTGTATCTAGTTCTGTATCATATCAAATTAATTCCATGTAAATCCTGTTGAAATCTGAGATTGCTAATTTCATTTTGGAGAATATGGGCAAATTTTAGATACTTGCCACCTAACGTAGCGATCTCCGTACTCGATTTGGTTTGTTTTTGTCAGGAGAGCTATTTGTCACACACACACACAGACACACGCAGTGGATGATCCAATGTATATATTTCGCCACAGCTATGAAGATGTTTCCCTGCGTTTTAATGTTTCTTTTGATCTGTAGGCTTATAGTTCATTCACACCAATTAGCTATATAGGTTGAGTCTATCTGGTGTGGTCGCTATGGTAACACTACAGCGTTGTCTGTTAATGTCATTGTTATAGCATCTACACTTATACACATGTGTATTTTTTATTTATACCATGATTTTCTATTTTTTCTATTGGTTAAAGCATTGAAATAAGGTTTTTTTTTTCTGGTTATCAAATGTAATCTTACTGCTCACTGTCTAATTGTCTAATCTATTTTATAATTATTCACATTTCTATAACTTTTATATCTGGCGTCTGATTATTTATGCTTGAACTTAGTTTTTTTATGTGATTCATATTGTAAAGCCTATGAAATTGAATTTTATTGTGTCAAATTAGCTATTATATTGTAATTTGTTAGTATTTATTGTAAAAAGCCTTTTCTAACTGAGAGAAAGGAGAGCCATCTGTCACACACACACACACACACACACACACACACACACACACACACACACACACACACACACACACACACACACAGAGACACAGTGGATGATCCCATGTATATATTTCACCACAGAGATAAAGAAAGAGACCCCCTCCTGCCTCTTCATTCCGACGGCAGAAGACATCGCAGAATTACCATCAAATGCGTAACACACCGGTTACACATAGTCACGTCATGCCGACATGTTTTTCAAATAGATAAACTTTCCTTTTATAAGGTCAACATTCATGGTTGTTTGGCTCCATAATCTACCATGAAGCCAAAGCCAAAGTCCACTTCTGAAAATGGCTCATTAAGATTTTGATCAATCTTGTTCTTTCGGTGAGACAGATTTAGGAAATGCCATCAGAAAATTGCATTTCCCAATGACATTGGGCGCCCAGTTGACCATCCAATTCCATGTGTTTCTATTGAGATGTTAAGATCTGATATCGTTTGGGTCAGAAAACCTGCTTTTTTTCTCTAAGTGAGGCAATTAAATTTACTTGATGGTCTCTGAGAGCACTTAGCTTAAGAGAATACACTTTTAAATCAAAAAGCTTTCAATCATCTCAAATCATATTTGGGAGAAATTTGTTCCAGAGTATAGTGTCACATGCAATGCTATTGAGCATGTGACAGACTCGTGCTGAGATGGGCAATGTTGGGAAAGGTTATTGTGCATGTCTCTGTGGGCTGTGCATTGGCTGCGACATGTTGTTTGTCGGCATTACAATGTAACTTTGTATCAAAAACGGGACAGGGCAAGAGAGGCTGAGAGACAGAACATAGATGGACAGAACATTTTACAGGAAAAGAAAAGTAATCAGACCTCATTTTTGGCACATCTAAAATAAAATAAGAGATGAATGGACAATTAACACAGGGTTAGAACTTTTTTCATTTCACTGTGTCTTTAAGAGCAGACAAACGCACTTTAATCCATTCCTTACACTTTTGCTCATCTTTTTCTTTTTTTTTTGAAAAGCAGGTCGTACACGCTTGGGTCATATAACTGACAGAATATAATGTGATGAGGTCTGATCCATTCTGGCTTGATTGCTGCTGATTTGTATTTGTGTAATTTGAATATAGTTTTTGAAAATGGAGTTCTTGAATTTTCTACCTGAATTTGTGAACCCTATTGACTGTTGAAAAATTGCAAAAAGAGGAATTCAGACCACATGAATTAAGGTTTTTAAAGTAAAATATTAAAGTGCGATGAATTAAAAAAAAGTATTCATTAAATTCCACATATATATAGTGAGTTGCTTAAATTCAAATCTTAAGGGCCATTATTTGCTTTCATACCACTATTGTGCCGGCGGTATACAAAACAATAGGTATATGATCTTGTTGTGACAGTGTTAAACGTTATATAAAATGAAGGTAACACATAAAAAGCTTTAGTCAGTAAGGGTGGAAAATAAGCAAGATGAAGTCTGAAATCAAATACCTCATTCTCTGTAACTACCTGTTCACTGGTTTACCATCCTGCTCCATTTTACCACAGCTAATTAGTCAAGTTTTATAACCAGGTTTACTTAACTCTGTCAGGCAAGGATAAATTACCATTTTGCACTTCTCACTTAATCATTTTAATTACCACAGGCAATTTATCAGGCTGTCTTCAGGGTATGAATAATTGCAAAGATTATTAGATGAGAGTACAAACTGTATATATCAAGATATACAGTTTGAATATAAGGTATTTTTTAAGGAGACTAAAGGAAATACGGTATATGAGTTTTACTACCTGCTGTACTACTAGTTTTACAGCCCATCATATTCTAGTCAAATGTGTTAGATGCAACCATTGTACAGTCATTCACAGTCTGTCCTCCCTTACAAAGATCACCAGCAATAAAACAGAAGGCACGCTGTTATGCAGGTTTACACATTTTAATTCTTGTGTGCATCGAGAGTGTGTTTGGGAGGGGCTGGCCCTTTGCTGACTTTGTCCTGACATTCATTCCCACACTATATCAGCAGCAAAAGAGGGATGTACGAGACGCCCCCTCCACACAGATCAAAGAAGGGCGTGCCACGCTGCTGTGGGTTTACTTGAGAGACTACCAACATGAAAATACCACATCCCAGTCCACAGTGGGGGGCCGGTCTGTAATTGTGTCTTGTCAGACCTCCAAAGTCCCCCTCACAGCTTCGTACCTGACATTTTCCTCCAATGAATTTATTTTTCATTCTTATTTTGGCAGCGGTGCCACTTGTGACCAATTTCAGCGCTTTTCTCCCACCATGTGTACTGCTAGCCAATAATAAAAGTGCGTGGAAATTGCACTTTTTATGAAAAGAGAACGTTAACCCCATGAAGAAAAGGTCAGCAGATGAACAGGCAATTACATCAATGATGTTATTGTTTATGATTCATTGCCTTATATGTGCAATGTACAACATTTAGCAAGAGTAGAGACTTCCACTCAATTTTGAACATGTCAATATCAAAGAGTAAAGCCATATCAATGATCTATACAGGATAAAACATACCATAATGCAATATGTGTGATCAACCTAAAACAAAAAGGACATCTATGTGGCATTTTACAGTAAAGGTCAACAATGCTCACGACAATTGCATTAATATGACACCACTATGGAGGGTTTTGCCCACAACAAATATTTTGCTCTAATCAACATAATGCATTATCAGTTTTTCAGTCTGTTTTGCGAGAAGCAAAGAACCAAGGCAATGATGTATAATGATGTATTTCACCAAGAAATGCCTGGAATGTCTTAGAAATAGATTCATTCAAATAGATTCTCATCCAGAATTGAACAACAAACCTGAATATTATGTCAATGCACACCATGGAAATTACTAATCACTAATTCAGTCACTAAAATGGGCACAGAAATATTTTTCAAAGTCATGTTTGGGTTTAGAGTTATGCTGGGTATCAGCCCGATTTTATGTCAGGAACGACCAGGGCAACAGGCGCAGCCACGATTCATGATCCAGCTGTAACCTTTAATAGTGGCAACCTGCCATATGAGACACACAGAAACTCCGGGTAAGATGCCCTGGATTCTGAGTCAGTAACATGCATTTAAGGGACATGAATGCATACAGATAGAGAGGGTGAGGAGAGAGAGATAAAGAAAGGAGGAGGAGAGAGGTGTAAGTCCCCTGGCAGTCTAAGCCTATAGCAGCATAACTAGGGGCTTGGCTCAAGGCAAGCTTGAGCCAGCCCTAACTATAAGCTTCATCAAAGAGGAAAGTCTTTAGCCTGCTCTTAATTGTGGAGAGGGTGTCTGCCTCCTGAACACAGACTGGGAGCTGGTTCCACAGTAGAGGAGCTTGATAGCTGAAGGCTCTGGCTCCCATTGTACTTTTGGAGACTCTAAGAACCACAAGTAACCCTGCACTTTGGGAGCGCAATGCTCTAGTTGGGTTATAAAGGTACTATGAGATCTTTAAGATAAACTGGAGCCTGACCATTAATTGCTTTGTAGGTCAGGAGAAGGATTTTAAATTCTATTCTGGATTTTACCGGGAGCCAGTGTAGAGCAGCTAGTACAGGAGTAATATGATCTTGTTTCCTAGTTCTTGTCAATACTCGTGCTGCAGCATTTTTGATCAATTAAAGAGTCTTAAGGGACTTTTTTGGAACAACCTGATAATAAGGAGTTGCAGTAATCCAGCCTTGAAGTAACAAATGCATGGACTATTTTTTCTGCATCATTTTGAGACAGGATGTGCCTTATTTTGCAATGTTACGTAGATGAAAAAAGGCAGTCCCTGACATTTATTTTATGCAGAAGTTAAAGGACATATCCGGATCAAAGATAATGGCAAGATGCCTTACAGTGGTGCTGGAGGCCAAATTAATGCCATCCAGAGTTACTATGTCATTAGAAAATGCATTTCGAAGGTGTTTGGGGCCAAGTACAATAACTTCACTTTTTACGTCCTTATGACTTGCTTGAAGTTTAGCTGATTGATTGGTTTCATCTGGCTTGATTGATAGATATAATTGGGTATCATCTGCATAACAATTAAAGTTTATGAAGTGGTTCCTCATAATATTGCCTAAAGGAAGCATATATAAGGTGAATAGAATAGGTCCAAGTACAGAACCTTGCGGGACTTCATGACAGACTTTGGTTTGCATGGAGGATTCGTTACCAGGTACAAACTGAGATCGTTCAGATAAATGGGGCTTAAACCAGTTTAGTGCGGTTCCTTTTATGTCAATGAAATGTTCCAGTCTCTGCAGCAGAATGTCATGGTCAACAGTGTCGAATGCAGCACTGAGGTCTAACAAGACAAGAATAGAGACAAGTTCTTTGTCTGATGCCAATAGAAGGTCATTGGTAACTTTCACCAGTGCCGTCTCTGTGCTATGATGAAGTCTAAATCCAGATTGAAAAACTTCAAACGATTATGTAAAAATTCACTAAAAACTGTTTTGCCAGGACTTTGCCAAATGTAATAACGAGGTGTTAATTAAGGATACAACTTCTTTAAACCGCTTAGTTGGAATCAGGACTAAGAGACAGGTGATGGCTTGGGCGAAGAAATTGTTGAAGTTAGTTGGTTAAGGTCGATGGGAGAAAAGTAGTCTAGATATATTTCAGGTGTTATAGCTGTTTTTAAGGTTCCGGTGGTTGAAGATAAGTTGGTACCGGTTGAGGGCAGGAGGTGATTAATTTTGTCTCTAATAATTATAATTTTATCATTAAAGAAGCTCAGGAAGTCGTCACTACTGAGCAATATAAGAATAGAAGGCTCAGTAGAGCTGTGGCTCTCTGTCAGCCTGGCTACAGAGCTGAAAAGAAACCTGGGGTTGTTCTTATTTTCTTCTATTAATGATGAGTAATAAGCTGCTCTGGCAATACGGAGAGCCTTCTTATATGTTTTAAGATTATCTAGCCAGACTAAACGAGATTCTTCCAATTTGGTAGATCGCCATTTCCTTTCGACTTTTGTTTTAGTTTGCGGGTTTGGGGGTTAAGCCACAGAGCTTGCCTTCTTTCTATCTTCTTTTTTAGAGGAGCGACAGTCATGTGTCATTCGCAGTGAGACTGCAGCACTACTACTACTATCAATAAAATAATTCATTTGGGAGGGACTAAAGTTAGCATAGGAGTCCTCCGTTACATTGATATTGTGACATGGTAATGAATTAAGTGCCGATGGAATCACTTCCTTAAATTTAGCTAAAGCATCACATCAGATAGACATCGAGCGTAGGATATTTTGCCTTATGGCTTGTAGTGCAATAACAGGACTTTAAATGTTATTAACAAATGGAATGATAAAAGTGTTTTTTGTGGACAGACTAAGAGATGTTTTATTTCAACACCATATGCCAGAACAAAGTCCAGAGTGTAGTTTAAACAGTGAGTTGGTTCATGTACATTCTGACTGAACCCAATTGAATCTAATAATGAGATAAACGCAATATTAATGCTGTTATTATCGACGTCCACATGAATATTAAAGTCACCTATTATAATTACTTTATCTGTTTTAAGGACTAAACTCGATAAGAATTCTGAGAATTCAGAATATGGACCAGGAGGGACTATAACAAATAAGATTGTTTTTTATTGTTTTCCAAGTTTGGTTTGAAAGCGTAAGAACAAGGCTTTCAAAGGAGCTATAATTTAGTTTAGGTTTAGGATTGATTAATAGGCTTGAGTCGAATATGGCTGTAACTCCACCACCTCAGCCTGTACCACGAGGAAGTAATATGACGAGGCGGAGTGGATTCATTTAGACTGACATATTTTTCATGTCTCAGCCAGGTTTCAGTGAGACTAAATAAATTTATCTGATTATCTGATATCAAATCACTTACTAGCCCACTTTTAGATGACAAAGATCGGATGTTTAAGCGTCCACATAAAATGTTTCTATTTAGTCGCACTTTTGCAGTGGTGGTGTTAATTTTTATTAGGTTTTTATGTATAATTCCTCTTCTGTATGCCATTGATTTTATTCATTTAAGTGGTCGTGGGGCAGACACATTCACTATGGGGCTTTGAGGGGGTGACTGCCTGGATGAAAGCGCAGAGAAGCATGTAAGACTGCAACTCTGACTCCTGGCCTCAACTCTGGGTTGTCATGGATTAGGTCCACTAATAAACTTTGTAATATTACTAGATATGAGATCTGCTTCTTCCAAAGTAGGATGAATGCCGTCACTCCTAATCAGACCAGGAGTCCAGAAAGTCCGCCAATTATCTACGAAGCCCACATCATTATCTAGAGCAGCTACAGTATACTACCAGCAACATAGAAACGTAGGATAAACCGGAAATGTCAACGCGCGCTTACCGTACGATGTTCCTGCCCCCGATTCTATGAGAACGTCTTTGATGACAGCATTAGCTGACATTGCCATGGTATTATTGCCTGTTTTCTGCAGCCAAGCCAAGTAGAAGATAGTCTAATGGCACTGAGAGTGTTGAGTGGTTTGTTGGAAAGAACTACATTCTTTGCTTTTAGTTAAATATCAGCAACATAAATGTATGGCCTGATTGGAAGAGCGGTGCCCTTACCCCTAAACTGACATGGTGACCATCGTAACATACAAGCGTATTGTGTAGTCTGAACCCTGCATTAGGTTTGGCAAAGTCAAGAAGGAGGTGTGTTCAGACAGAACGCAAATTTTAGCAGTTGCACCAAAGACGATGGAAAGCTGTGAATGGACATGAATTGCCACGGGCTGTGCCAATTGAGGCCGAGACGCATTCACAAAATCGAACGCATAGAGACAATAAAAAATGAGAGGGATCTGAAGGAAAATAAATAAAAAAAGGTTTCCGGTAAATGGACTGCATTTATATTGCGCATCTACCATACTGGACAAAGCGCAATTTGCATCTCATTCACCCATTCACAGATATTCATACACCAGTGGTGGCAGAGCTGCCATTCAAGGCGCTGGCCTGCTCATCAGAACTTGGGGTTCAGTATCTTGCTCAAGGACATGCCGGCAGGAGGATCAGAGCCGCCTTTAAAGTTTTCCAATCAGAGGCTTAGCTGTCAGTGCGTAGGTTGGTAGCTAATGTCTGTTAGGGTCAAATAAACTGAGTTTGAGACCACCAAAAACAATGCAAAGGCCAAATTTGTGTGAATTATGTGATGTAAAAAATCTCTTTGTGTTTGAACCCGAGCTGAAAAATGCCCAATTCGCTCGACAGCGCAGTCCTTAACTAAAGTCCTAAAGTAACTGTTAACTCTAGTTTTGTCCTGTAGAGGGTGTAGACCAGGGGTGCCCATTACGTCGATCGCAAAGGTAGTGTGGGTAGATCGCATGGCATTGAAAAAAATATATATATTTTTATTAAAAGTTAGCCTATCATCCATCCTCACTATGGCATTTGCCACTTGATTGACGTACAGGTCAGCCAGTCTGAGATCTCATCTTTTCTAACACGCGGTTCACCACGCATGGGCGGTCAACCCCGCCAGCTGCAAATCACCGCGAGCTGATTAGCTAGTTAGCCTTCCAATTTATACAATTCTGCTAAAGAAAGGGTATAAAAATGAGTGGGGAAGCTGGACCAAGTAAGAACCAAGTAAGAACCAAGAGTGCGCAGACTTGTCCGCGCAGACTTGTCCGTGAGTGGTGTTTAATTATGCGTGTTCATGTTTTGTGTGTTTTGCCACCATGGGTGAGAGTTACGTCCCGGAGGGGGGGGCCCGGTGTGTTGCGGTTAACGGGTGGTAGTTTCCTGGTAATAAAAGTTGTACCTGGGGTCTTGCGGTGTATGTGGCACAGGACAACATAAAACGTACTCTCGTCTCTGACTCGTTGGTGTTCTCTATCCATTCGCTTCCCGTGGCGCTCGCCACAATATAAATAAATATATGTTTAGCATTTTTAATGTAGGTAGATCATTTTGACTTGGTCATTTTAAAAGTAGCTCCCAAGCTGAAAAAGTGTGGGCACCCCTGGTGTAGACAGACTGTGATACCTTCATGGCACACAATGTCGCTAGCTGCCTCTTTTCACCTGCCAGTATAAATGCATGTCCATTTAGTAGTAATGAGCTCCGCCAGTTGGGGGTAGCAGAAAGGGCTAATGCTATCCTCTCACTTCCATCCTCCACTTTTATCCCATGCTGGCTTCCCACCAGCAAACACTGCTGATTATATTTATTCGAATGCATGACCAAGCTGGAAGTACTGCTACAAAATGTGTGTTTTGAATCAAGACTGCTGTCATTATACATTTTGACACCATAAATTGTGGGTAAACCTGTGGTTGCTGCATGTTGTAGACTGCACTTCTTCTTACTAACGTACCTGTCAAGGAACCATTTAATATTAATAACTACAAAATGAAGGAATCCATTGTACCACACTATAATAAACCTTATGCAACATCACATGTGCTTTTACAACAGACGCCCTCTCCTTTTTTTTGGCTTCTAAAATATTTGATGAGCGTTATATTCACCCAAAAAGCAGGGTCCTTATGCAGCTGTTTACTGTCGGTAAGGGCTGGGAGAGAGTGGCAAGAGTTCTTCGTAGCGGTAGGTGACAACTTCTACTTCTCTTGGTAAGCTTTGAAATAAACCTGCTGTAAGGCCCTACAAATTAAAGTAGTACTAGCTGCTAAATTCCATCCTTTTTTTTCAAGCAACAAAAATGACAGTAACTAATAATACAGACGGACTGTATTGACTTAATGATAAGTTCAGCACAAACACATACTGTAGTTCATCTTATACGGTTCAGTTCTGCACCTATGACTTACTGTAGTGCTCCTTGAAATCTCCCCGTGCTAACATGCTGTATGTTACTGAGAGGACCGAAGATTAGCATATGACATGACAGATTACATTAAGTCATGTCTGCGCCGTACTTTATGACATTAGCCTCTTAGCCCAGGCATACAGATGCCTGCAAATGCTCCCCCAAACCCTCTTATTTAAATCTGCTGCATGACATGGCACCTTTGATATGATTATTAGTCATCTAAGCGACTCGACTTCACCCTCATCAGATAGGAGATGTCAGCGAAGGTGAAAAATGATGGCCACTTTGAACATGAACCTTGACTAGCTGTGGTGAAACACTGAAAAGCAGACGACTGACTGAAAATGTTATTTAACAAAGGATGTCTGGGGAGAATGTTCTTACTCTGACTTACTCACACGATTTCGTCGTAGAACTTTTAGAAATGTTGGACAAAAGGCTTCACCGGCTCCTCAAATATAAAATAAGAAAGTTGTTGAGAATGTGGTTGTTCTTTTCATGCTTACCAACTCATTAGTAACAGAAGTCAGTCTGTCTCAGTCAGAACTGCTGCCCAGATGGCTCTCCAATCTGCCCCGTGTAAAGAGTGAATCATCATAATCACACATAATCTGCTGTTCAATTTTTTTAATTTATACACTACAGTAATACATAAATCAAGCTCTATCTTTTTTAGACTTATAAGCGACACAGAATTGTGAGTTATCACAAAGTCTGAAAGAATTCAGCAATCTTGATATTTCAACCTCATTCCAATTGTCAGTCTCATCCAGTGTTTGCATATTGTGATACCCACAGTCTTCTTCTCTTTGGGGAGGTAGGGATTGAAGATACTTCTCTCCAATTATTCCCAGTGTCATCGGAGAAGCCCGCAACACCACTCGAGTGTCTTGTCTGTGCTCTGTGGTCTTTAATCTTAATTATAAAGCTATCATTACAGCATGAACCCTGGGCTGCCAACAGTGGAGCCCTGGGCTCATCTGCTCCGAATCAATCAAACTAAGTTCTGCACTGGAGGACTTTTTCTCTTTTTTCAATCAGGTCATTTTGATTCTCCCTTATCTCATTTTCATAATTATGCTTGTCCTTTCTCTAATGGAGTGAAAATACTCTACCTCCCGAAGCTTTACATGGTCAAGTCTGAATATTTTAACTGTGTTGCAACCTTGAACGTCTGACCTTGCTTTAGAACTTTGTGACAATAACTGTTTTTATGTTTCGGTTGCAAGCAGAACTTCAGTGAATAATCCAAAAGATCAGAATTTGTTCCCTGCAGAGCTTGTTAATATAGCCTTGTTAATAGTGCAGGATGAGTCAAGAACAAAATAACTTCAGTGGTTTATTGTTTATGAGAAGGTGTTAGATATGGAGTTATGCTCGTGTGAAACGCCCTCGTTCACACTCAAATTGTCAGCTTCTGCTGTAAATCAAGGCAGTAAAATTGGATGACAGAGAGAAAGTTGGCAGGAGCCAATGACAAATTCTCCCTATCTCAAACGCAGCTGACATCTTAAAGCTGTGATCAAGTGGAATGATCAAAGGCATTCAGTACTCCACTGAGAGTTGTGTGTGTGTGTGTGTGCGTGTGTGTTTCCTTTGTCATAATGCTTGACGAATACAGCACTGAATGCACAGGACCTGCCAATGATTCATCAGGTGTTAAAATAAACAAAAAGTAATGTCTGGTGGAAACCAGTCTTAACATTGGTTACAAATTAGCTATCTTGTACTAGTGGAAGCTAGTTAGCCTGGCTTGCTAGCTCTTACTTTTTAAGAGGAATACTTTGTGAGCTTTGACAGTCTGGTCGTTTGCCATCACCACATCTGAACCCATGGAAGTGGCATGGCTAACGTTAGCTAGACAGACTTAACAAGCTTCTTCTTTAGGCCTAGCTTTCTAACTTCAACTTTCCTTTAGGAAGCTAAGCAATACTAACTTCCACTTTATGAGGGATTTTTGAGTTGATTATGCTAACTAGCTAGCCTCCCTTGCTAACTTCCACTTTCTTTATGTTATACAAACCTGCAGGATGGGTCCTAACAAATGGTGCTGGGGACAAGTAGCTTGAATCAGCATTTGATAACCAAAGCTATGTTAGCTTCTTGAAAAACAGCAAAAAGTGTGGTATCAATGTTCATAGGACATACAGTATTACATGCTCCAGTAAAATGTAAGTTTTACATTGAAGTTGACAGTGTGTCTCCTAGCAACACACTAACCCTACAATCTCTCACTGCTGCTGCCAAGAAAAATCTCCAACCAAAGGCCTGACGCTGTATGTCCCAAAAACGGTTTATCCTCTTTTAAAACATTTGTAGCTGAAGAATCGTTACATTTTATATTTCCTTATAGAAAAAGGAGAGTTTTAACAAATATAAAAGCAGGTTTATTCTGTTCTGAAAGTAGCTTTTGGTGTAAGATTTATTTACAAATGATCTGGGGGATTTCTGGTATATCATGACTTCATGGTAAACATTAAAATGTTTGTTTTTAAAAATGCACAGTGCACTATTCTGTATCAGCAGCACCAATCATCCTGTAGACTCTAGTCGTATTCATAAAAGATACGTTATCCAAACATAGCCACAGTTTAACAGATAGTCAGTGGACATATGAACCTTCAGTCAACAGTGGAGAAACTCACACAGAGACAACCTGTAAGTCACATCATTCATCATTAACGTTGATGAAGCAGATCAAAGAGAAGATGAATTGAGCTTTTCAGCTTTGAACAGGCGCTGCAGGTACGCTATTGCCACCTAGTCCTAGCACAAAGGCAAAAGAGCCTGACAGTGAGCATATGACAGTGAAGATTATGTTGAGTTCATAGGTCACATTTCTTTAATGTGCAAAACCCTCCAAAATACCTTTTATTGCTGTCTGTGAGAAAGCTAAACCCTTATTTTAATGCGATTGAATGGAGGTCCTCATTGGTTTTAAAATATGCAAAGAAGTACATGGTAACACTAACCACTGCCTACATTATTTATCCTCCTGAAAAGTGTTTTATCAGCACTAGGCCCGCTTTACTTTACTTTTTAAATATTCAAATTAGAGCAGAACTAAAATATCAACCATGCAAGAAAAGGGCTCTTTAACATTTGATTTTTAAATTAAGTTTGGTTAAAAATGGTTTGGTTTATTGTAAATTCTGTAGGGCTGCATTTTTTTTAAGGATTTGCCAAAGGCCTAACTACCCGCAGTAATCAATATTATTGACTATGTGACTGATATACTGATAGGAAATTTCAAACTATTTTCAGTGATAAAAATAAAATACGTTCAAGGTTCATTTTAGGCATCATGATAACATCGAAACAAACAATAGCTGGTCAGTTATACTGAAATATATTTCCAGGATTGCTCTGTGATGCAAGGATTGTATTTCATGATTTTAGTTCCACTTTGAGCAATGACTTCAAATCCACTTCAAAACGTTTGTGAGACTTGAGAGTGAACTTGAAAATGTACTAAAAGCACGGTGCGATAGTGTGTGAGAGGTTCTTAAACAAAATATGTTTTTCATAGTAACACCGTAAGGTCATAAACTAACAGATTAATCTCTCACCAGTTACTTTGCGTCCATTTTTCAGTCTTTAGTGGTTGATTCTTTCCCTGATGTGGACTTTATTTAGATGGCAGGAGGTTTTAGAGGGAGAGGGAAAAGCTTTTACTGTGGTTTACATTGGCCATGTATCATTGGGCTTACTAAAAAGTGAAGAGCTGTTCCTCGCTTTTTAGCACTCAGTCTTTCCCCCCGCTCTTTATTCCCTAACACCCATCACACATTTGGTCTGGTATGTGACTGCTAATTTATCCTTTCAATGTATGATATCCTGTCATCTCCTCATTTGTCCCTGAGTGTTTCTAATCTGAGATAATCCCAGTCAAATCCTTTGATTGTGTGTTTGGACCTGATCCATCTCTAAAGAAGCAATTTAATGGGCTTCATGGCACTTGGTGTTAAGTCATTTATCTAGTGGATTGGACGTGAATGCTTGTTTTAATAAGTGCTCTTCATGAATAGTAGGAGACGTGCCATTTAATTAGGCAGAGTGTAGACTTATCCCACACCAACAACTTCTCCAAGGTTGTTTTATGTGGAGCTGAGTGCTTTGTTAGAGAAGGTATGGAACTCTTCACATTTAGCATCTGTATTAAGTGAAAACAGTGTGATCATTTCAAAGCAAGAACCCTGTAAAAAAAAAAAAAAAAAAGGTCATATATATGCACATGATGACTATATGCATGATTTAGTGCTAAAAGACTGAAGCTAACGCTACACGGCCCAGGCAGAAAGTCAGCTCTTCACCAGCCGATCATAATAAAGGAACAACATTGTCCTTGTTCTGCAGGGTTTATTAAAATATACTAAGAAAACTATAATTCTAATTTTGTTTAGTTTGTTCATTTTGTTCTCACATGATTGTTTGTTTGGTTGCTAACTCTGGAAAAAACATACTTGGACAAGCAACACATTAGTAAGATGTATCCTTGGTATATTTAAACAGCATGTTTCATTTTAAAGAGAAAATGGTTTGAGAACTAAACCTAACACTGCAAACTTCCCAAACTGAATAAATGTCAAATGGCTCAAACACAGGGGATGTTCCGGTCCTGAGTCTAACGTAATGTGACCACACCAAAATATGTGGTTTGATAATGATACTGGATTTGAATGTTTTAACTCATGTCTTACAACTTTTGCTCAAGGTTAAAAACATTTTAAAAAAGAAGATACCACCCATGACCTCTTTATGTACCCCTGGATAATGTGTATTTGTTGTAATTATTTTTAAATGGTTGATGTAGTTTCGGATGTTATATACTGTTTTTTGTTTTTATTTACTGTTTTGTTAATACTATAACACACTTTGTAACTTTGTGTCTGTGCTGTAACAGCTATAGTGCAAAAGAAAAAAATATCATTAAGCCACCAGCCCTGAAAATAATATTACTATCTGCTTTTTCCCCTTTATTTAAAAAAAAAAAAAAATGTTTAGCTCATGCAATTTTTGTACTATTTAGGTTCTGAACCTATTACAAGATAATTGTACGCTTAAGTGAGTCTTAAAGCTTAAAAGAAATTCTGACATCATTTTTATTGTGAATATCGATTGATACAATTTATATCAACAAGCCCTAGTAACCAATTACCCACTAAGTCCTGAAATGTAAGCTGCTAAGGGGACAAATAAAATGCCACAACTGTTGTTGTGGAACTTCGCTTAGATACGTGCACTTAACAGAAAGATGTTTGTGGGAAATTCCACGATTAGTCATTTCCCAGCACTGACCCTACGTGATGGTTTGTTGCAACACACTGATGTTTTTAAGAAGGCAATCTCTTTCCGTACATTCTCCTCCTTCATTATAAAATCCTACCAACCTTATATTTTTCCCACCTTAACAAAACAATGCATGTGGCTGGAAAATAATCTACCTTTGTGGAGGTTTACAATCTTCACTTCCTCTCATGTAAAATCTGTTTTTCTGTTTCCTCACAGAGACTGCACAAAGTTCACGTAAAGCTTTTTTCTTTCTTTTTTTCCTTTGGCTTCCTGTCCTGACGTGCTCCATTGGGCAGCTTTGATTGGCTGCTCATTTTCACAACTTCCTGAAATACAAAAACACAGAGCGATCAGCTGACAGCGAGTGCCGTACTAGTTTTGACATGTTGATTTGTCTCTTAAAGTCCATATAACACCGGCGAGAAAAAAAAACTGAGGAATGTTAACAGGAAGCGGAAGAAACTGCTCGTATCTGGAAGTACTCAGAAGTGAGTGGAAGAAGTCGTCTCCACACCACGACAAAAAGTGAAACATGGGCAGTGAGTACAAACCACTGTCTTCAGCAGAGTCATGCAGAACTTTATGCAAAGGTATGTATGTCGTCCGATAGTCATACTTTCTATTTGATCAGGAACATATACGTCGACTTTTATACAGTAGTAGTAGAAATCTGATTATTATTGTTATTGTGTTTGTTTTTTTTGTCTTATGTCTACTCCCTCTGTCACCCAGAGTTTAGCACGCTGAGGTCAAGGCCTGTATCTAACTAGCATCTCAGAATCCCTCCTAAGAATCGTGTTGAAAGTTTAACCACGACTACACCCCGTCTCACCTCAGGGCAGAACTTGCCTGTCATTTATGATTCTTCCTGCACTTAACTTCAAGCAAGAAATAGTCCTTCACATAGGAGCGTGTGGTGCTGCTGTCTAACACTTGGCTGCAAAGTAGAAATTGTGCTGGTGTATTGTAGTTTTCTGAAAGTTGTGACATTAGATATGCAGAATCCATTTCTTTTTTTATGTAGACATAATGTGTATGATCAAACGGTATCGATAGCTAAGTTAATTGTGATGTGCAAATATTATGCCAAAATGAATAAGTAGCTGTTTTTAAAAAGCTTAATTAGAAATACTTACCAATAAACCATGTACATAATAGGCATGTAAACAGATGCAAGCCATCTGTGTAGCTTAAAAAATAAATGTACATACAATAATAATAGTAGTTATTAGGGGTGTAAATAAATAATAAATATTATATCGATTCTTTGGATGTTACGATATTTGCTGATATCACAAACTCTGCCAAAATCCGATTTCAATTCAATTCAGGGGCCTACAATCAGAGTACATCAGTTACATTTATATCAACTCACAAAAAGCAACTAAAATATCATTTTACAATTGTATTACTGGGCTCTTGCAGACATTTAAATTAAAAACAATTTATTATTTTATAATAAAGGAATACAAATAGACGTCCTGCTGTTCACTATAAAAGGCCCAATTTCCTGTATTTAAGTGCACATGTTTTTTCATCAGTTAAGAATTTCAAAATCAGGGCGTATCTAAAAGATGATGATATGTTTCAACATTTCCACTTTGCAGCGATGATATTGGTTTATGTCGTTGGTCATTGAATTGATATATGGATCCAGATCGGAGGATCTTTACACACCCAGCAGTTAGCTTTACTCAGCCCTCACGTTGTTTTACACTGCTGATAATATTGCCTATAAATGAGCAGTATTGCACATTCAGCGATAATCCCCCTCTCACGACAGTCCTTGTTAGTGGGGCAATCCAATGATTTTGCACATCAAGTTCAGTTTACACAGAGAGACTCCTCAGCCTAGAAACAGTTGGCCTATATCATATCTTCTGTGGCTAAGGAGGGAGCTTTTCGAGGTCTGAAAAATAACCGATAATGTCATCAGTGCTATTTTGGCAAATTTATACCAGAAAGCCTGCGTTAAATACTTGAGGCCTAGAGTTAACCAGGCAGTGAGGGACTAATTAAAGATGGTATTGAGTTGCATATTGGGAAATGAAAAGATTGCTGAAGTGCCACTTTAACTTATGAGCCATTGCAGTTTGGGGAGATCTTAGTTATTTCTGTACTGTCACCAAATCTTGGAAAATACACTGTAACATTGTGAACACACCACTCAAGCATCATAGGCCCATCATTGATAATTTAACATACATAAATAGTTGATAAACCTACAATATGCATAATTGCAACTTATGGAAATGAATGAATCTTTATATTATCTGATACCCTACATGAGCTATCACAGTTTGATTCACTTTGCAGACCTACAGTAAATCATCACTTTTGCAAAGCTGCAGTTTCCCTTTTGTTCCATCTAAATATTGTGAGGACATCCATGTTTGCACAGATCATGTGCTCTATTTTGTCCAATAAGGACTGATTCCCTACTCGGAGATGCTTGATAGATGCAGGCTAGTATGAAATATATCTCCATTCATAGATTATAAATGTACTGTAAGTGTATTATTTAAAGCAACCTGCCATATAAATGTGAAAATGATTGAGGAAACATGAAGTGGATCCACCTTGGAGCAATTATCCCTTCCTTCTTTTTTCCTCATTACTTTCCTTATCTGTTAAAATATCAAGATATATTCAGTGAATACATTTACTCTATAATTAAGATCATAATATAATTCAAATAAATGAACAGAAAAATAAAAGCTGAACTCTCATCGTTTAGTGAAACACTAATTGTTTCCATCTAGAGGTGCTGTAAGCCTGCGCCTGGAAGTCGTGACGGCCGTGTGTTAACTTACCAGTCCCCCAACCCCCACTCAACCCCACCCCCCATTGTAGCCAGATGGCGGTCACACAGGCGGTTCCTTGCCCAGGCCATGCTGATTTCCCATCATTCTTTTGTTAATGAGGTCGTTAGCAATGCAACGGACAATTAAATCAACTCAATCTGGCATTTTCCCCATTTGTTTACTGTATAGCGTACTGTACAGTGAAACTCGTCGAGTATCACTGCTCAGTTTCACTGCTCCTGTTGAGATTATGACTTTCTATCCTTCTATTCTATTCTTTTGATTCACGTCTGTGACACTGTGCAGCAGGTAATTAAAACATCACTGACAGACGCTCACCACTAAAGCCATTTTCAGACAGTCACGTAGTATAAACAGAGCTCTTGACAGAGTTCGTGTCGGTACATCCTCCTCTGTGATAGTGGGAGATCAGCGTCTCCAACTGACAAACTTTGTTTTAGTGCAGCACCCTGTATGGAAGCAGCACCGCCTGGAGCTGCTGCTGCAAAGAGGAAGTTTGGTTAGCTGTTAAAACGTACGCTGAGCTTGACTTCAGCCAGTTAGTCGAACACTCACCTTCATGTGAAACGCTGCCGACAGTGACACCACTGACAGTTAATTATGGATGTCGCAGATCACGCAGACGTGTGACCTCGGCTGCGATTGACGCTCCGCATGTTTACATCTCTGTTGCAATGTTTCTTTCTACTTATTTACTCAGCTGCAGTGCATTCGTTATTTAGCTCCAGAAGTGCCTCGGGGCTTGCCATAATGATCGTAAAAGCAGTACAGATTTGGGGGAATGAAATTTTGAAAAGGACTTGAGGGTATAATTGGTGAGCCTGCCATCACAGTAACTTTGGAAATATTTTCGGTCAGGCTGTTGAAACACGAAGACTGCCTGTTAGCTAGACTGTCGTTCTCTATATGTATGTCTCTGCGTGGCTCCATTATTTTTTGCTAACTCTTCTACACATACAAAGTTATTTTGACAATGAGTGAAAACCAACTAAACTCGATATAGTGTTAGACAGGCAGACGAAAGGGAAGCTGGCATATGAGTTTTGACACAGTAGTATTCGGAGAGTGCCTCACTAGAATGATTTTCACTCATAGGACAGGTGGCTGGTGTCAGTAACAGGGAGGTAAAAGTAGTGACACCCAGACACCACACGTGTATCTAAAAATGCCACATTCTTGACTTTCAAGCAAAATGGGTGTTGAAAAACGAAGTTAATCTGTTTTCTCTATTTCACAGCTTGTCTCAGAGACATTAATGCGAGCTGAGATATATGCCTGGTCAGTAATAAAAAATGCTTACACAGAATCTGATGGGCTACATTAAAAACCCACCCTTTGATTAAAAGATTTTTCATGCGAAGATGGATTTTCACCTGAAGCAATCCGGTTCAACGAGAGGCCCAAAAGAGACAGGAGCTTCTGAGGCAGCATTTTTATCCCCACACAGATGACAGCTAGCCCTCACTGCTGTCTCCCAATGTTTTTTATGGGATGAAACCAACAAATCTGGCTCCTAGCTACTGTCCGATGTTTAGCTTCAAAGCTCCTGTTTGGGAATCATCACTTACGGGGTTTTCTGTTAAGTCAGAGATGCTGGTTGCTGTGGCTAACGCAAGCCCTGGGCTATAGGACCACATGTCTGGCAGCTAGCGCATGATGTATTTCACTGCCTACCTTTTATGTCCACTCCTAACTGAACCTGGACGGATCGTTTTACTGCAAGATATTAGGCATCATTTCAGCTGTGAGTTTAAAGCAACTGCTGTAAGTTGTGAAGGCAGCACGCAACGTGTTATTGGTGACAATTAACAACTCCTGGACCTTCTTTTCACCTTGTTGCCAGACACAATCGTACATCAGAGCAGACTTTAACACATTTTGGAAATCCTCTTTAGATTTCATGAGCTAATGTTGAGAAATTAATGATTTGATTACTATTTTAAAAGCATTGTTTGCCAGAATAAGACTATGTTCGGGGAAGTGGGTATACTGCAGTTATTGCTTCAGAATAAGTTAATCATTTTGTAACTACATTTTGCATGTAAATCAAATAATTGGCACCATTAGCGAGAGAGAAAACAAAACCAAAATAATGAACAAGATTCCAGCATTGAAAATAATCGCTGAATAGAAAACAAAATTTACTTGGCCATTGTCACTGTCACCTCTGCACCATTGTGTTCATTGTCTTGTCAACCCGCTACAATTACCTTTTAAAGGGAACAGAATAAAGGGCTAATGCTTGAGGGAGCTAAAGTCTGTGTTGTTTGCTTTAATATGAAAGAAGTTGCAGTTTAAATGAGAATATTTGCAAAACTCATTCTCTGAAGAACAATACGATGATTTACAACTATGATACATTCTGAGTTAATTTAAAAAAATGTCCTGACCATCAATGAATCCTGACGTGGATCTGGGATTAGCCTTCGGTGCAAAGTGAAATCAGTGCTATTCCATTCATCACCTCTATGTTCTCCTCTTCTTCCACAGAGAAGTCAGAGTGCTTTATATGCAGGGATGAACTTCAAGCCAGTGACCCACTGGGGAATTTCTGTGACTGCAAGAATTTACTTGCCCATAACGTGTGTCTGTCCATGTGGATCCAGAAGGTAAGAAAGACTCTCCATGTAGGGAACCTTGATATTTCACTCTGGCTGCTTTTCCTCATCAGCCATTTGTCAGAATTTGAAGGAAGAAAATGTCTTTGTTGGTCTTCCAACAGTGAATAAATGTGTTTGCCATGTTAGCATTCCTTATTGAGACAAAACGTTGCTGTTTGCCTCAAGGTAATGAGCTACCTTTCAAACAGCAATACCAATTAGTTTTAATGAGGGTTGCTAACAATGGTAACACGTCATCGTTATACAGTTGAAGCACAGCTGAAACAGTGAGAAGTACTTCATAATAGACTGGCAGAAATCCAGGAAGCTATCATGCACCCGACACCTGTCACCTACCACAAGATGGCTCATTTACATCTGTAGCACTCCCTGAACCAGCAGTTGCATTGATACAGCGGTCACTGACGGGCTGCTTTTGCACTGCACCTCCCAAAAGATCACCTTCTGTAGGTGGCATACATTACTCTTTCTGTTCAGTCATGGGGCTTATTGCTAATTACTCTTCCTCCATCCATTCCCAGCAAACTGCTGCTGCCGCCGCCAGAATTGTAAAATGTATAATTACCTCTGTGTAAGTACCGGTATGTTTCCCAGAAAATAAAAGCTAAAAAGTTACCAAAGCAGTGTTGATTTGAAAATGTAAATTCAACTGCAGATTTTTTACACCTATATTATTTTTTACATAACTAATAAACCTCTGTATGCAAATTAGGGCTGCACAATGTATCGTTTTTTTCTCATCATCGCAATGTCAACGTGCGCGATAAACACATCGTGAAAGACTGCGATATTCGACTCGGGGGTTTTATGAGTTAGTTGAAAAAGTTTCAGTAGTAAACTGCACTTCAACATGAAACTGGGATTCTTTATTTTATTGTTGCCGTTTGTGTTCAGTCTCCTTTCATTTCTTTAAATTTAACAAGCTATTTGTTTTTAGCATTATACTGAAAGCAGCAGAAATGCAAAATGGACTTTAACATCTATTTATCGAAAATAATATTGTTGTATCGCGATATTGAACAACAATATCGTATATATTTCATGTCACCAGATAGTAAAATGCACTTTAGGAGCTTGTTAGTTGGCCTGGATACAACATTACATTACATTCCAGGTCATTTAGCAGACGCTCTTATCCAGAGCGACTTACGGTGAACTAACTACAGGGACAGTCCCCTGGAGCAGCTCGGGGTTAAGTGCCTTGCTCAGGGACACAATAGATTACATTTAGCTGACGGTTTTGTCCAAAGCGACTTTCATTAAAGGCAAACAATCATGAGGATACAACTCCGAACAGCAAGAATCTTACAAGTACATTAGCTTCAAATAAGCCAAACCAACGTAATAATAAAATGAACTTTCATGAGGCATAATGGGTAAAACATTTGAGATGTTTCGCATGTTGTTGAGTTCTGCTCCCAAGTTTCAAAAAACAAACAACCAATTGATGCAGCTTCAAGTATGTTGTTTAGCTGTTAATATAAATTAGCGATGCAGTTAAAGGGGAAGTACACCAATTTCACAAGTCAAGATTAGTTACGAGTCATCTGGAGGACTACTCAGCCTGTGAAAACAGTTGTATATAGTATTTTGTCACTTTGGCTGACCTGTGTGGGGGTCAAGTCTGAGAAAATGACCCTGATGAGGTCATCAGAGTTATCTAGACTTGGGCTTTGATATTTAAGTGCACAACAGCTGTGTTTGATTTAAGAAAACACTGCCCCGCCGAGATTCACGCACTACGCAAGTGAGTATATAGTGCACACCGTGTGCAAGATGGAAGTGCACTAACAGAAGGATCCACTTTGAGACGCAGGATGTGTTACAAGCTGGGGGCATGGAGTTGTGCCGGCATTCAACAGTCAGGGAGTATCTGAACACGCGCTATTAAGTTGCCTGATGGGAAGTGTAGTCTCCAGTATTTATACAGCTTTTTCCATACTAGCGACTTAATGTTAATCTAGGAATCTGCTCTACGAATATTGACCAAAATGTTTTAAATCTGTATCGCGCAAGTCACCCCACTTTATGGAAGTGCAATACTAAACTGCTCGAGTATCGCTTTGACTAAGAGCAGCTACACTGAAAATGTATTCAATTTGTCACTTATGCACTTTTGGACTGCACAATATCTGTACTTCCTATATACAGAAAATACTGCATGTGTAAGTTGCTATACTGCACACATGATATATGAATGAGTGCTCATCACATACAATCATTGTATAGTAATTAAGTATAAAACGAGCGTCTGCTGTTGAATGCTTTGTGTTGTGCTGTCCGCTCCTGTAAGCTTTGGCTCTCTTTGGATACTCCACAAGTGGTAGACAACATGCTACAGCAGACCTTTCATCTGCACCACCCAGCTGTCAGAGTGAAGAGCCACTTCCATTAAGTGTGTGTCTTCCCACTATACAATTATATACAGACACACACACTCGGGCTCATGAAGCAGGCACGCGCGCACACACTCGCACAGAACACCGCTCTCTGACGAGAGTGTGTGCCGGTGCTACAAGACTACTTTGGTTTTTGTGTGTGTGAGAAGCAGACAGAGAGAAACAGAGAGGGAGAGAGAGAGAGAGCGTGCGACCTTTTAGAGTGCTCAGGGTAGGGAGCCCCTTTCCCTTTTACAGAGCAGAAATCAGCAATTGACCTGTCACTTTTGCTCTGATAGCCATCTCTGGAAAGCAGGTCATGCCCATATGTCTAAAGTGCCTCTTAACCGCATTTTATGAAGCCAGAAAATGTAATCCAATAATGATTTGACTTGCAAGAGAGAGACAGCTAGCCAGCTGGGAGTGATAGCATGCACCGTTACCACTCCTAAGAGCAGCCTGAACAAAAAAAGGGCAAATTCCATGTCCTTATTTAATTTCACCCACAACAGTATGACACAGATGTTGTCACTAAACAGCGGGCTGGCTGAATTCAAACACAACAACACAGCGCTGGCATGCATTTCCACAACTGTTGATACATACTTCAGCGTGTTTGCAGCAGAGAAATATCTGAATGATCATCATCTGCGCTGAGGCAAACCATACGCTATCTTTTTTTAGACTGCCTCATTTGTGCCCCCCCCCCCCCTTCCCCATTTCAGGTTCCCAAAGACAAATAGCATGGCACAAAACTAATTAGTAACCAGGAACTAGTTAGGAGATGCCCTTTGAAAAACATGTCCTGAGGCAGGATTTAAATATAGGGACAGAGTCAGTGACTGAGTGTGCCTAGGAGATCCCGGCCTCCAGGCGCGGCAGCACTTTGACCCCTGACCCTCATTATAGGGAGTGCATTCCTAGAGGGGTGAAACCCCTCGCAGCACAAAGTACAAGGGCATGGGAGGACTGTATGGCTCGTACCACACCAGCCGAGTGTGGCCTGGTGTGTCTCACTGCCCAGCACAACGACGGCTTGAGAAAATACAGAGCTAGGACGCAGGCTTACGGAAAGTAATGGTATCCACTCACTATCCCGACAGATAAATATGTTTTTCATTTTTATACATCTGGTTTCACTCTATTGAAGTTAATGGGAATCTGCAAAAAAAAAAATGGCTCTTCAGAATTTGTAACCCAATACATCTGAAATAAAATACAGGGTAGTTATGAAGAAGTGAGAAGAAGGGTTTCGAAAATGCTAACAACTAAAACATGCTAAACGTACCATTGATACAGCGGAGAGTGAAGCATTGACTCAAGTGTGAACTAGTTCTAATAGTTCGAAGCATCATACATTTTGACTTTCCAATTCTAAACCAACATTTGAATGTTGCGCAGCTGCCAAGCTGGTATTTCTTGTAGATAAAGCATATATTATCAGTGTTATACTATTTGTAGAATTAGATCCCAGTGGTGGCTGCGTAGAATGGTTTCCAACTCTTGTGATCCAAACATTCAACTATAGTCAATATCTATTGAAAAAAGATAGACGTAATGATTTCCAGAATTCAACTAATCTAACAACATATTCTGCTTCAATCCATGTGTGTCGGCGTTTAGCCTTTTAAAAACAGCATTTTCCCTGCGGTTAAAATAACTGTTTGCTCTCCCGCTCCAAAGGGAGCCACTCACTGACGGGTTATATTAATTAAAGAAAGTTCATTTAATAAATATGAACATTTTCACAAAACTCCATTCAAAAACCTCAATGCAATCTTTGAATGTATAAAAGTGACATTCAATACAGCCCCATGTGAGAAGATAGGTTAACATGCTATCATACATTAGATATGTTTTGTTGTGTATTTATGTCAGCAAGCATGCCCAAGCATATAAGTGTGCATGCCTATATTTCCCTTTAATTGCAAGTGGTATCCCCCCCAACACTCCCCACGTCTCTCATGGGGTTGGTAATTCTCATCACTGCAAACAGACTTGGTTTACATTCATTAGCCCAACACTCACAGCAATCAGGCCACAGTGCCGGGGGCAATGGTCCTCTTTATAAAATCACATTGCCTAATAGTAGTGTTCTATAATTATATGCCATCAACATCGATCAAAATGTGCTCCTACATGCCATGCGTATTAGCAGTGGATTTGGCAGTTTGTGTTTTGTACAAATGCTTTTCTTGTTATTTGCATCTTCAGATAGTTAGCACCAGCTTGAAGATGATCGCCAACGTTATTTTGTTCCATGTGCAGCTCTGTCGCGTGAAGTGGTACATTAAGTGTAGGCATTACAACAGCATTTAGTTATGTATGTTTATCCATTAATTATTGTATCTACGGTGGAGCGGAGGTGCTAAACACCGCAACGTGGACAAAACACACCAGGGCCTACCGATGTGGCGAAAATAATCTAATTGCGAGTTTATTATTTTTATTTCCTTCTGTATTATTCATGATATACAAGCAATAAATAATTCTACAGTATTGCCAACACAACATTAGATACAGTCAACATTTAAAGTGTTCTTTCATGTAGGCCAGGCCTATGTGTTTTGATCAAATGAGATAAATTGATGCATGAATTCATATGAATAACATATCTTTATTTAGCTATTGAATTTAAAGAAACTTCAATCACAGTAGAATAATATAACTTGTAATTACAAGCTTTGTAAACATTTAATATGATCATCATGACTTACCTTAAATAACATCTGAAAAAAGACCATCAAAGCACTGTAATATAAGCTAAATAAATGTAAATGTTCATTCTCTTACCATCCATCCATCCATCCATCCATCTTCAACCGCTTATCCGGGGTCGGGTCGCGGGGGCAACAGCTCCAGCAGGGGGCCCCAAACTTCCTTTTCCCGAGCCACGTTGACCAACTCTGACTGGGGGACCCCGAGGCGTTCCCAGGCCAGTGTGGAGATATAATCTCTCCACCTCGTCCTGGGTCTTCCCCGTGGTCTCCTCCCAGCTGGCTGTGCCTGGAACACCTCCCTAGGGAGGCGCCCAGGGGGCATCCTTACCAGATGCCCGAACCACCTCAACTGGCTCCTTTCTACGCAAAGGAGCAGCGGTTCTACTCCGAGCTTCTCTCGGATGTCTGAACTCCTCACCCTATCTCTAAGGGAGAAGCCAGCCACCCTTCTGAGAAAACCCATTTTGGCCGCTTGTAACCGCGATCTCGTCCTTTCGGTCATGACCCACCCTTCATGACCATAGGTGGGAGTAGGAACGAAGATAGACCGGTAGATCGAGAGCTTTGCCTTCTGGCTCAGCTCTCTTTTCGTCACAACGGTGCGGTAAAGCGAGTGCAATACCGCGCCCGCTGCTCCAGTTCTCCGGCCCATCTCCCGCTCCATTTTCCCCTCACTCGTGAACAAGACCCCTAGGTACTTGAACTCCTTCACTTGGGGTAAGGACTCATTCCCTACCCGGAGTAGACAATCCACCGGTTTCCTGCTGAGAACCATGGCCTCAGATTTTGAGGTGCTGATCCTCATTCCAACCGCTTCACACTCGGCTGCGAACCGATCCAGTGAGTGCTGAAGGTCACAGGCTGATGATGCCATCAGGACCACATCGTCTGCAAAGAGCAGCGATGAGATCCCAAGCCCACCAAACTGCAACCCCTCCTCCCCCGACTACGCCTCGATATCCTGTCCATGAATACCACAAACAGGATTGGTGACAAAGCGCAGCCCTGGCGGAGGCCAACACCCACCGGGAACGAGTCCGACTTACTGCCGAGAACCCGGACACAACTCTTGCTTTGGGCGTATAGGGATTGGATGGCCCTCAAAAGCAGCCCCCTCACCCCATACTCCCGCAGCACCTCCCACAGTATCTCCCGGGAGACCCGGTCATACGCTTTCTCCAGGTCCACAAAACACATGTAAACCGGATGGGCATACTCCCAGGTCCC
This sequence comes from Bovichtus diacanthus, assembly GCA_943590825.1. Lineage (NCBI taxonomy): Eukaryota > Metazoa > Chordata > Actinopteri > Perciformes > Bovichtidae > Bovichtus > Bovichtus diacanthus. The sequence continues at coordinate 21,885,251 of CALSBV010011200.1, forward strand.
CTCAAGGATCCTTGTGAGAGTGAAGAGCTGGTCCGTTGTTCCACGGCCGGAACGGAATCCGCATTGTTCCTCTTCAATCTGAGGTTCGACTATCGGCCGAACCCTCCTTTCCAGCACCTTGGAGTAGACTTTACCCGGGAGGCTGAGCAGTGTGATACCCCTGTAATTGGCACACACTCTCTGGTTCCCCTTTTTATACAGGGGAACCACCACCCCGGTCTGCCAGTCCTTAGGCACTGTTCCCGACTTCCACGCAATGTTGAAGAGACGTGTCAGCCACGACAGCCCCTCCACACCCAAAGCCTTCAACATTTCTGGACGGATCTCATCAATCCCCGGGGCCTTGCCACTGTGGAGTTGTTTGACTACCTCAGTGACTTCCACCAGGGAAATTGCTGATGATCCCCTATAATCTTCCAGCTCTGCCTCTATCAAAGAGGGCGTATTAGTCGGATTGAGGAGTTCCTCAAAATGCTCCTTCCACCGCCCGAGTACCTCCTCAGTTGAGGTCAACAGTGTTCCATCCCTGCTGTAAACAGCTTGGATGGTTCCCCGCTTCCCCCTCCTGAGGTGCCGGACAGTACGCCAGAAGCACTTTGGTGCTGACCGAAAGTCCTTCTCCATGGCTTCTCCGAACTCCTCCCACACCCACTGCTTTGCCTCTGTCACGGCCGAGGCCGCTGCCCTTCGGGCCTGTCGGTACCTTGCAACCGCCTCTGGAGTCCCCCGTGATAACATATCTCGGAAGGACTCCTTCTTCAGTCGGACGGCTTCCCTGACCACCGCGGTCCACCACGGTGTTCGAGGGTTACCGCCCCTTGAGGCACCCAAGACCTTGAGGCCGCAGGCTCCCGCCGCAGCAATGGAAGTTTTGAACATTGACCACTCAGGCTCAATGCCCCCAACCTCCACAGGGATGCCAGAGAAACTCCGCCGGAGGTGTGAGTTAAAGGTCTCTTGGGTATGGGCCTCCTCCAGACGTTCCCAGTTCACCCGCACTACCCGTTTGGGCTTACCAGGTCTGTCCAGACTCTTCCCCCACCCCCTGACCCAACTCACCACCAGATGGTGATCAGTTGACAGCTCCGCCCCTCTCTTTACCCGAGTGTCCAAAACATGCGGCCTCAGATCAGATGATACGATTACAAAATCGATCATCGATCTTCGGCCTAAGGTGCTCTGGTACCATGTACACTTATGAGCATCCTTATGTTCGAACATGGTGTTTGTTATGGACAGCCCATGTCTAGCACAGAAGTCCAATAACAAACAACCACTCGGGTTGAGATCAGGGAGGCCGTTCCTCCCAATCACGCCTCTCCAGGTGTCTCCATCGCTGCCCACGTGCGCGTTGAAGTCTCCCAGTAGAACTATGGATTCCCCTACTGGAGCCCCCAACAGGACTCCATTCAGGGTCTCCAAGAAGGCCGAATACTCTGAACTGCTGTTCGGTGCATATGCACAGACAACAGTCAGAGTTTTCCCCCCCATAACCCTTAGGCGTAGGGATGCGACCCTCTCGTCTACCGGGGTGAACTCCAACGTAACGGCACTCAGCCGGGGATTTGTGAGTATCCCCACACCCGCCCGGCGCCTCACACCCTGAGCAACTCCAGAGAAGAATAAGGTCCAACCCCTATCCAGGAGTACGGTTCCAGAACCGAGACTGTGCGTAGAGGAGAGCCCAACCAGATCTAACTGGTAGCGCTCCGCCTCCCGCACAAGCTCCGGCTCTTTCCCCCACAGAGAGGTGACGTTCCACGTCCCCAGAGCCAGCCTTGCCGCCCAGGTCTGGTCCGTCGAGGTCCCCGACCTTCACTGCCACCCGTCTGGCAATGTACCCGACCCCAACGGTTCTTCCTGCGGGTGGTAGGCCCACATGATGGAGAGGGGGGGGGTGCCACGTTGCTTCTTCGGGCTATGCCCGGCCGGGCTCCGTGGCAAACCAGACGCTCGTTGACGGGCCCCCCTTCCAGGCCTGGCTCCAGACGGGGGCCCCGGGCTTCCTCCGGGCAGGGTCACACCTCCTCTTTTTTGATGTTGCATTGGGGTTCTTGAACCATTCTTTGTCTGGCCCCTCGCCTGAGACCAATTTGCCATGGGAGACCCTACCAGGAGCACTAGGCTCCCGACAACACAGCCCTGAGGTTCATAGGAGCACCCAAACCCCTCCACCACGGTAAGGTGATGGTTCTCGGAGGGGTCATTCTCTTACCAGGTGTTTCAAACCCTTACTTTTTTAAAAAAAATTTATTGCAGCTTTTGCGATTTGAATATTGCGTCCTATTACAGTGCGATGTCGGTTTGAATGCAATTTAATTGTTCAGCCCTAAGAAACACTAACTGAATAGAAAGCACAGCAATGTGAAATATGTTTTCTGACATGTTTCTAAAACTTAGTTTAGTGTTTATTGAACAAAAGCCAAACAAATGATGTGTCACTCACGCATGTCACTTCTACAGTAAGTCCAGCTTTCGAGCTGTTGCTCTGATGCTTCACTGTCACTAAATTACTTTTAAATATTGTTTCCTCACAGGGATGTGGGAGTGAAGACAGGCTCCACTGCATTATCTGCAAAGCCAAGGTAAGTGTATTGATGTGTGTGTGTTTTGAGAGGGAGGGTGTTATAAAAATTCAATGAGAGATCTGATGATGTCTCATTCTTTTAATCTTACTGTGTGAAATGTAGGTAGCAAGCATTTAAACAAACACCGTTTAGGTCATTAGACAGTGGCTGCATCTCCAAAAGTAGATTTAAACAGAGCAGATCCATAATACTAATGAGCAATCAGGTCTTTGTTTTGCTCTGTGATTTAGCAGATTTTCCGGCAGTTGTGTTGCTTATGAGCTGTAAGCTGTCTTTTATTCCTTATTATTGCAGCATAACACTCGCTGCGGAAAAGGAGGCAGAAACATTACAATATTTGGCAAAGGATACAAGCCATGTAATGAACAGATCTGTATTCATTTCATGAGCAGAAATTAATCACGCCTTCCTGTGGTACATTCCTAATGCAAATTTCCCGTCAACACATTGTGTCTTGTGTTTTGTGAGTTTATTCGTATGAAATGGCGGCGCTGATGTGTCATCACAGATGGGGCTGGATAAGGTGGCCACATCACTAACCATCTGAGATTAGGAAGTATGCTGTTGATGTGTTGTATGTATTCATGCGTGTGCCGTGGGTCAAAGCATCAGAAGCTGGCTACTGACTGTTTTATTCATTGTTCGCTCTACAGCGGCGGGTTGAAAATGTGATCTTTGCCGTCTGTTCTTGTGTGTATGTATGGGAGGGATCCACTCTGCGGAAGAAAATGTCACAGTTACTCTGACAACGACCTTTCAGGATTTTAAGATATAAACAGATTCACACACTGATGGAAGTTAAATGAAACATTTAGTCTGTAGGGAAGTCTCCACAGATTGTTTTTATTCATCGAAAAATGTGTCTTTGTCTCCATTTGGGGTCAAAGACCAATTGGTCCGGAGAGTGATGTCAACATGTCTCTATTACATACAGCTGGGTTTGTTACCCGCGGGGTGACCGAATGAATTTTGAAATGATTCTCAATTTTTGTACAAGTCAATATATTGATACTGTGGGTATTGTGCATATTTTCTTAGAAATAGGACCTGGGGTCGGTGTTTCGCTTGGCAGCGGTTGACTGACATTTGAGAGCCAGGGTTGCTAGGAGACATGCTGTTAACTTTCGTAACTCACCTTGTCATATTGCTTCCCAATACAAGTTGGATTTAGCACTGTGACACTGCCATTAGTGCTTTGACGCAGTTGGCACAGGTTGCTTCTATTATCATTAGCCAGAACGTGTCATAATGCTAAACGCCTCTTCAGCTTGTACATCGGAAATCATCAAATATTTTTGCTTTGGACCAGGCCTAAGTTAACCTTTATGAGGATGATTGTGTGCTGCAGTTTACTGATCACTGTACAAAACCAGGTCCCCATGATACATCACCAGAGTAAATACAAAGGCTTCTGTCCCACGAGCTGTCACCTGACTGTAGTAATGTAACTCAGTGTTGTTTAAATGGAAGTCATTTTCTTCTTTTTTTTTTGTTTCCCTGACAGTATTTGGCTGCAGGCAAACACATTTTCTAGGTGCTACAACCATCTCTGCTCCTCTTTTACCTAAGAAGGAACATTTCTTGCACTTTCGCAGCATCTCCATCTGACCGTTGCACTTGTCTCCGTCCATTGTACGGATGGCATCGTCATCCATTATTAATGCGAGGCAGAGACATCCCACGGAGAGGCATGAACAGGGGTTAGTGGGAAGACTGGTGAATGCTCCGAGTGGCAGCAGTGCCATTTAGAGAATGATTGTTGGGAGGCCTTTACTGTATGAACTCTGCTACAGTAAGTTAATGCATCAGTATAATAACATTTTAATGTCTGCAGTGGCAAGGCCATTTAATATATGACCACAGAGAGATGTATATGTACATCAGCAATGACTGCAATGATGATAGTGATAATCATTTGGTCCTGCGCCGCTATCAGTCTCTAATACGTTACTGCAATCACCCTTGGTTAACATTAAGAGGCTTTAGCCATTAAGACTTTGAGCAAGCAGTGCTCATCATACAATCCCCAATTCGATTTCATTTCATTTTTCTAGCTTTCTTTTTCTTGTTGATGCTTCTTTTTCTTGTATGTTGTTTTCCCCTTTTGCAGCGTCGTCTCAAATGTGGGCCATTTGTATGAGTTATGCTAATTTGTTGGGGCAATGAATGCATTAATTTCATTAGCACATGGCCTCAAAGCAATAATTACCAGAGTAGGTGTGTCACAAGCAATCATGTTAAAATTTGCCAGTTAATTATTAAGATTTTGTTCTGAGGGACCTGAATTTGACACCGAGTCGCCGAGGGAAAAAAAAAAGAGAGAGGAGAAAGTTAATGCATTCCAGTGGCCGAGGCTAGGTGCTTGTTGTGGAGCACAGTGGGGGGGCTGCGGCATTGTGGGCCTACTGGCACGATTTTTACATGTTGACAGCTCACATTCTGGACTAATTACCGCAAATAGCAAAGTGCTAGCTGGTGCTCGGTCAATCCAGGAGGGTGTAATTCTGAAGGAAAGGAGATCCAGAGCCGCCTAATGGCCTCTGCTCCATTTGATTGGAGTCCGGTGGAGAAGACATTGGTTTGGGGGTGTTGAAGGAGGAAGCACATTCACAGCTCTCTTCCCTTCACTTTCACACCAGTCGTCTGCTAGTCATTTAAATGTTCATGACAGGACTTATAGAAGGCTGTACAACAGTTAATAACGTTGCAAGTCAGAAAATCAGTTTGATTGGTCAGCATGCAAACAATATACAGTAGCAAAAAGGAAATGTTCAATCAGTAGTGGGGGGTCAAGCATTTTGTGAACTTTCATTGTTTGATTGTTGCTGCAAACATATTGTCAGTTCTTTTTGACCCCTGTATGTTAAAAGCAGAGAACTCTAATCTTATAAATTATAAATTGCTAAATATATTAATACCCTTGGACATAACCAGTATACTGGGGATACAAATATAACACATTTTGACTGAATTTTAAAAACAAAGATACAGGCTAGCCTCATATCTGTAATTACTTTTTGGGTTTTATTTATTTATTTATATATATACATATATATATATATATTTTATTTTATTTTTTTAAAATGATATATATATTTTTTATTATTATTATTATTGTTATATATTTTTTAAATACCAGGGCATCTTCAACCTGGGAAGCTATGACCGTCTACTTTTCTTGATAGCAGATTATAAAAAGCTTCTGCAGCCATGGTAAATGTGCTAGTTACGTTTTACACCGTCACACAAATGGATATATTACTGATTGTTAATCTACTGTGGCTTTAAATGTTCAGGTAGCTCATTTGCTCCACGCTTTAGACAAAGGCAACTGCCAAATGAATAAATGTAAATTAAGATGATTTATTAAAAATGCTAAAATGTTTTGGGATATTTTATTGCAGACTTCAAAATAGAATGTATTTCTCTAGATTGTGTATAGTGTTAACATTTTGCAGCTTAAATTGCCCATTCTGTGATTCATGTCAACAAAAAAAGGAGTAGTATTTGAAAGACATTGTAACTCAAATGAACTGGTTTTAAAAGGCTGTTTGCAATTAAAGTCATGATGTAGAAATCAGTCCAGACAGAGCCACAGTCGAACCCGAGAGCTTAGTTTATACACTACGGTTGTATAACTTCAAATCTTCTGACACAATTCTGCACCGTTCTGAACCTTCCCCGCCCCGTGTCTCTCAAGTGTCTCCTTAAAGGTGCTAGCATTTACACTCCCATCCCCCTCTTTGAAGAAGAAAAAATGTTAATCATCACTTGATTTTATATGGAAAGCAGATTATCCTTTGATTTTGATGAATGCAGCAGCTGCCAGACTCTTCATTTGACTAAAAGCAGGACATTCTGCCGAGGCCTCTCATATGTCACTAAGCCTCTGTCAGGACAGTGCTGTGACAGGAGATGACACATGAAAGGAGTTCCTCCTCATGGCTTTCACAGGACAATGGAACATGGCCTTGAGGTAGTGTGTGTGCATGTGTGTGGACAGTGAACGCACAACAGCATGAAAGTGTTTGCTCTCCGTGTCTGTCTTCTTGCTTTATTTTATTTTAACAATATTTTCGTTCCTTTTTTTTAGAAATGGAAATTTTTCAACTGGAATTTGAATCCTCCATATTTATATATTTGTGCGATTCAAAATATCTAGTGTACTGATATTCCATCTGTTTTTGCGATTTTAAAAACTGCTTGATTTGATAGCACGGTTATGAGAAGTGCTGTCAACTTCTGTGCTGTGCCACTGCTACTGACTGGAGAATGTCATTCTGTATTCTACTGACGTTGATAAAAGTTTATTCTCCCCTTTTTCAACAAGCCCGAGTAGTGTTAACCATCAACCATTAGCGTTTGAGCAGAATCCTTTACAATATTTAACATTTGGGAGGGCCAGTCACACTTTTAAGTTGACATTTCACTTAGTGCAAGCTGGGTTAAGTAGCGTCCGTTTCGAGGGTAGAAGTTAGTTTCCTATCTTGCCAATGTCAGGACTAATTCACAATAGATGTCACTTCAATATCACTGCAAATAGTCCAGGGGCAAATGTATAAACAATGCGTACGTACAAAAAAACCACGTTTCATTTCTCACACAAGAATGCGAGAACGTCACGTATACATCAGACCAGGCGTACACGGTTTTCTTGAGGATAAGGAAGAGCCTAAATATAAGGTGAGAGACGTGTCTTATAGTATATTTAGCCAAAAACGAATACACATGCATATTTCTGTCTTTGTGTGACACAGTTTGAGTGTTATGCATCTGACCCCTGGTCTCCACAAACTGAAATGTAGCATCTGTATTTTGTGCAAATTCCACGCAACATTTTGGGCCGATACTTGTGTCACGTTCAGACTGAAGAGTCACAAAGTCAGCAGAGAAAAAAAAAAACACAAAAAAACTACAGCATCTGGTTTGGTTGGATAAGGTTGCAAACAAAATTTAATTTACATCATAGCAGGGTCAGTCTGTAGCAATTATTCCAAGCGAAGACTTGGACTCTTGGTAATTTCACCCTTTTTATTTAACCTCTCTTTCCTGCCATCCGTCCCCAGGCACAATTCATTTGAGTTCCTGTTCGGGAGGGTCCTGAGGCTGATTCAATTAAGTTTCCTTTAATTGGCTTTCAGGCATCCAAACTGAAACTGATGGAGAATTAATAACAGCTCCAGTTGGTCTCTGCTCTGTTTGCAACCTTGGAAACATCCTAAAAAAAGAAATGGAGGCAAAGTCAGCCCTATTTTTCCCATGTCGTGGTCACAGTTACTGTGTGGTCCCTGATCTGAGTATGCGATTCCAAAGACAATATGTACTGTTCTCCAAACCCATCAAATCCATCAATTAGTGATAAAAGATTTAAACACTGTTCCCGTTGAGCCTTTACAGGACGTTCTCTTTTATATGTGTTCTTTACTGAAGCACATTACTGTTTAGGTAGCTAACAAATGGCTAATGGTTGTGAAATGGCAGGAAATGATAGGCTGCTGAAATTAAGGTTTGGAGTTCACATATCATTAACAGTCATGAAATCAACTTTTCCTCTGACTACACTTTCCCCCAGAGTCTGCCTTTTGTCTTCAAACAGCGCCAAAGCAATCATTATGCTCAGACATAATGCACCATAATGACAGTAATTTTGGTATCACATTTTCAAATGTTAGGCCTTAATTCATTGTGGTTAAGTAGCTTAGTTCTGATTCACATTTTCTACCCTTCTTAGCAGAGTGCTCAGGGAATGAGACGTCTGGGGCAGGACAGGAGAGCGCCACGTGCAGGAACATTCATGTGAATGCTGTGTGCAGCGCTCACTTCACTGTAGTCCTTCTCTTTTCTTCTAGTGCTGTTGAATTTATTCTTTTTACGTTTTCATCTGACTTCATGATATATACTGTAGGTCAACACATTGCAAGAAGCAGCAAATCCCTATGTAAAGGATCATTTCCATCCCATAATGTCAGAATCAAAATAGATGTCAGCATGCAGTTTTGACTGCTCTAAAATTAAGTAGTAAAACCAGCGCTCCCCGACCTTTTTGCACCGCGGACCGGCTTCATGCAAGACAATTTTTTTCTACGGACTGTGGGGGTGGGGGGTGCATAATAAAACGCACAATAAAGTGCTAAAATATTATTTCATTATTCCATATATAATGTAAATATAATTATTCTATTTTATATTATGCACTTTATTTATTTTATTATTACATTGTAATATAATATAATATACATAAAAATGTTTAGAATAAATATTACCAACACAAAAAAAATAAGTTTTATTCTTTCTGTGCGTCCCGGTACCAAATAATCCATGGTCCGGTACTGGTCCGGGGCCCGGAGGTTGGGGACCCCTGGTTAAAACCACACTTCTCAGAATTAAAAAAAACTTTGTTTTCAGTTGAAAATAAAATATATATTATAATATACGTATATATATATATACATATATATATATATATATATACGCCTTTTGCTCATGTTAAGACATATTCAAATTAAAATACAACTTCCTGGTTCAGATATCTTCAGCATGGAAGAAATTTTGCCGACTATGATAATCGATTTACTATCATTGTTTATTTTAAAGCAAAAATACCAACAATGCACAGGTTCCAGCTTCTCACATTCACTTTCAGTCATTTATTTTGTATTCTACGATCCTTTGGGTCTTTGGGTTTTGAACACTTGGTCAAAATAAAAATAAAACATTTGTTAACTAAAAGGGCACTCAAAGAGCACAGACATCTGTCACGGCCATGCCATATTTTGTAATGTTAAAGAAAGTGAAAAGTCATCTGTGTATCCGGACCGTGACTTAGATCCTCTCCAAAATGTAATGGGTTCTTCCTTGGTCCGTTCTACACCCTTCCATCAACATTGGGCCAGTAGGTTTTCTGTAATTCTGCATAAATATGACCTTACACTCTGGAAATGAGCAAGGGGCATCTTCCATTACAGGGCCCACGTGTAGCGCATTGTGTTTTCAATAGTTCTTGGACAACAATGGAGCTTTATGGCCCAGAGGAATAGAATACAGATGTGTTCTTCTGTGTTATAGGTTTGTACAATGTTTTGTACACAGCATTAGTTTGTAATGACCAACTGGCACGTCAGTGGGGGTTAAGAGGATAACCGTCTCAGATGTGTCCTCAATTAAATTAAAGTAAACATATATATTTTTTTTAAATAAAAGTAATATTATTTAATTTTTTTTATAATATTGAACCGTATTTTCCTCACATACTGTGTTTTTGTTTAGTTTTCTGCTCATGGTAAGACAATATGAGATATATGGTGGGGGCCTCATTATAATGATTTGTTGGCATTAAAAACACCTCTTGATCACTACCTGAGGTTAATACTTACACAGTAGGCTATATGATGTTGGACACATAGAAAGAAAGAAAACATAAACTGCATTTAATGCCCACTATTTCAGCTTCATTTTTTTATCTCTTTTGACCAATTCTAACATTTCACACATGTAGTTGTTCATTAACCAACATCTTCCTCATAGCGGACCTTGCTGGTGTGGATCAGTATTTTTTATTACAAGGTCCCTCACAGCCATTATGCACAGAATCTTTCGGATCCAAACTGAGCTGTAAATTTTGAGAGAATCTGACACCCCTGCCCGAGGGTTACAGCAGAATCCTAACGAGGCCACAGCGACATTTCCATCACCATACAGTCAGTCGCACCATACATCAGCTCTGCGCTGAACATCTCCCACTGACGCATGAAGTCAGTGACAATTTCAGACGTAACACTTTATTAGTACCCCCCCCATATCCTCGCTGTAATGAATGAGGCCATTTAAACAGGATTTACGATATCTTTAAAACTTGATTGCTTAGAATTTGAGAATTATTCATAAGACTAAAGCATCATTTGTCATACGGCGAGTGCTGTTTTGGTGGGAACAAATGCTTTTGTTGTAGTTTTTCAAATGAACTCCTTTTCATCCACTCTTCAAATAAGCAATTTGTATGCATATATGTCCACACAACGGATGTAATTAAAGGGAATGAGGCTCAGGTGACAACTCGCAATCAAGTTTTCCTCATAATGCATCGTGCCACCGCCGAGCTAAAGTAACAGATATGGATGCAAATGATTAAGAATACGCACACGTATTTTATTACAATGCGACTTCTGCTGAAACAAAGGGTACAGTGTTCCTACACAGGCGTGGCTGTGATTCTGAGGCGTTGAAGGAAATACAATGGCAGAGTTTAGTTTGCTTAAAGGTAACCTCTGTTGAACTTCTTCACTTATTGCACAATGCACTTAAGGTAGTGTATTATCTCCCCTTGAGTTGCATTTCCTCATTTCCACCATTGAAGAGGCTTCCTCGCCTTGTTACAAAGATTATTGTGCTCACTTCCTGAGGCAGTGTGACCATGCTTTGTGTGCGATGCCCAGATCATCTCATAATTACACAAGGATCCTGAGGCAGAGGGTGGGGACCCAAGTGAAGGACCAGTAATGTCCACACACACACACACACTGCTATAGCTTGGAGGCATGGCTTACTATTGCCACAGCCAAGAATGAGGCCTCTCAGGATAGATTTACACACAAATAAAACCAGTCTTATCTTGGCCCACATGTGAACGAGAACTGATTACACGGTCTACATTTCAAAGCTCAGATTAAATGGAGTCAATTTCCAATGGCCTATTTATTCCAACCTGCAAACACAATGGAGCCAAATCTGATATTACTGCACTAAGACCTCAAATAAGTTAAACTGTCCACTGGGAAACGGAGAGGTCGAAGATGTGCAAAGTTTTTTCATTGTTTCAGCACAAGTGTAGTTCATTGATATTACACTTTTGTAACTGCAGACCAAATGCAAGCCAATATGAAAATGTGTTTTTGACTTTTGACTGAATATAATGTATCTAGACAAGCTACTATTTCTTCTTTTAACACCAGTTTCCAACACACTTTGTTTTTTGCTTGACCATAATAATTAACTTTTGTTGCCAGCACGATCTGACTCGGTACCGGTCACATGCGGACACTTGCTTAACGCACTGAATACCCCTTTAGTGTCATTTTTCAACATGCAGGGTAGTCCCATACACTTAAAAATGTGGTAAACGTTGTAAATGAAAACAAATATGCTTGGTTAGGTTTAGAAAAAGATCATGGTTTGGATTAAAATAAGTAAATGGACTTGAATTTAATATTGCGCCTTTCTAGTCTTCCTACCACTCTAAGTGCTTTTACACTGCATGTTAACGTTCACACAATGTTGACAAAGGCTCATCAGAATCTAATGTAAATACTCATTCACCACACTTTGGGGTTCATGAGGGTCAATCTTTGACATGCAGACTGGAGGAGCCGGGGATTGATTGAACTATCTTCCACTTAATGAATAAGGGATGTCCCACTCTACCTCCTGAGCCACATCTGCCCAGTATGTTTGTAATGTAACTTAAGTTACGTATGTAAGTTAAGTACGTTATGTAAGTTAACTTCCGTACTTAAGTGAAAATAAATCAGCGTTGACTTTTGGTTTCACACGGGACATGACCATCTCCTGCGTGAAAGTCTGTTTGTTTGACGCGTCCTTCCACCCCGCCCTCCTCCCAACCCAGACTTTCTCGCTCTATATTCTACGTCACCTGACTACTGGAGCACCTGCTCTGAGCGTTTATCATTGCCGTGGCGGGAAGTGAAATACAAAAAGCGAAAAATGCGTAGTGATGCCACACAACATTGCCGTGTTATTCATACGCCATTTGGTGATACAAGGCTAGCGTTGTAGTTTTTTTTTTTTTTTTTTTAAAGGAACATGTCTTGAAAGCAAGTGGATGAAGCTTATACTGACGTGAACAACATTAGGTTGATCTGTGACTCGTAAAGCTTTTTATCGGTCAGTTTTTGGTATATTTAACAACTCTAGTAGGCAATATTATAATACTACTGGCATGAGTTGGAGATGCAATTATCCTATGGTCTTCTTTGTTTGAAATAGTTTGCATAGTGTATCTTTTTAATGGATTTTTCAATATATTTTAAAGACCAAAGTCATTGGTTCTACTATGAACAACTCGGCATTCCGATAGTAAATTAATGAAACAAACTTCAGAGATGGGGAGTATGTGCAGTCATTATTATCTTAATCATTGGGTTTGATTACCTTCGTTGGAAATCACAAAGATTACATTTTTTTTTTTATTTTAAACAATTTTATGTTTGAAATAAAAGCCTTGTAGATTTATTATCTGAAATGTGAAGATGTACTTCAAAAAAGTCTTTATTATCCATTAAGTAAGTCAAGTTTTTTCTGTGTGTGTGTGTCGCATGAACGCTCGCGCACACGCGTGGGTGTGTTTATAAAATCCCATAAAGTCACATTGCAATGCCTCAGCAAAGCTCTTGATTAGCCGCGGTTTTATGTTTGGATGGTCCATTTAATTAGGTTATGTACGAGATAAAGGCCAGCCAAAAGTAATCACAAGGATTATTTACTCCTGTTAATTGAGGTTCCATCTTAACACCACAACTAAAGGTTAATGTTCTCTTGGTATGTTATTTACTGTCCACATTCCATAGGCTGGCTCACACCACACACAGTGGAGGAGGGAAAGGAGACTCCACAGGTAAAGGGGGGAAATAGAAAATGGGAAATGATTTGTAACGTAATATTGACAGCAGTTGAACTTTGGATATTTAACAGACCCGCTCTAAGCCTTCTGAAATACTGTATAACCTTCATTTTAATAATCTTACTTTGGCTCAGGTGTGATGCTCAAGTTTCCTGGAGCTTTAGGTGGGTGCAGCCCATCACTGCACCTAATCTCCCCTTTAACTAACCACAGATAATTCTCCATGCACATGTAAATCAGAGAGTGTGCTTTAAAGTGAATTGAAAGGTAGATTTAAAGTGACATTGTGTGATTAATTCTACCGCTCTCTAAATGACCCTTCGTTTCTGTCTTCATAGGAATGCTGTTCTAATAGTCTTTCCAATAGTGATTAAAATTACAAAAATGTGAACCTGTAGGTTAATAAAAATGGTAATTTAACTAGTATCTGATTTAATTGACTCTGAAGAAGTACTTAAACGTGTTTGCACTCTGGAAAATCTACATGGCTCAGCGGCAAAGAAATTGGAATATCCAGCTGTCAAGATAATAAATTTGACTATTTCATCACTGTAATCTTCATACAATCTCACTTTGTGCCGGTCTCTACGACTCACCGCTAATGTAATAAATCACTTCTATGTTTGGATTTGTTTCATGCGTTTTAGAGTAATTGTAATATACTCAAAAGACCCAAAGTGTGATGAGCAGCCGGTGTTCTTAACCTTTGTAGATTCAAGATTTGAAAAGTTTAACTCAAACTTCTACCTACATCAAACTTCTGCTGTGTTAGCAGGTGGCTTTGAATGTGCGGAACTATGAGATTTTTACTTTTAGACGCAGCGGTCCATTTGAACTCCTTATAAGCAGTATATAAACGAGTAACAGACGGTTTATAACACACTATAATGGTGTTTGCAGATACGAGGACGTTTTGAAGTGTTTATTAGGGGTGTAACTCAGCGTAACTACCTGTATCTGTTTATTTCACAAAAAATATCTGTATTCGGATTTATTCCAGAACTGGAAAAGCCAAGGCGTTTACAGGAAGTTGTTAAACATTGTCTAGTCTGCTTAATTTTCTGCAATAAATTCTTTTTTTTTTTTAATTCTACTATTCTTCTAAATTGATATTTAAAATGACATAATATTGTAATTATGTCCCTGAATGAATCAATGGTAAAACATGGGGGGAAAAGAGTCTAAACTGTGCAACTGTTAAGGTCGGGGTGGACGTACAACAGAAGGTTTTAACAGATGAAAATCAGAATGGCATCGGGCCATATCGCAGGATTTATTTTTTAAAAACTAGATGCTGTGCATATAATGAAGGACGTCTAGGTGAAAAATAACGTTGGCTTGAAGTGGTTGTGAAAAAAAAGAGAAAGCTGTTGATACACAATCTGAGAAGCTCTCTTGGCCTTTTGCCACATACTTTTGAGACAGTCCCTAACTTCAGCTCCTCAATTTTCATTTGCTGTCAAGAATAATACTCCAAGAAGTTTCTGGGCCCATTTTCAGGCTAAACAATGGTGAGACATTTGTTTTACGTTCAGTATTTACCTCTCTAAATAGAAGTTTTCGATGTTAGTGGCAGAGTCCTCTATTCCTGTGCTGTCATTTTTAGACTGCAGATATTATGTGTTAGTGACATACCACTGTTAGTATTTATTTTTGGAAAAATGTAAAAAGAATATAAATTCTTTGTTTAATTAAACATTTCCACTGCTCATATTGTTAAGAAATGTCTTCGACGACGATATTTACATTCTCTGAGCATTTTTGAGGTTAATGAATCATAAATAGTTTTGCCTGACTGTTTACAACAAACAGTGTTGTAGAGTGTTACCATCTATTCGTTGTTTATACGCTGCGACATGGTTTGGTAGCTCAAAGTGTGCCACATGCCTATGATTGTGGACCCCTACAAGACTTGCAAACCAGATCATTCTTGCCACGGGTGTAATTTCTTTCTCTTTTTTTTTTTTTCCATTTCTTATTTATATGATGCCAAAAATATGCTCCCAGGGCTATCATTTTTCTGTGTCTGTTTGCAAAAGCGGAGAGCTAAGAGGATTTATCTCCTTGACCCATCACACAAAGACAATGAGCTGCAGAATAGTGGTGTCCAACTGGGAGGACCGAGGGTGGGCACACCCACCCATCCTCAGGCCTCCTTCTAAAGACAGAATCATGTTACAGGTGAGAGACCCATTACTCTTGTCTGTATCAACTCTCGCTGCCTTTCTAAAAAGCCAGTGCATGTGTGTGTCGGTTGCAGGGATTACTGTATGTCAGGGTTATATCTCGGGCTTGTTTTGACCAGCTTTGGCTTCAGGTTTCTGACAGTACATAGTATTAGATATCTGCAATGGCAGGAGCAGCACAAAGCAGCTTGTCCCTGTCTCCAGTATACACCAGCACAGTATCAGGCTTTGCATGGAGACTGAGGAATAAAATGGTGTTGCAGAACTCCTCACTTTTTTAGGAGCCGTTTGCCCCAGGGCTAGGGCTAATGGTTTACTCACTCCCCGACAGGCCCTCGGGCTCCAGGTAGTCTCACATTGTCAAGCTGCTCTCATTAACTCCTATAACTCCTGGAGAAACAAGCGTCAGACAGTCACATACTGAGGCCTTACACGTGGAAGTGCAATACACTGACAAACACGTTTACAGGTACACAGGTAAATTATAGGTTTAGAAAAAAAGAAAGTTAGAAACAACTTTTTTTTTTACATTTAAATCGCTACTCGAAAGTGTAGCGTTGTTGTGTTTAATATACAGTTGTTGATCATCAGTAAATCTTTGTTTCACATTAGTGATTGAAGGAAGATTTAAATGTTGCGTCTGGTCATTTACATGAAATCAGGGAATTATTCAGACGGATAACAACAAACCAAACACCCACCATCATCTAACAGCACCATATAGAAATATTAACTAAACACAAACATAGACGTAAACATTATCCACATGAATATAAACCTCTCACAAATAAAGCTACATCCTACAACAGAAAAACAACAAATATACTAACACGCAGACAGAGCCCTCTAAGCACAAGACACACATCCAAACAAGACATCTGTGAAAAACACTGTATATTTGATCCAGTTCATAAACTAAAAGTCTGCAATCGAGTCTGAGAAATTGATCTATCATATGTTACTTTTCTCC
Source organism: Bovichtus diacanthus (assembly GCA_943590825.1). Classification (NCBI taxonomy): domain Eukaryota; kingdom Metazoa; phylum Chordata; class Actinopteri; order Perciformes; family Bovichtidae; genus Bovichtus; species Bovichtus diacanthus. The sequence continues at coordinate 21,901,628 of CALSBV010011200.1, forward strand.
TCCTACACGTGCTTTAAAAACAAACTTTTAAAATGTTATCGTAAATCATGATATTAAGGACTATATAGAATGAAATGTATTTTGTTCTCCACCTCAGTTAGCTCAAAAATATTCACATATTCTTTCTTTAGTAGTTGAATAATTACTAAGATCCTTTTACTTTTACTAATATATATAAAATAAAAGGATCTTAGTAGAGCCACAGCACAGTATACAATACTAAAATATCACCTAAAATATAATTTAGTACTTATATTATATAGTATGGCCTCTTCTAGAGTGTTATTTTATTAGAAATATGATATTATTTAGTTATTATTGATGCATTATATTTGGTGAATATAAAGTGGATATAATTGTAACAGCTTTATACTGTTGGGTAATTTAATCCATATTGTGCATCATATTTTATAAGATGATCATACAGGTTATATGTAAAATCTTCTAATGAAGTAAAAAGTAAACCTTTTTATAGTATGTAAAATAAGTACACTACTTGAATTTCTGAAATATCTGCAAGATAAAAATGGAGAAACAAAGCAGTTACAGATACCATGGCGTCAAGTTGGATTCCAAAATATCTGTTTCCATTCGCCTTTGTTGTGTTTTTCATTCTTGATATGCCATCTTTCCAGCTCAGCCACGCTGCAATATTTCAGCCTTATTTTCAAATATTGGCATTTTGAATGCACAGAATTCTTTTCTAAAAGGGGGGATACAAACATAGCAATTGCTGCCATTTTCCCAGTTTTATCACTTATGTGATCCATATCACAGAAGAATAGAAACACATATTTCGGAACTTTCACATATATGACTTAATGAGGTTTGGTGTATGTTGCTGACAAATTGTGTTTTCTACTTAAGCTCAGCCACATACAGCTGTCAGTGATGTGCACATCCTTAACAGATTAAATGTATTAAAAAAAAAAAAAGGTAAATCAACTTTTTGGAAATACAGTTCTTCTGTTTCAAACCGTGCACTATAAAACAGTCACTATGCAGTGATATCACGATTTCTGAATTATACGTTAGACCTGTAAACGTCCTGGGTATTCTCACAGTCACCTGTTCCACTGTTTCTCCTTTAATCTTGATTAAATACGGCAATCTCTTTGTTTGACAATGTATGAGCTGCTGGACCGTCGCTGTGTAAAATATGCACCCAGGCCTAAAGAACTGTAGAGTAAATTATAGACCCCTAAGCCAACATGTTTTCATAAGACGCAGTCTCAGATAGAAGTACTCACTTTGTTAATCCACTCATCCATTTATTCACTTTACAGCTGACTGGCATCATATACATTAATACTTTTAAAAGTACAAAGAATTGTTCCTAGTTTCTTCTGTATGAAATATCACGCCGCCACATTAACTTCTGTTCTGACAAGTTAAAAAAAACGAAACGCGTAGCCATTTATATTACGGGAATATTTTTTTACATTTACGAAAAAAACTTGGATATCCTCTGAGAATAAAGTGATACATTTAGCGGGGAAAATTCAGAAATGTTCTAGGATTAAAGTCACAAATTTACAAAAAAAAAAGAAGTGGTTGATCCAACCCTGCAGAGTGAAGCAATGTGATTTCTTAAAAAACAAAAACAATACATTTTTCTCATACATTTGTGACTTTAATACCTGAGAATTTATTTATTTTTTCCTCTAAATTTACCACTTTAATCTATTTTCTTCTTAAAATATTACCCCCCTCTCCTGGCTCCATAATTCATAAAAAAAATGTACCTACAGTGGACCTTATACGCTTTCGTACAGAACAACATCGGTCATACATTTATTTATTTACATTGTATTTATATTTGTATTTGTTTGGTTAGGGATATATGAGCTGCAAAATACTTTTTTTCTTTTCAATCACATTTTCACAGAGTGATGAATACGCCATTTTCTGCCAAAGTTAAAACGGTTTTAGTTATTTTGAGATTTGAGATTTTTCAATATGATTATCAATCCAGCAACTTGTTTTTATATTGTAGGTGTTGATTGAAATGATTTTGTTGCTATAATGCAACTGCTTGAATAAATCATAACACATCCATTCCTCCATTAGGCGTCTGAGTGAAAGGCACTACACAGCTGTTCAGCTGCACTGGAGTTTCATAACAGTAGACCCTCCCACTGCTGCCAACCAGTTCCAAGAGTTTTCTGAGGGGAAAAAATAGAAAACTGTAGAAAAGCTATAAAAGCATTTCTACATTTTTGTACCTGTACAACACATTTTTCTCTCTTCTCTTCTTCCCTTTGCCCAGCACTTATGCTTGTTGAGGTTGAAAAAGATTAGGGGAAAAATAGTGCATCATAAACTGGCTGCAGGCCTCGAGGCAACAGTGTCTGCTCTAAAGCTGGATAATCTCATATCAGTGTGGCGTGTTCATTTAGCTTAAAAGATAGGACAGTTTTAGAAGCACCTCCTTAGGTTATTATGAAGCTTTTCATACTCAAGATGATAACTCATTCTGGCACCTGTGTAATTTACTAATGACACATGATTTTAGCCTGCACTGACTGCGAGCCGGGGAGGAATTACAGTGCACTGCAGAGCCTTCTGCAGATATGCCAGCCCACATTGAGGCAGAACCTGGTTGGGTTGTGTTTTAACCGTCTTTAATTAGGTGTGTTTACTCTGTATTCCATTTGCAGAGATCATGAAAGAGCCTAGGGATAGGTAGATTTAATTAAGGGACATTGATGAAAGCACACAGCTCATCTCTAAAGTGTTTCCTCTGACATTGCTGCAAAATATCTTGATGACAGGTGGTGCTGGGGAGGAGTTCACACGGCTGCGAAATAGAACAATTTGGATTCATTCTCACCATGTGTCGGTGGGAAGGTGTTATAGGTCTTCTGTTATATATCACTGAACTCAATTTAACTGCTAAATAAAATCCATTTAGATATACAAAATTACGCAGGGGATTTTCGGTGTGGAAACATGGGGAGAAAAAAAAAAAAAGATGTAATTGCACATAAAGGAAATGTGATGGTCGGTGAGATAGTGGAAATGTACGAGCAGCTTTGCAATTAGCAAATGCAGGCCTGCCACATTGTCAAATGCCCTCACGCTCTGTCTCTGCGATAATTGTCACAGCCCCTCTCTTTTATTACAATCTGTCACAGAGTCAACCATATTCATTATGAATTCTTATCTGCTTGTGCTTTAACATTTGCCAGATGGCACGTCGGTATCAAAAGCTAATAATGATGTAGTAAGGAAATTAAGACTTTATCAAAAGCTACTTAATGCTGGAAAAAAAAGGAAAATCAAAATACATTGATGCATCAGTTGATCCTTGATGATCCCATCTGTGAAATTATGAAAGGTGAATCATCCTATCTTATAACTCCAGAATATGCAAATTGCAGAGCAAAGCTGAAATTTGATTGGGTTTAGCTTAACTAATCTCCTTTGGTCATAATTTAAGTTTTTGATGTAGAAAGAAATCCCATTTTATACACAGATTGAATCTGTTTTTTCTAACCTACAGTACAGAATTCACTGGAAGGATAAAGTGGCAATGTCCATAAAATATGTAAAGTATGATGTTAGCATATGGACAGCTACACAAAAATAAGAAGGAGCTCTCAGACATTTTATACACCTGCCAATTCCCAAGAAAGGGATTTACCTTTGCCATGAGCTGCAGATGCGCCGGTCTAATGAATACATGCATGGAATACCTAAGTCTCCTTATAACAGAGCAGAACAGGCTGTATACAATACAACATGTGGAACAATGTGATTTTGAATGCAGCTGAAGAAAGAGAAAATTTATTTTAAAATCTTTTTTCTTTTTTACTTGTGAAACTGCAGCCGACTGGATCTTTGAGCTCACATCAGCATGCTCACTATGTCAATGTTAGCCTTTTCTTTAGCAGGTTTAATGTTCACCATCTTAATTTAGCATGTTAACATGTAAACATTTGCTAATAAAAATAATTCTCATAATTCAACACAGTACAGCTGAGGCTGCTGAGAATTATTTCTACATGTACTGTGTTTGGTCATAAACTAAACTTTTAAATGAAAGATCAGTCGTTCCAAGTTATAACAATATGAGAACCATGAATGTCTGCACTAAATGTCAAGACAATCCATCCAATAGTTGTTAATGTTAATAATAATAATAATCAGAATCATAATAATAATAATAAAAACCTAAAAGCTCGAATCAACTTTATTTATTTAGCACCGTTCATACATACATGCAGCCCAAAGGGCTTCACATAGCAAAATTAAAGAAAAATACAGACATAAAAATAAAAACAAAAATAAACAACAAGACTGAAAATTACAACAATAAAACAAAATGTTGTCAGTGCAATAAATACATGGGATGAAAAAAATGTAAAACCCAATGATTCAAGCTTAAAAACTAAGGCAATAACATTACTACAAATTAAAAAGCCAGATTAAAAATACCTTTAATTTGCTTTTAAAAATACAGAGAGAGCTCGCCATTCTGCTATACAGAGGCAGTGAGCTCCACAGTTTGGGTCATAAAACAGACTCATCACTCTCACTGGTACTTTTATAGGGCACATAAGGGACATTTAAAAGAAAAAGTGGCGAAGGACCTCAGTGATCTGGCTGGAACATAAAAGTCAACCGCATGGTGGCGCTAGAGGAAACATCAGTGGATCACCAAAGCAAGTCAAATGAATTGCCTCTGAACCATGAATATTTACTAAAAGAATGTGGTGTTGAGATGTTTCACTCCATATGTTAAAACCTTGACCTTCTGGTGGCACGAGAGGAAAAAGCAGAGGATCTCCTAAGTCATTAGAATGTATCCTTTAGGGATCGTTAATGTCTGTACAAAATGTAAATACAATCCAATACAATACAATAGTTGTTGAGATTTTTAAGTCAGGACTAAATTTGTGGATCCATCGACTGACATCCATCCATGCTCCTTACTTATATATGATATAATAAAACAGGGAGACTAGAAATAATGGCTTCTCTTATATAAGCCAGTTTCAAGGCTTTCATACTTCTGTGATTCTATCATTAATCTTATCTAAAATACAAGTAAAGCCTGGTATTAATATGTCTTTCCTCTTGAGAAGTATGCCCAGAACAGAGGGAGAATTTCAGCAATGCACAATAAATAGCTGAGAAAATTACGCTCATGGGAACAAGCGTTACGGCCCTAGATTTTCCAGCCTCAGTGACATCTTGAATAGTTCAGGAGTTATGTGCAAAAGTTGCGGAAGATAATGTCTGGTGACTAAGACTTGTTGTCGCATTTTTCTTCCACTTCTATCTAGTCCCATTGCATTCTGATCACACCTCTTCAGACAGATAACTATTTCCTCAGGATTAATGTCCCATTTTCTGCATCCTCCAACACATCACAGTTAATGACCTTGATTTAAATCACGAGAAGGTATGTAGGAACTCATATTACTTCCAAACAAGAAAATAGATCAGCCTTTAGGTGTTGTTTTTGTCTGGCCCTGGGCTATGCAACTTTTGGCCTGCAGCTATCAATGAGATAGGCAATCGCCTCTACTCTTGGTTTGATTGATTCAATGCAGGTTTACCAAGCAGGGACACCTCACTCATGCATTTGCTGTTTCTTCTTTCTGCATTTAAAAAAAAAATTTCCGATACTTTCTGCATTTTCCATTTAATTGCAAAATCTTAAAGAGTTTCACACACTGAATAATCCTGTAGGTTACTCTTTGCAGTTATTTGAAGCCTCATTGACACCATATTTTGTGTAATTTACACAATACTAAAAAGGTCTATGACAAACACAAGCAGTGGGAATGACAATGTTATAATTATGCTTTTCATTCATATTGTAGGTGGTAAATTACAGTAAGGTGATACAATTATCATTCCTCAAAACATCTTTGCAATGATCTGAGTCACTCATTGAGGATGGAAAAACTTAAATACTATTATAAAGTCACAGAAAATAAAAATTGTTTGCGATACATATCAATGTAAAATTGTTATGAAAGGCTCATTAGTTTAAATTAACTGAAAAACGTCATTGCAATATCAATTCATTTCAATTAAATCACCACAATCAGTGGTTTTCGCTTGCAGGAAACAACAGCAAACCATTTTGACAGTGTTGACCTTTTGAGGGGACGGAAAGCCAGAGTGTCCAAAACAGAGGAGGCTATCATAGCCTATTAGCTGTGTTGCACCATCGCATTATATTTCACCTCCACTGCCAGAGGAAGGCTTTATAGACGAGTGTGAGACGGGAGACAGCCTAACAAATACGTCTCTAATATATTGTATATTAGTGACAGTTAGCATGCTAGCTTGCTAGCTCAGAAAGTGCTAGCATGTTCACCAAGTCGCCCTGTGAATACTCACTACGCCACCTTTAGCACCACCTAGCAAGCTTACGCCACACCAAATTCCACTCTTAACACTTTTAAGTTTCTTTAAATAATCATCTTTTAGCCTAAAAATCTGAAGACTTCACTTAGTTTCTTAACCAGCTTGCTTTTCTTGGTTGTAAAGACGAGCTGCAAGTCGCAAACACCCGTTCCTTTGCACCTCCCCTGCTGATTCCGACAGAGAGTCGTTCAAAAAAGTGAAACTATATTTAGCACTCTGATTCCTTTCTCACTGATTATTAAATGCATTCTTTCATTTGGAAACTGTAGCCTTATGGTGTTGTTGTTATTGTCGTGTTATTCAACCTGTCTGAGACTATTGCATGGTTAAATCAATACATCAGCCCCCTGAGGTACTTCGCTGCCCCCCCCCCCTCGTTCAGATGCGTTCCGTGGTCCATGCCAAGACGCAGCAGGTTGCAGTGACGCATGTGTGACAAAGCTGAACACATGCCTGCACAGAGCCAATAGACAACAGCTTTAACTGAAACAAGAGCATTTATGACATTTATGTCCATGAGACAAATAACAATCATGAGTCACGTGTGGCGTTGATAGGCTTTCGCCTCCAAATGAGATGTTTCTGTGATACAGTATAAACATCTTAGCCTTTAGGATGTCAGATATTATATACATAAGATCAGTTGCAAGTCCCTTTCACGAGACAATTTGTTTTGTAAAATGATTCTTAATTGTGGGGATCTTTTTGGAGTTTGTTACATAGATAAATACATAGATAGGTGCTTTTTCTATTAAGCTCTCAAAGCTGTGAACAAACAGCAACATCTGGATTTGATCTCATACGGCCTGAGGAGTCTGACTAATCACCAGAGCAACCCAAGAAAACTATTGCAGATGTGAGATAATTGCAGGGACTGGCTCTCCAAATAACTTCATTTAAATTTGCAGAATGTCAATATGTGGGGTGATAGGTGATTGGCCTATCTCATTTCCCCACCTCCCCTCGGTGCAACATGACCTGCCACAGTATGTAAAGGGTGTTTGTTATTAGAGACTTATCAAATGGCATAAATGTATGTTCAAAGTTCCATGTTCTAATTTAATTGAACACACTTTAATACCGTGTCTGTGTTGTTAGGTCTGTGCTGACACACATGCAGGATATTTTAAAAGACAAACTTGCACAGGCAACAATAGGGCTTGGACTTGAAATGCAAGCTGCAAAGCATCCTCATTAATTGTGTAAAATAGGTTTCTCTCCAAAGAAGTGACAGAAATTGTGTAATTCTGGGCTTCATGGGTAGATATGCTGGCTAATTGGCTCTTTAAAAGAAGGTTAAGGCATTTTAAAGGCCTCAAATTGGTCTTTTCTCCTTCAGAGCAAGTTTTGAGTGCCAAAAATAATTAGGGCGGTGCTGATTGTTATGGACCCCATATCACACTAAGGCAAAACAGACAGCAGGGAGGATGCCAAGGGAAGCTTTATGAGTCTCATTTGAGGTAAGCTGAACTGACGCTCATTATAAACTGTATGAGTTGTGTGAGAGATAGTCAGCAATACAGATTACATAACTATCTGGAGCCTTTAAAACAACCATTTGCAGTTTTTATGGTCATTATTAGTGGAATTGAATTTCTGCACACTTTTATTTCATCTCAAGCCGCGAGGAGGTCTAAATCTATAGTCAAGAGACTGTCTTCGTCCAAAAACTCACACCATTGTTCGTTTGATCAAATGCTTAAAACAGCAATATTTTTTTTGTTTTGTATTTGGTCAGCTTTGGGGTACTGAACAAGCTGTACACACAGCATTGACATACCAACTTATAAAGTTGTTGTGGCGAACATGTTAGCAAACAGTTGTCTATTTACACCTCCAGCAGACATGGTACAATATTAAGATTCATTTTTGCAGGCCACTCAACACATGTAAAATTCACTCTCCTTTTAGCTCTGTTTTGGTCCCCCAGCACTTCCCAAGGGGAATATCTTCCTTTCAGCAACTAGTCGCTAACTTTGTCTGTTGTTTGATGCTGGGCAGGTTGTGCACAGTGGGTTTTTTTAGAGTTTTTTTGCAGTAAACAGCGACCTTCTTCAGCTGGAAATGGGTTTTATTAGAGATATGAAAGCAAACCAAACAGTAGAGTTAAGGGCCAGAAAAAAACGAAAGAATTAGCTGAGAGACACCAAAACCCTCTGTAGCGTGAACCATTTACTGGAATTTATCGAAGCTTTAACAAAACTTAAGCATAACGTTGACAGAACAGACTGTAAATACAGATACATATGAATGTAGATAGCGCCAATGACATCACACACATTCCATTCATTTATTTCACATATAAATGGCTTTTCAGCTGCTCAGAGCTCTACTGTGTTCACCAGCTGGTCGCTAACGTAGCCTGTTGTGCTAGGCAAGTTGCAGGCGGTAAAACCAAAGTGAGCCGTAAAAAAACAAAAAGCTCGTAGAGCTGAGACAAACGGCAAAGTTGGGTCACAATACCCTGCGGATTTGTCAATGCATACAACACCTTCCATTACACATACTAATTTGATCCATTGTTAAAATGACAATAAGCTACTCTACATTTCTCTAATTGTGTTGATTCTAAACATTTAAATCAGTTTTTTTCTTCTACACAAGAATGGTTCAAGAACACGTACAACATTTTAACCTACATGGCAGATTTGTTGACCTAAACTTTTACAGTTACAAGTGCTGTCTCCAGTCTTTGGCAATGACAAAGATCTAACATTAATCGTCAAATACCCCTCTGAGCGCTCATTCTGCTATTGCAGCTGTTTGGTGACTTCCACATCGCGAGGTTTCATAATGCTGACATGGAAACATGGTGAGCAGTCGGATGTCCTAGTAGCCTCATTCTCCCTGCTAGCAGAGCATGTCCCAACTGTTGTCAATTTATCAATGTATCGTGCACTAGTGGGCACAGTTTGAGCCACCATTAGGACAGGTGCCTCCATCCATCATGGCCAAGTCACTTATTCCACCTTGTCAGGGGAAACTAAATGGAGCTTTTGAAGAAATGTAAACAACTCTCAGTGGACAATCAGAGGACCCATCTCAACAGTACAAAGGGAGTTCAGTCTGCCATTAACATCCAGGGCCTCCAGTGCTCATGCTAATGTTTTCCCATACGTCCTTTAATTGTACACACTGATATGCAGCATTTGAGCTGTCTAATGTTGCATTTTAAATGTGGCATCTTTTCATCTAGATGTAATTATCCTATTGTTTTAATTACCCAGAAAATCACTCTACTGTGCACTGCCAGAATGCTGCATCTCTGAAATGTTGCATTTTTAAAAGAGCAACACATCTCCGCTGCTTTTCCTGTTTGACGGGAGTTTTTTTTTTTTTTTTTTTTTTTTGTGGCTCGTTTTGCCAAACACTTGTAAATTCTGAAAGAAGGAGGGGAAAAACAATCGGTGACAAATTCTCCAAGAAACGTGCAGTGGAATTTATTATTTAGTAGGGCGGATTAATAATATAAGAATAACAAAATATTGTGCGTGTGTGTGTGTTCATTGTACAAGGGAATGCTAATGTAATTCATGTTTGAAAATGTGTTTAGCTGAAGCTTGTTTATAAGAGTTTCATCTTGACATTTATAATCATATGAGGAGTGCTCTTACCCCCTAGGCTTCATTTATTTTCGTTATACTGCTGCATAATACAGCCAGAGGTGAAGTGAACTGGGTTTTAATTAAAAGACACAAAGAAATTAGAAATTGGGGGATGCACAAAGCTGTTAATCAATCCCCACCAATCAGCCAGGATGATGATGATGATGATGGCACAACAACCATCAACAGAATAGAGAGTGAATAGAGAGAAGACAGCTTTTTTTTTTTCTTCCTCATGGATCAAAGTAAACATTTGTAGTCACAATTAAAGCTTTTGTGTCAGGCAAAATTCTCACTATTTTGTAGGGTTATCCTACACCAACTTTGACCAAACGCACCGTATATTTTTTCCCCTAGTTCTGTTTTTCTTGATTATCTTTTCTAACAAATATTCAACTGAGAAAAGAAATGAGAAATTTGGAAAGTATGTCTATTAACATCTGTCAACTTTTGAATGCGTCTGTGCATTTCATTACGCATGTCTACGTTTGTATTTCATCACATCTCGGTGGTCACAGTTGCTCACGGAGCCCTTTTCACGGAAGACATTCGAACATGTCACAGAAAAAAGAACCGGTTTGAATAATAACATGAATGATGGCTAAATTCCATTTAGCTGCTTCAGTTTCAGGTTCCTGGTATTGTATATGCTGACTCACTGGGACACTTGAACAAAGCCATCGTTAATGTTATTCGTCACACCTGGACTTTTCCTGCTATGACACGTCAGAATGTCTCTTGTGAAAAAGTTCTATTCTGAAAGGTTAATTGTTTCAGCGGTTGGCTGTGAGGTTAAAGGACAAGGCCCATGATATTCTATATTTTTCTTTTGTGAACAAATGCCATGAAGAGACCAAAACCAACGAGAACAGATCCTGCTATAAAAAAAAACGAAGTGTAGCCAAAGCATAATATAGTGTAGTTTATTCCTCTGTGCCACAGAACTCCATTGTTGTCTGAAAATGATTAGAAACACGTCAGTGAGCCACACCATTGCTGGGTGTCATGTTCTCTCATTATCATGACGATGAACAAACTGCCGTTCGAACACGGGAAACAATTTAATATTTGACCTTTAATCGTCTGTTTGATGTCTATCCGTTGGCTATTGTTTTCTCTTCGCTAACGCAACATTGAGAAAGCTAATGAGTCGTGCCAGCTTTTCACTCACCAAAGCATCTGAAAAGGAAGCATTTTTGATGCAACACCATAGATGGAAGAATTGTGTCGCTGTTTGCTAACGGAACAAAGTTCATTCTTTGCAGTTTAGGATGGATACTTGGGCTGCGAGTTAGTTGAAATTTGTGCAAACTAGATTCTTTTAAAACGTGACTTTATTTTGAGTCAGTCTGACATGAATCGTCCTTGTGCTGGAAATACTCAGAGCACCAAATGTAAGCCTTGGCTGAAAATAATCCCACAAAAAATGCAAAATGTACTCCTGTTTGAGTAACGTTAGTTAAAAAAAAAAATGCAGTGCACAGCGGTTTTAGGATATTATGGAGCCTTATTTTGAAAATGAAACTGAAAAAGACTGATTGCCACAACCAGAGTAGGGAAGTCGCTACTTGTCCTTATTACACTACCTTTGGACACTGCCAGCTATGCTATGCTAAGCTAGCCATCTCCTGGCTCCAGCTTCATATGGAACAAATAGATATGAGAATGTGCTATCAATCCGCTAATCTAACTGTTGATAAGAAAGCGAAGAAGCTTCTTTTCCAAAACATCATTTCCTTTATCACAGTCTGCAGCAGTTTGTTGTCAAGTAACTTTGCATCTGCTATAGTTCTTGATTCCCAAAACACATAATTTGTCTCATTTCCAAACACGGAACGTGTCTGAAGTGTTACCATTAAATGAAATGGTGCCACATGTTTTAGTATGAGATGAATTCAGTATAATGAGAAGTTTGAAAATGTGCAGCAAATGTGTCCAGCCTCATGAAGAGCGGTCCTGTTGATTAGCTCAGAAGTTCTTGTGAGGTCAGTGAAAGTTGTTAAACACATCATACATGTTGAATAATTTAGCACAACCCAAGTCATTTTTCCTCTAACTATTTGTATATGTATGCTGATGCAAAAAAAAACAAAAATAATGTTTTATCTAATTATCATGCTTTTTAAAAAGGCTTCTCTATGGTTATAACAATAACAATAACAACCGACTGTAACATGATCCACACTCTACTACGAGCAAAGACATGGAAGAAGAAAATATCACACTTTTAATCCAGACATATTTCACCTCATTCTGAAGTATTGTTATGAAGTGAATTCAATTCAACACGAAAGTAATTATATCTATTATATTCAAACAAAATGTTGTAAACCTTTGGCCATGCTAATCACATCTTCTTTTATTCCGAGTGAAGACTCTAGTTGGCTGTTTCTTTCCTTTCATATTTTATATGCTTATTATCTAATTTTCTTTTGAAGGCCTTGATTATTCTCGGTCTGAAAATGAACAATAATTGCTGCCCTACTGCTTACAAAGTCTGTGGAACAGAATAATAAAAGAGCAGTCTTTTCAATGGTCAATCAACAAAGAAGTACATTAATCATTATCTTACATTACAATTTTTTTGTTTTGTGCCTGAAACATAGTTCTGGAAGAATCAAAATGTCTTTTACCCTCCCAATTATACGTGGGATTTGTATGGTTACCCTGAAATAATAATATGAACAACAAGGATAAAATAGAATTTACAAAGAGGAGAGTGCTTTGATCACATACTGTATGCCTTCAGGAGTCTTGCCTGAGAGTCTTTGATGTGAATCAGTGCATGAAACACAGGTCCAATTGGCCTGGGGTGACCCTCAAATTTGCACTCTTTAATCATGGCTTTCGATGTCAGGTGTATTAAAAAATAAAAAATAAAAGGTCTCTCGTGGTTTATAATTTTTGACCATTATTGCATGAGGCAAATTCCCTGACAGAAGTGTGCGAAACAATTTGCTGTGGTCTCAGTTAGTGCACAAAACACTGGTGCTTGCTGTGCAAGACAGTACAGAGGACAAGATGGGAGGAAAAGCCCAAACAGTTGTTGTGTTAATACCTTCATAAACAACGGGATTGCAGCACCTAATTACCATCAGATGGATGGAACTGAAAGGTCAGTCATAGCCTTTTTAAGCCACGCTACCAACGCAGCTCTAGGGATTTCCATGTTGGTCTTTCCATCCTTCGGTACAATACTGTGGGCCATAGTAAAAGATCTCAACAATGTGAATGAAGTGGATGCAGGTGGAAATGTACGCTTGTCCAACACTGTATTTGACCAGATTCCCCATCATTGTCATAGGTTTGTTGAGTTCAATGCTAACATATCTTAATGACCGGGATGTCATTTGTGTCATTCATTAACTATTGGTGAACCATGGACACCAAACTTGCACTTTTTACTTACTTTATTTTACTAAGGTTGTGTTCTTATTCTTACTTATACTTATTTTATATTTTCCTTTTTATCTGCAAATTTCCCCGCTGTGGGATGAATAAAGGATTTATGATTCTGATTCTGATATTAAGAAAGCTGTATACAGCACCTCCGCTCATCTGTGCTGCCAATCTCACCCAGTGGCCACTGGCGGAATTGCAATGTACACTTTTGAACATACTAAATATTAGCATGTAAACATAGCAACTGTAAGCATTTTGGCATGCTTGAGGTAAACATCATATGCTAGATCTGAAGTCAAATATACCCCTATTGTAGCAAGCAATCAATAAAAGAGGAGAAAAGTGTCACACTCGTACAGTAACTCAGATATGTTTTATGCTAAACGTCAGAAACTGCAGGAATATTAACACTTGGAAGCAGGTGCACGGGGGGTGGTATCTATCTATCTACGCCAAGGCTCTATCTAAATTAATTAACTTTATTTACATTGCTCTTATTTACATTGCTCTTTTTTACATTGCACTTTTAATATTGAGCTTTTTACAGCAGAAGCATCTCTCAGACGAACATTGCAAACATACACAGCAGGCAATGTTGTCAAAGTAACAGGCCAGTCATGCCTCAGCCTCACATTTTACACTTTAAAACATCCTGCAACATTTTGGTAAATGATGTAATGTCACTTCCTGCAGTAATATATGATCAAGTATCTATTTCTTTTCTTATCATACATTTTATCCAACGTTTACATTTGAGGTCATCCTGTCATTGAGTCATTTTATAAAGAGCATGCTTTGCATGTAAAGTGAATGTTCATACTTAGATCATACCTGCTTGCTGCCCACGTGGAGAATATCGATAGAGAAGAAAAGGAAGTGAAGGCGTCAATAAATAAATAAAAATAATAAATTAGGTCTAATGATTCTTAATTACAAAAGTTCTGATATGTCATAGGCAGTTTTAAATATTAATAGCTATTTACACACTGTAAGAAGCTTTATTCTCCTTTACAATAATTAACTAGATGTTTAGAATTAGGGAGGCAAACTCATTAAAATATGCAATATTGATGATATAATGGTGGGATTAGAATGTTCCATAAGCCACCAAATTTGGGCTTTTAAGGGGAAGCCCCTTTAACTTGTTACTTTTTTACCACTAGCTGGGTACTCCATATCCTCTTGTGAAAAACCCTGATTATAGTACATAGCCTGCCTGTACATCTTTTGGAGATAGCTTTAGATAAAAACATAAAAAAGTGCGTTATAGCATACAGTCCCAAAGAACATTCATACTAACACTAGTCATTGGTGACCAACCGACAGCTCTTACTGCCCCCTCATTCAAAGCAGTCTAGAACAGGGCCTGCTTCGAAGAAAGTGCAGCTAAACCTCACCAAGTGCAGCTGAGGCACAATATTGAGCGAAGCCTGACTAAGCTATTCTGGCCTCCAGTTACCTCACTGCTGAGGCGGTCCTTTTGTGGAATCCTTGATACAGTCCAACTCAGCACCAACAACCATTTTGCCCACCTGAAGAAAAAGTTTGCACTACGGGGTAGTTGAAATAGTTCTGGACTGAGTCGTCCACCAGGCCTTTCAAACAAAGACTCCTGAGGCTTTTGGGTTTTCCAGGTCTTGTTAGCAGCTGCCTCTGCTGCCCAGCGCGATGAAACAACCACACAATCCAGTTTCACTGGTACCATGTACACTTAGCAGCCCTTTGTGTTGAAGTATGGTTACTGTTGGACAATACATGGCTGAAGCTGCTGTCCAACTACTAAACACGGTTCAGGTTTATATTGTCCCTCAGTAAAGACCTTATAGGCCAAGGGCAGGAAGTAGATTTAAAGGTACTTTCCAATTTAGGTCATTTGTTCATAATTGTGGCCGTTCTGACTGAAGGTCATGGTAACTTTGTACTTGCCACCTCCGTTGTAGAGATTCATGAAAATAAAAAAAAGCCACTGCTATTACTATGTATAAACTGTAAAATGATAGCAACTCACAGTCCCACACTGATGTTGCAGAAACTCTGTACAACAAAAGCAGCTTCCTAGGACTACATCAGCACAGCTTAGCAACAAACACAACTCTTAGCTCTTTGTATTCTTGAAAACATAAGCATTAGGGCATTAAGCTTCCAATCACTAGTTCTGTGTAACAGAGACAGGAGGCATGTAAGTAGATCTGTAAGTGAGAGAAACAGTAAACTCAGCAACAGATCGCATTCCTTTGGCCAGTGTAAGATTCCTCCATCTATATATGACTTTGCTTCTTAAGTGGCAGTTTGTGACGCATGTCACTTTTTTCTCTCTGACTTATTTTACAATACATTACCATCGTCACCTGCCGCTGGTGAAGCCTGAACTTTTATAAGAAGTACGAGAAGCTCCAGTTATAGTGGAGGACTTTTTTATGGTGCAGAAAAAAGGAAAAAAACCCTCAACTGAATACATGGGAGAGCAACAGTGCAAACTGAGAATAAATATATCAAAGTTTATACTTGCCCATATCTTGAGAACATTTTAAAATACTTTTGGTTAGTTTATAATGAAAAACGTACACAATGGTACCTTAATCTTGACATGGCAAATGCAAATTGTTATCCGTCCATAAACTAAATTCCACTGCTCCTGCTCTATAGACATCCTCGTGTGATTTAATAGGGTCTTCTTTTTTTTATATGGAGATAGAATTGGAAGACAAATAGGATTTAAGGAAACATACTACCTCTTGTCCCTCTCTGAATACAAAGGGCAGGCCTGTGCTATCACAAAGAAAACAGCTTAGCAGCAGTGCATTTGTTTTCCATTCAGAGAGAGAAGCACTTTGTCTTTCCAATCGTTACCTGTCTGTGAATCAGTTGCTCCATTAAGGACAGCCTAAAGAGGGAGGTGCTGTCTAGGGCTAAATTGCAATTAGTCGGCCTGCAAGTGAGGCTGGCACCAGTTAACTTGGGATATTGGAGTGCAAGGGCCCCGTAATCAGGCTTTGGTCATGTAGAACAATGCATAAAATTAAATTGACATTAATGAATAATTGTGTAATGAAAATGGAGGAGTAGAGTTAATTGCATGTTACAGTGAGTGTAATGCCCAGATAACCTTGTGTCTAATGCTATTCTTAGTCTGACTGCCAAGGCTCTCGCCGTGGCTCCTCTCGGCGGGAAGTCATTAAAGCTAGGGAGTAGATAATGCCAGTGTGCCGAAACCCAGAGTAGCTACAATCTTGCAAAGACTTTCTTTCACAGGCCTTTTTTCCTAAGTGGGCTATGCTGAAGTCATTTGTACACAGTCTGAATGAAATTAAAGGTCACTAGAGCTACGCATCTGTGTCTGGATGGGCTTTTAGAGTGGGGCCCACTCACCCACGGGGGCTGTCACACGGTAGAATGAACACCTTAAGATGACTGAAGGCTAGGATATTTGCCACAGATGAAGAGGACTTGAGTGACAGCTGCTCCGACTAATTCATAAATGAAACCCATGTTCAACTACACCTTTCATTTAAAAACGGTTCCAACAATTAGATGCTTAGTTCAGAATTTCAGTTTGAGTTGCACTCACATTATCAGACGTATAGACTATTTCAAAATGTCATTGACTGCTCAGTGACAGACATATAATTAGACGTAAAATATGAGGTTCCCAAATTAGGGGTCGAGACCCCCTTGGGGGTTGCAAGATAAATCTGTAGTGTTGCGAGGTGGTGAATGGGATAGAAAAGGAGAACAAAGACATGCCATGCTGCTCAAAATGATTTTACTTTTTAGATTTAGTCTAACTTTCTTTCTTGTAAATTTTACCACTTAAGGAAAAATCACACTATATGTTACAGGTGTGTAAACTCCTAATACTTAACCGATAACTTCCAAGGACATTTTATGGAAATAACTATGTAATTTGGCTCGAATTTTTGTAAGATATTGACAGTTTTCTTGTTAAAATAA
This sequence comes from Bovichtus diacanthus, assembly GCA_943590825.1. NCBI lineage: Eukaryota > Metazoa > Chordata > Actinopteri > Perciformes > Bovichtidae > Bovichtus > Bovichtus diacanthus. The sequence goes on from CALSBV010011200.1 coordinate 21,918,973, forward strand.
AGGAATTCTAATGAAATGCCAAGCTAACGTCACCTCGTGTCAGCTGGACATCCAAAAACCGGCAGTTTGAATGTAGAATAATGTTTCAAAGGATAAATGAATGATGAATGAACACTTATTTGGGTTTAAGTGGAGCAGTTCTTCAAAAATCAACAACTGTTTTTAAACTCGACATGTTAAACTAAAATAAAACTTTGATCTCACCATCATTACTTCTTTCCAGGAAATAATTCGTAATGGACCTGTAAAATAAAGTGTAACAAAAGTCACTCATTGTTTGACCTACTCATAATCCACTTTGACAAATAGACATTGCTTCATTTCAGGATTATGTTGAGATACCACTGCCCAAATTGTACTTGCATAACAATAGAATATTTAAAATACACGTAGGTCAACATTTAAAAAAAAAAAAAAAAAACTGCCGCCATTTGTTTAGCATGACCCAAAGGCCTAAGGGGCTGAAATAAGTATTATAAACTCTCTGTGTGGGCCCATCTGCAGCAGCGTCCCATAGGGAAATCTGTGAAAAGAACAGCAATGTATCAATTTACTAGCTGCTAATTTACCATTGTCTCAGCTCATTAAGCTGAAATGCATCACTAACATCACATTATCACAGTAACGTGCAATAAATAAAGCTAAGGAAGCAATATTATAGTCATTTACCTGATCATTTGTGGTAATCACTGATTTGTTATCTTAAAGCTGTTTGCTGTTAATGTACTGAATGACTGAATGCATCTTATCCAATCATCTGGTGGACCCTGAGAGGAAAAATATCAGGCAATCACCTAGTGTACATTTTTAAAAGGCACATTCATTTTCTTTTTCCCCACTTCACACCAATCCAGTGTTGTTTTTCGTCTGGAATCACACTGCAGGAACTGTGTATATTTACACATTTCAAAACATATATTGTGTAATGTTACAAGGAGGTGAAGACTGTTCAAAAACGATTTGGTGGATTCCTTATTTGCGGCTAAGATTCCATAAAGGCAGACAGCATGAAATATGTTTTTGTTCTAATTTAGATTAATGCAGGGTTGTGCATATAGTATAGCATGGAAACTTTCAGTCCGTAGAAATATTAGGAATCGGTACAGCAATTTGTTAAAATGATGAAATACAAATGGCTGTGATAAAACGGTACATGGGAGTGAGAGACCGTGTTAGCCTTGCTAGCAAAGTGGCTGAAGGGGAAGGCAATGTCGGTCTGTTCACCACGTTTGTCCAGACTGATGTCTCAACAACTGTTGGATGGATTGGAATGGAATTTGATTAAACACGCATGTCTCCCTTTCTGGAGAACATTCTGGACTCACAAGCACCAGTGTAGACCACAGCATTTCTTCTTTTTTTCTTTTTTTAATGAAAAAAAAAAAACCTTCTAGAGCCCTATTTGCACTGGACTAGTATTACCTCATGTGATTAAGAAATCCCCCCCCCCCACTACTGTGTCACTGTGTCCATCTTGGTAGCTCAACAATGATATAATCAACCAGTAGTCTACATGAACTTTGCACGCAAAATTATGTCAAAACTTGCATTTACGCAATAATTCTCTGTAATCGTCCAACAAAGATGCTGATTCTCACAGGGCTAATATAATAATATATATATAATATAATATATAACACGACCTCTGTGTTTGGCGAAATTTGGTTGGGTTATTTGCGATGGAATTTTTAGTCCACAAATTTCAGAGATGGCAGATTCGCACGGGATTGAAATCACAGACGACCGGCGCAATTATTACAGATTACTAGAAGTAAAACTGATGCAGATGAATTCAACATGTGGGTGAAGGAAGCCTTTATTTCTTCAGCCTCTCCATTGTGCTGATCAGAACATTGTTTTAGACCAGGCTTAATTAATATCAATGAGCCTTGTCACTATATTTAGTTTCACACACCCATGCTCTTCAGGACTTCTATCTACTGTAGACTATGGCCCAGATAGATTCACCCTGGATATGTCAATCTAGACATTTTTTTTAAAAATGTTTTCATTTGACTTGAATATCCCTCCCCCCGTGTCGGGAGAGATCAGAAACTGCTGTTGAATTCCAGAGATTAACATTCATGTTGATAGTGCACACAGATGTATGATGCATGATGTAATGCTTTCTATCTTATCACAGGCACTTAGGGCACAGCCTCACCCCCCCCCCTCGCCCCATGTCCCTCACTGTATGTTTAGCTTCATTACAGATGGTAGTGACAAGGCAATGTTTCCCTAAACAACTCCCATCGTGCACAGTTTTACAGTTGCCGTGTTTCATTGGTGAAAGAAGCAGGATGTCACACAGGAGGGAAGTAGACCAATTAATTTACAGTAACCCCCCCCCCCACACACACACACACAAACACACACACACACACACACACACACACACACACACACAAACACACACACACACACACACACACACACACATCCTTCACTTTTATCCACTAACTAGGAGTTTCCCAAAGTGGAATCCCTGGAGATTTTCCAGTGAGTTTCTAAACTACTTCCTTGGAGGAGGACCCTGATGCTCTGGTGCATGTCAGAGTTTGAATCTTGTCAACTGTCCAGTCCAGCTAAACTAAACACCAGCTAAGCGTTTAAATTAAAGTGCTCCAAACATGCTAAACAGACGTCATGTGACACGTTTGGTCTTGTGATGTCAGCCCCAAACAAAATAATCCAACTTCCTAAAGAAATGAGGTCATTAAATACATTTGCCTGAGGCAGTTAATTGGATTTATTTGAAATGATTTCCTACTCTTTACACAGTGTAAACATTTTCACTCTCCCTTGTTCTTTGTGACTACCTACTACCTGACAATGGCACATGTCTTTTATTGTAATCTAAACTGATGTATTTCAGTGTTAACGACCCCTTTCCTCAACTCACATTAGCTAGCATTTTAGCAGAATACAACCTTACCCACCCCACTCTGTCCTATGTATTTTTAGATTAACATTGGACATACTTGTATCAGCCCTTTTCTTTCATATATTATAGTTACGTCTAAGATTAGGGACAATGTGCTGTTGAAATACGTCTTTTTGACATTCTGACAACAGCCCTGACATCTGGATACAACTGACAATCTGAACAAACTATCTAGTTGTGCAAGAGATTTACAGATTCTGTGTTTATCACTCGGATTGTTTGGCATTGATTTGCAAGATTTCTCACATCCTATACAAACAAAATAGTTCTTCATGATGACACTGGCCAATATGTCATTCACACCGCCTGCCGTTGTGCAGGACACTGACACCGGGTCAGAGGTCTCCCTTCCTTATGTAATGTTGCCAACCACAATTTCACTTATTTATTGAACAGTAAAATGTCTACTAAGAGCTCTTTATTTTCCCTCTCTTTAACTCGAGCCTGAATTGTTGGCCGACATGCTGTCAATGAGTCCCAATATTTTAATTTTCTCCCCCCTTTATTCCCCTATTCGTGCACACGCATGCAGGCAATTTGGCCATACTAACGAATACAAAGGCAACAACAGATGTTATTGATTTACAAAACGTAGTAAAAATGCTAATACCTTAATTAAAAAAATAAAGACGGAAAGGCAAAAAGAAAAGCGAGAGGGAGAGTCGAAATAAAACTAAATAAGCGGAGGGTGTGATCTCTTTGGATTAATTTCAGACGAGATGGGTTTGGTTTAGTATTATTAATTCTTTCTGTTTATACATACGCACATACACACTCCAACATACACGTACATGTTACCCCAGTTACATGCTTACATTTACATTTATATTTGAGTTGTGGCATAAGCTCACCGGCAGCAGGATGCATCTGAGAATTGCTGAATATATTTTATTGAACTGTTCCAAGATTTATTTTTTGCACAGCTGATTTTTGTTCCATTGATCGCTGTTGTGTGAGAAGATCCCGCCATTGTGAAATGTTGAATTTTTTTTTTTGTCCTACTTTTCCAGTTAAGTAATATTGTTTTCTTGGAAAAAGTTAGGGCCACAAGTAGGGGAATTATGATCTGTGTTGAGTATATCCAGATCACTGAGTATGCATACGGAAGGCGATAATGGGACGCTACAGCCAAGGAATAGGGATAATATGGTGTTTACTTCTTCCCAGAAATGTTGTATTGAGGGTCAAAGCCAGAGTGCGTGGAGGTAGTCGTCAATGTTTGATTTTTTAACATAAATGAACGGATGTCTTGATCAAACTGTCGGATGCATTTCCTCATTTTCTGAGTTCTTATCAGTAGCTACTGTACACTGAATGAAAATGCATGTGAACAGTATAAATGTTAGGGCGGAGACAAATAATAATATCACTTAACTTTTGTGTAAAGTTGCTCCAGGCTTCACTCTCAATATGACCAGCACATTGTTTGAGTTCCGAGCATGAACTTTGATCCAGTCCCCTGCATACCTTTCATTGCCTGGAGCCCATTTTCTAGACGTCTCAATTTATGCCGATCTACATATATAGATATTTCAAACTGATCAGGTGGTTAAACTGTTGATGTCAACTTAAAAATGTGATGTATATCAAGTGAATTAAAAAGTCGGAGCTTAAAGTCTTCATCAGCCTTTGGAAAAAAAAATAACTTTTGCGGCACACTGACGCTCGCGGCTATGCTGACTTACCTGTCTGAAAGGGAGCAATGAATAATTTGATCACATTTTTCATTTCACTCGAGTGCTGAACAAACAGGAATCTGTGATTAACAGTTTTAATTAGGATTCTAACTTGACAAATTCTTACAGCCTCGCAACGTGCCTAAGATGAATAAATCACTGGCCTGGGATCATCAAGCTGCCTCCTAAGTGAATGTGCCTCGAGATTACTTTGTGATTCCACAAACTGTGAGTGAGCCAAGGCTGAGTGTGTTTAACTAATCCTCTTCCCACCACATGTCAGGTGGAGGAAGTTTATGTCCACTCAATGAGCCGACTACCCCGCTCAGGTATTGGACCCCCAGTGCTCTGCAGTGTTTCTTCTTTGACTCTTGAAAGCTGGATGTCAGAACTGAGTGGAGCCAGTGTTAGTTAGCCTCACAGCGTGTACGACGTCTGCACACCTGGGTTATGAGGACACTGTAGAAATAATGGTAAAACATTTGGGAACCTGTGCTTTGGTTCCTTTACAGGTGATGCTGCCAGCTAGTCAGTAAAAACAGAAGGATATTGCCTATTTTACATAATGTATGGGATTGTTTTGTCAATGAACACCCTCAAAGTCTTTCTCTAGAATTAAAGGAATTGTTTGTTTGTTGTTTATTGTTTTTTGTTATAACATTTGTTGTTGTTACCTTGGCAACAACTACCCTGCATGAGGTCCATATTGAAGTGAAACTGAAATTAAGATGATTTTTTTTTACTAAGAAATGTGTTTATTATTTGCATTTGATGTGATTGAGGTTGATAAAAAGACATTTATTTTCTCTCTCAAATAAAGCAAAATAGTTTTCGAGTAACTTATTTGAAAGCTAGTTCAATTAATTTCTCATCATTCTATTTCATTTTCATTGCATTTTATTGGTGGATGATGTACAAACAGCGGTGAGATCAGAACACATTGTGACATAGACTTTGTTGAAAACAAGTACCATATAATTGATAACTAATAGGGCACTCGGATCTATCTAGCAATGCTAACAAAAGTGAAAAATTATTTATATATTCCCCCGTGATTCGAATGGACTCCAAAATGTTAACGGGTTCTTCCTTGGTCCATGCTTAACATATCTTCCTTGGCGGAGGTAAAAAATAAAGAGAAAAACAGTATTCCCAAGCAAAATCCCTGCGGGACACCTTTAATGTACCATACTTGATTAAGAAAAATTAATTAATTTAAAAAGTCTTCCAGTTACCTAGAAAATATAATGCACATTACATTTTGTTAGGAGTTTTATTAACTCAAAGGCAGCACTAAAATCAAGCAAGACTCCCCCAATTTAAAAAGTTTCCAATCTAGGTTATGTTAATCAACAAGTTTAATCCCGAAACATGATATGCTTAAACTAGACACAGAACGTGTTGGACGAGACGGCCCATAAAGCACCACATTTCTACCTCTTTCCTTTAATCCCTAGTCAAGGCTGTTCTTACTGTACATCAAATGTAAATTAATAGCTACAAAAGTACTGCACTGTAAGTTTTGTAATAGCAGTTTAGAGTTTAGAGTTGAAGATGGAGATACGCACCATCCCTCAACCCCTGTGACCCGCCCTAATGCCAAATTTAAACATCAGTAATGTGCACCGGTGTCTGAAATTCCATTGTGAACTGTTAGATTTAAATCTTGATGATATGCATCGTAACTATTGTAATCAGACATCCCAGGCTTCGCCTCCATTATTAATTGTCCAAAGCGTAATGATTTATTGTAGTCCTGCAGAATGATTATTAATTTTCTGGTTGATTATACCTGTGGGCGGCAACAACACTGTTCTGCATATAAGCATCTGCTAAATGAGAAAGTATTCTTCACATGAAAAGATGTCCTTGAAGAAACAACAGCACATTTTTACTTTAATCAAACATACGTAAAAGTGCTGTTGATTAAGGATACTGTGGCATGCATTCAGAGGGGAAAGATGTAATGAACATTATCTGATTATTTCTCTTTGTTCAGACTTGTAAAGCAAAGAACTTTTATTGAGCATGCAATTAAGTCCGAGTAACTGTTGTTTTTTTTTAATCATTTCCACGCCGTAACTTGGCAAGCATTTCAGTGCTGCACCACAAACTGCACCTGCACTGCAACAAATGCGTGCAGCCAAAGTATATCACACTGGTGTAACGCTGGTGGTTTACATTCCAAAGGAACAGTGGAGAGTGACAGGAGTGTGTGTACAATACAAGCTTCTCTCAGCCTGGCAAGTCTGGGTACGCCTGAGCCGCAAACAGCAGGCCAAGTTCAAACTTCATTTACAAAAAAAATCACTGGGATCTCAACACTTAGAGGAATGCACAGGTGCAGACACTCAGCAGCAGACAATCCCAGCTAACACTTGATCAATTTGACACTTTGCAGGGCCGATGCCAATGACAAGTTCCTGTGGGATCGTGATTGGCAACAAAAGAAAGAAGTCCATTGAGCTGCTTTATTTCGTGCCTCCGGTCTTGCACTAACCTGGCTTTAAAAAAATATATATTTTTTTAAAAAATCCCTTTACACTCTATGCTCATTTGCAGCATCACAGCTGATGGTTATGTAATAACACTTTTACTTTGATGAGCTTGGCATCGGTATCCAGCGGCATATTAATCTACCCATGTCCAATTAATCAATGCAGGATCACATGCTGGTCCTCTTACGTTTACTGATATAAGCTGACATGTTGTACCTGGGATCACATTCTATAAAGGAGAACACATCGCATATACATAGTTCTGTATTAGCAACTGTATTTATTAATATGCTTTACTAATCAGTCAGAAGAGAATCTCTGAAGAGCTCTATTTGCAGCTTCATTGATCACAAGAGATATCACTGTCCCTCAAACTAAATTTCCCAGGACTTTCATTAACTAAATTAGATTAAATATGCAATTAAATAGCTTCACTCATAAAATTAGAAAGAAAGGACATGATGTAGTGTTTTAATGATACTGATTAGGCATGTTGCTTAACATCACAGCAGTCTTATCCTAAATTAGACGCATATTTGTCGGGAATAGTACCTCAGACACGCCAGAGCTGAGGAGAGAAGACAGCGCTTCTCGTTCCCTCCGTCCTCTCCGGCCACTAAGAAGGAGAGGCAGATTAATTAACAGACCTTTGCTGCCAATGAAGACAGGTGGCAATAATCCAGACGAGAGACAGATCTGAAGCCTCTCATACAAAACCAATTTCAACCGCACTCCATTTTTCAAAAGCTCATCAGGGTGAGGAACGAGAGAGTTGAACCCGCGTGGCTGCAGAATTTGTTTCTCTCTGATTGCCTTGTCAGGATATCTTATCCAATGGCAGATGACCAAAACCCCACCCTTCGCAGACAAACTTCCTTTCTCTTTTCCTGACACACTATCCGCTCCGCACAGTGCCTTCTGTGTCTTTACCACTCACGCACATCTTCCCACACTGTCTTACACTTCCCCACAAAGACGCACGCAGCCAAGTTCCAGTCGGTGCGCTTGTCGAGCTTTTCATTTCCGCACAGCACAAATTCGGTTTACAATGATAACCGATAGATAACGGGCAGATTACGACTCTGAATTCTTACTAATATTCGGACAGATGTAGACAAAAGGAGGCTGCTCATTTCTACTAGGCAGCCTTCAGTTTTTGGCTGAAATGACAACTGCCATTGGAAGATTTAATCAGCATCATGAAGCTAACGTTAGCTGTCTGTTAAGGGATTATTAGATGTGCTAATGCTTTGCTAACTCTTGACCTTGGAAGTAACCGTTTTGGGTTACTACTCTGGGTAGTAAACTAGTCAGCCGGACATGCTAACGTTCGCAGCTGACATGTTTAAGCTACAGAGTGTCTCACTATAGCCCCATGCACACCACTTCAACATTTAGAGAAATCCAAGGACTTGCTAAGCAGTGTTCATTTTCGTTCAGGAGAACTATGACCAAATGTTCGTCAACAACCCTTTTTTTTTTTCCATGACTAAGACGAAATGTTGAGTTTGTCTTTAATCATTAAGTGTGGCGATAACGTGCAGTAGTGGTGACGAGGAAAGACGAGACTAAACTGGAATTGAAAAAAATACAATGTTTGACTGAAATGTCTTTGTTGTTGACAAAAAAAGAGAAGGCAAAATATTATGGGCTGTTGGAAGGCAGCAGTTTGTTGTGCTCAGGCAGGAGGACTCGGGGTGACTTACTCTCTGAAGCTAAAGTTAACAACAACAGGGCTTAGGAGAAAGAAACCAGCTGCTACTTTGACTGAAATGTTCAATATAATCGGATGACTAAAACAGACTAAATTGTCAGTCAATAACAGTTTTCATTGACTAAAACGATACTAAAAATAGCAAGGACTAAGACTGAAAAGAAAAAAAAAAATTGCTGACAATATGAACACTTATGCTAAGATTGCTATGATTTTAGCGATCACTGTTCTGTGGAGGCGTTAAGCAAATGCTGAACTCTAATGACACGACCACTTCAGGCAAAGTTCCACTTTTTACCTGATTATTCCTTATACACACTGCACTGTTGCGTTGGTCAGAGTCATCATAAAGTGCTACATATTCAGCTGAAAAAAACGTGTGTTCAATAAAAGTGAAGAGAAAAACTAAATTGTTTCCATGGAGGGCATTGATTCTGACTATTTATCTTGGTTATTGTCTTCAGTGCACTGGCGTTATTTATCTGAACAGAATAGACCCCCACTTGGTTTGCAGCAATACAATCAGCAGCACATTATACTAATGCTACTGTTCATTGACAATTAGTACATAATAACGTGCTGCACTTGCATTAATGTGACCGAACATGTGGGCTTTAGATTAATGCATATGGAACATTCTTTCCTTTTATTTCCACCACTCAATCTAACCCTCCTCCAGAGAGCCTCAGTGGTCGATGATAGGATCCACCCTGACTGTCCAAACACCGCTCCCTCAGGGACATTAACTTCCAAAGCAGTCCCATGAGTGAGTCAAAAGAGGGAAAGCTCACTGAGCATGAAGAGTAGGGAGTGGAAACCACACTTCTCTGTTAAAAAAATACACAATAAAGAAAAGAAGTCTCTATGAGAAAGTATAATGGCAAATTAATTTCAAAGAGATTAATGTACAAAGTAAATATTTTAGTGCGAGTACTTATCTTCTGAAAAGTCAGAGGATGGACACCTCCTCACTCCCTCCACCCCCCTGCCCCGCTCTGCCAGTGTGTGTTGAAACAGCTTAGATGCATAAGGAGTCTAATGAGAGAAGAGATTCCAAGCTGCCTGATGGCTCTCATCAATCACCTTTCTCCTTTGGAGGTGTGATGCCAGTCGGGGGACGGGGCCTCGCACGGTCGGGTGGGAGGGAAGGCATCAGGCTTTTAATCTCAATAAGTTAATGGACTTTCTAGTCGGGTCCTGCTAAGTAGAACTTCATCTCTGTTGTTAGCAAACAAGCAGCATGTACAATGGATTTGTGATGCAACTGAAATTAGGAGATCTAACTAAAGGTTGTTGCTACGCTGATAAATGCCTGTTCGAGGTTACTAATTGCTGAGTTTAAAAAAACAAATCCAGATCTCGACTGCAGCAGTTATACATGGTGCAGTTCAGAAAATGTGCATGATTCCTCATTTAGCTGAAGGCATATGCAGTAATCTTTTCAAACTCCTACGCCACACAGGACACAATGATATGATTGATAACGTCCTCGAGCATGAGACGTGCGCAGATGTCACGTTGTGCTGACCTCTGAAGGTGGAATTAACTGTAAGCTAGCGTCCTCCCTGAACAATGAATGTCTAAAAATAACTTTGCGACAGTAACTGGCCTGCCAAGCTTTGAGGTCTTGGTGGTATTGTTTTCTCATCTTTCCAAAAACAAAAGCAAAATCCTGGAGAATGGATTCACAATGTGTCTGTCTGCTCCAACACATCCTCGTCCCTAAATGACAGAATAGGTTGTTCGACATACAGTATGTGCCCGTTAGATAGTATCAGGGATATGCAAGCGTTGCGAAACAGTTGCTATTTTAAACATGTGGCTAACATTGTAAATTGTAACAAAACTACTTGGCTAGCGTTAGGAAAAGATCATAGTTTGGCTTAAAATAACCTGGGTTACATACGTAAGTTAAGTATATTACGTAAGTTACGTAAGTGTATGTCAGGTTCATAGACCTGAGGTTTTTGAAGATTTTCTCTCGTAATAGTGAAATATATTGTTTAAAAATACAGAAGCTAAATTATAAATCTAACCTCTGTGTTGAATGTGTTTTTATAGTAAGCATACAGACTGAGTTTTTGCCTGGGACCTGTTAGCTTTAGCTAGTTAGCATGCTATCATGTACTGTATGTAACCATCACAAGCATATTTAAACTTTTTTTAATTTTTTTTTAAAGGGTTTTCATCTTTTAACGAGTCAGCTGAAAAAATTACAAAGTCAGCCACGGTTAAATATTCTACTCAAATCCAAGGAGTTAGTGTGAATTATCTAGCTAGCTACAGCTGTAATTTCAGATGGAAAAAGTGAAGGCCATTTGTTAAAAATAAGAAGCCTGCTTTTGTCTAACTTTCTCTAAAATTCAGGACACATTGTTTCCAAAAAATAACTTTGAATTTCGAGTGGTCAATCTGCCACCGTGATCACAGTAAACTGCATAGGTGCCGTCGGCAACAGTAACAAAAGAGGAAGAATTTGAAAATGATAGACTTGTTAATATAACTATGGTATGCTGTATCATTGCTTTTTCTCTGTAGCGGTTTGTTCCCCCCTGAGCATTACATCTGAGAACACTATAACCTTTATGTTATTCACTTTTGATATTATATCAGAGATTAAATGGCAGGTCAAACAGGTGTGACCATGAATTTATGAGGATAATATTGTATTAGTGCCTTTGTTACCTTTGTTGTACCAGTGTGACAGCGCTGGTTAATTAATGATCTCCATGCTGGACAATGTGTTGTAGTTGTACTTCTGAAGGGAGAGGGGGTAATGTGGAAAATATGCAGAAAATGTATTTGGGTTGACTGTCCGGCTATTAATAATGATTGTGTTTGGATAAATAGTGCCCTACTTTCAGAATCTGTGGATCTAAATATTCCCAATAGGCTGCTTCCCTCCTGTATTGATTGATTGGTCTAGTGTTTAAAGGTCATAGTCATAAAACATCAGGATGTAATTAACACACCGTGATTTCTAACCAGTGGCTATTGCATTGCGTGTTGACTTTTTAAGTTATAGCTTCTCAGTCCGGTGTTTGGATTACCACGTGTTATTTGAATTGAAGATTAGGTGCAGAGGAAATGTAATTTGGTGTTCCTTACCAAAAAAAAAAAGAAGGGGGGCAGGTAGGACTGCTAGGCCTGTGATACATATCCTCATATAGTGTGTCTTTAATCATGGTCTCCTTCAAGGAATAGATGGACTATTGTGTCTCCTTCTCCTCTGAACCACTGGCCTCCAAAATACTAAAACCCTGCTTACATTCCATGCAGAGTCACGTGGCGACAAGACAGATGTGATGGTCTGTCTCCTTATGGTTACTTTACCCAGCTTCTTCACAGATAGGCAATTTGGCTGAGAGAATACAATGAACATATTGAGCTGCTTTCAGCCTGAACCTCAAACTGGCTTGGCCTTGAACTGACTAAAGGCTGAGCTCCCACTGATGGATGTGACGCTAACAGCTTCATTTAAATGAGCCTTTTCAGTATTGTCACCAAAATATGTTCAATTGCTTTCAACTAAACCTTCAGGACTGATCGCCACATGTAGTTCCATCTTTAATAGCTTGTGTTATCAGGTTCCATATCTAAATAACAAAAGAAGCCTTCACTGTGTGGCCACACATTCGCTCTGTTGTTACCTTGGGAGTTGAGTCTATTCATATTTCCTCTAAGATTGAAAACACATGTTTTGGTTTGTGAAGACATTTATCTGAATGTCTGGGCTTTCTTTGGCAAAAAGGATGGAATAAGCGTTCATTTTTTTCTCCTCTCTATTAGCCTGGGCACTAAAGACACTGTTGTGCATTATGGAACCACATGCAAAACGATTTATATATTCAACTTTAGCTTTTGATTTATACATCATTAATTGAATAATTAATTTGATAGAAATCTAATCATTTCTGAATGACTATTTGTCATGTTCCAAATGAATTGAAATAGATTTTTTGAATGTAATGACCTGACTGTGAACCCGATCTACAGCTTTAGCTTGTCATATTAAAAATCAGCCAGAATGTTTGAAATGGTTTAGTTTTAGAGCGGATTCATTTAAAAAGGAAATAGCTTTACTGACTTGCATGGCTACAATGGCTCAAACCCAATGGATCCAGTAGGAGAGGATGGAATGTGACATTAACACAGGGTTTACAAATTCCTTGGCTGTAATGTTCATCTTACAATCCTTACTATGCATTCATGAAGAGTTTATAATCCAAAAAACAGAAGAAAAAAAAAAGGTGTTTGGTTTTCATTTGGCTGCAGCACTGTTCCACCTTCAGGAGTTGAAAATCACCACAAAAGAACCCGATATGAGTGGAAACCACGACCAGATAATTTAACCAGAACGACTAAAATCAAAGGAGGCAAAAGTTCAGGGATCTGAATGCAATGAAATGTATCGGTTCCTTAGAACCTACTGACATAGCTCACTTGTGGAGGAGCAAGCCTCGACTGAAAGGGCTGAGTAATGAAGATGGATGCATTCTGTTATCAGGCAGCCACTTACTGGGGCCTGATGTAACCTTAAACATTGAGGATAGCTCAGTTGCACAAAGAATCTAATTAATGAATAGCAGCCATGAAAGAGGACAAGGCAAGTGTGCATTTGCAGATGAATTCCAGACACTAATCAAACGCCGTTCAAGTGGTTTGCTCGGTTTGTCTCGGTTTGAGCGCGGCGATATTTGGCGAGGATTTGCGTCAATGTTTGCATGCTGTCATGACGACTGCATGCATGCTTCAGTGTTTTTTATGTATGTGCATAGGTGATGATTTTTATTTTGTTTGTTTGTTTTATTCCTGTTTAAGTGTTTTATACCGGTTTTAAAGTGCCAAGCCAGTGGTAATAAAAGGACTGGATGTACAGAACATGTGTGAGGTAGTGTTATTGAGTTAATTGTTTACTCCCCATCATGGGTAAACACTACAATTACTAGGATTTCTATATGGGGAAAACGTTGCCCCTGTAGCTCGGTATATATTGATTGTTTTTAAACTGGAAACCCACTACACAATTATAAACCCAATGGCCCATGGATGTTTGTGTCATCATAGACAGTCAGTGCACATTATCTTGTAAATGTAGGGCTTAAGTTGTAAAAAAAAGTTGTAAAACTTTTGTCTTGGACAAATGATTTAATGACTCAAATCTGTATGTGATCCAAGTGATCCATTCTTCACAAATCTGTAATTCACCAAAGTTGGACAATTATTAGGCCAAATCTTTTATCGCGTAAAGTTTTAATTAGAGAAAGAGTCTACATAACCTGGTTCCAGACTTCTGAATGGCCGCAGATTCAAATAGGTCAGGTTTTTGCCCATGAAAGTTTATTTCCGCAGTTTGGAGATACATCCGACCTAATCTCTATGAACAAATATCTGCATATGAATGCAGTTCTGGGTTCAGTTTGTAGTCCGAGTAGTATAGACCAATCACGTTTATGCAGACTTTGGTTGCATGCAGGTAAACTGTCTGTGTGAACACATTGCCAGAATTGCAATTTCTGACGACGATGTAGCTTATTATTGATCTCTTTAAACAGTTATGTGCCTAGGAATGCAGATACACAATCTAGTCGTAGACGTCTTTTCTTAACTCCAACTCCATTCTCGCGTCTCAAGTTGCTAATCACACTATAAACAATGACACGCGCTCGGAAGACATCTATCCATAAACGTCAGAAAATAATTCCGAGAAGCCGGGTGGAAACGGCAAAATAAAACAAAACAACGCCATTCCTTAACAGAAAACATCCAACATGACTAAATGACTAAATTATTATATGAATGCAGTGAAGGGAAATAGTTATTGAGTGTAATTATCAGGCCATGCATCTTTATGAAGCTGTGCTAAATGCTATTGTCAGCATGCTAACATGCTAAAAAGGACTTATGTTCAAAATGCTTGGCAGTTAATGCTTGCCATGGTCACTATATCAGTTTAGCGTGTTAGCATGCTAACCTTTGGTAATTAGCTGTAAACATGGAGTAAAGTTGGGGCTGATGGGAATGCCATTTGCTTTGCAGCTGTTTGGTCATAAACCAAAGTATTGAACAAAGTAAAGTTTTAGCTGATGGTGGCACTAGACGGAAAGTCAAGAGATCACCAAAGTTCTTGAAGTTCATCTCAAAAGGGACATTGCAATTCATGTTTTCACTTATGTTTGTTTGTCAGCATGATAACGGGAAAAAAACTGCTGGCCACTTTTTCATGAAACTTAGTGGAAGGGTGAAGCACGGGCCAAGGAGGAACCCATTACTTTTTGGAGTGGATCTAAATCACGGGGCGGATACACACATTATTTTTCATTTACGTTAACATTGCGAGATAGTGCATTTGGCCTTGGCAGAGTTCTGGGCTCTCTGAGTGACCTTCCAGCTTATCATTTTTATGCATGTTAAACTGGAACCATTTTGATGAATGTGAGATGTTTCCGTGCTCAGACACAACAGTGTGATTGTGTGGTGGATTCACGAGAGCTGCTTTCTCCTCTCTCTTGTCCAGTACCAGCTCCAGAGGAGTTCTCCATGGTGGTCTGTGAGCATCCAGTGGCAAACGTGGTTTGCGCTGATCTCTGCGTTTGTTTTGATGAGTCTGGTACCTTACGTTGTTTACTGCCTGATGACCGCCTACACCAACCCTCCTCCGCCCAGCACCTTTAAAGTGGCAGCAGCCTCTTTTGGTCTGCTGACAGAGATCCTGCTCATCAAGTGAGTATTTCATTTTTTTTTACTCTGCATGTATGTAACTCTCATATCTGTATTTGATGTGCCCTTGGTCTGAACTTCCTCATAACATCCCGAACAATATTAAATTGATAATGACGGTGTTTCTTCTTTGGTTTTATTTTTGTCCCTAGATGTGTTTTCATCTGCCAAATACAAACAATATTTCCAAGTAACATTTCGTTTTTATGTGAGCTTCAAAACAAGATGCGTTGAGTGTCGGTGTCATCCAAATAATCATCTCTGAAAACATGCTGTTGTCCGACCCCAAACACCCTCCCACCTCTCTTTTTTTCACTTGTGCTTCTTTCCCATTTTGATATTGCTAATTGGAATGATGCCTGCGGTACTGTAAACCATTAGTAAATGAACAGTCTGTTTTCATCAACATCTAGCTTGTAAATAATGCATTAGATTCCTGGCATAAACAATATCTACTCTGTGATTAGAAAGCAACATATGGCGGATACTGTAATCAGATTACAAATACAGGTTATGTAATCTCTAATTGCTTAAAGCAGTCCCCCAATCAAGCCGCACATTTATAGAAAAATACTGGGAAAAAAGAGAAACGATAGTCCTAATAGTATGTTTCAAAAAAAAAAAGTGACATATTGACTGGCCTTAATCAACTGAATGCTGGGATTTAGACAAGCTCCCCTGCTTAATAAAATTCATTGTAAATTATGATGGGAGTAGTTGGAGTGATGTAACCCTCCAATCACCCTAAACTGCTTTTCGTGCCAGTAGCAAAATTAAAACTTTGTGTTCTACATCTGTACTTCCTCCAGTATTTGTCTTAACTAAAATAAGAGAGGCTGTTTGTAATTAACTCAACAAGGCTCGTAACTTTTTTTTTCCCCATTAAGTGCCTTTGCAAGGAATGTGGCTAGTGAACTGGTAATTAATAAATATGGTTGCACTGGTAATGTGCTTCTGCATCATTATGTTGTTGAAGCCCTTATCCACGCTAGTAATGAGCTGTAATTTTATGACAGGAAATTGGTTTGTTTACAACACATTCACCAGCTTCAGACGAGCGACATTCTTGGCAGATCTCGGCTGCAGGTATTTGCTCATTGTTTGAGTTGAAAGAGGCTCGTACGTTGTCATGCTAACAGTGATTCTGTTAAAAAATACTAACACTTTGTTAATGAGCATGAATCATTCAAAGATAACTTACACTTTTATGTTGTTTTTGAAGCTTCAAAGCCCAAATCTTAAAGGAATGCAGTAAAAAACATTCCTTAAATAGTGGGTACTGTATATTATATCATGATATATAATGGTATTACCATCAAAATATACTTAAAGTATCAAAAGTAAAAGTACTCATCATACAGACTGGCCCATTTCACAATGATATATATTACATTACTAGATTATAATTAGTGATGCATTAATGTGTAAGTATAACTAATGTTACTAATTTCTGCTCCTTTACATACTACTGCGTATCTTAGTCCATATTAATGCATCATAATGTATATTTCGCGTTAATAATCTGAATCTGCAAAGCCATTTATGTTGTGAAATAAATGCCATGGAATACGTCAATGAAATACAGTACTCGAGTAAATGTACTTAGTTACACTGATTATATTCTGTACATTCATCTGTCTGCGTAACGTGCGACCTATGACACTGAAGCTACCCCACTGCACAAACAGGTTTTCTGTTCGCTCATGCTTACATTATTACTGGTGCAATTGGAAGGTTGGTGGGCGCCCTTATTAGGATTGGTGGGCCTCACAGATCCGCGCCCCATGGTGCTTGTGCTGCCTGAGATGTGCCAGCCTCCTGCTGCCCCCTGTCAGGGTGCATCTCAGTCACTCTTCACCCCCGAGGGTGGAAGTCCTTGTGAGGAGCAACCCCCTCATCTCTCACCCTCCGCACGGCCTGCTCGTCTTTGAGACAGGAATGAGACAAAGATGAGCACGTAAACACTTCAGAACAATCTTTCAGTGTGTTGGATCCATGTTGTGTACTCATGTGTTCATTTACACTCGCTCTTGATTAAATGGAGCCTAATGCCAGTGTATTGACAAGGGGGCTAAAGCATGTAACTGCCCTGCCGGTGAATGAGCCTCTGTGTACCTGTTGTCAGTTGCCATGGCTACAATACTTCATGCGCAAGTTTTTGTTTTCTACAAACCAATTCAATTGTCAGTTCTTAATACGTTTCATGAAGTATGACGGTTCAAGTAGTATATTTTCACCATAATGAGAAGTTGTTAATTAGTGCAAAGCGTTCTCTTCTGTTCCCTTTAAAGGTTAACGTTAATACCAATATTCAAGATGTTTCTCAACGTCTGCAAATTCCATGAAAAGGCCAAAACCAACAATGAGTTGATCCTCCTACTAATAAGTATTGTTTATGTGGGTGACATGTTCCTTCATTACAATACATACAGCACAGTTTATTTTGTTTCATTCTCACATGCTCATGTAAATACTAGCCAAATGTGAGGAGGACCACATGCGTATTAATCCGCTGCTGTAAATAGTCCCCCCAACAAATGCATTATTTCCTCCTGTTTAAGTAATATTTGCTTAAAAAAAACAAAAAAAAACTACAGTACCCAACTGTTTTAGAAAATTACTGAGCCTTTTCATTTCTTTTTTATCAAATGAAACTATTAAATTGTGACCAATTTATAACAATCGACATGTGCGTATGAACTAAAGGGCTTCCTGGAATTTGTTGAAAATAAGAAAAAATATTATATAGAAGAAAAATATATCATTTTAGTTTAAAAGGGAAGTTGTCCTGCTATTATCAAGTCAGTTCACTATCAACTGAAGAAGCAGGCAAAGCAAAGAGAGCAGCGCAGCTTTGGGTTCAAGTGCTCAAAGCCACAAATGAATGTAAAAGGAGACCCATTGAATTTTGCATCATTTATTCTTCACAGTATTGTTAATTTTATCAGCTATTTTTATTTTTTAATTCGTCTTAGTCAAATGTCCTTGTTCATATTTAGTCATCCTCATCCTGTTTTCTTATGTTTATCTCTTTTTTTCGTCAGCAATATTGCATGTTGATACCGTCAGTTAGTGATTAATGGCGTCTGTGCCGTCTCCTCGTTGACAAATGTAGTCATAGATTATATTAACAAAATATACTACTTGCAAACTTCTTTCGTATGAATCCTCCTCCCTTCCACCGCACTCTGACTTCCTTTCAACAGTTTGAACCTCCAAAAATAATATTTCTTTGCCCTCCTCATGCTGCTGTTATTGGACACATGACATTTGTCAGGCTTGAACTGCCTTTCAGAATGCTGTCACACAATATGTGCTCGCTCCTTCCTTTACTGTCACGGCGAGAGTCGGGGCGCGGAGACAGTGCCCTGACCATGCAGCTCTGCACTGTGAATTTTTATATGCCATTGCCTGGAGGTTAGAAACTCTCATTATGCCGTGTTAGATTTATTAAAATAGATTATGGAAATGTTAATTAAGTCATTAATTACATTATTTAAGCAGCATTGACAGATAAGGGAGTGTGTGTATGTGTGTATGTGTGTGTGTTGGGTCGGGGGGGGGCTCGTCGAGCTCCCTGGGTGGTTTAAAAGGATGTGATTGGTGACAAGGGACACTGTGGAGATGGCGTCTAACCGCTAGCACTGACATGATACAAAGTGGCCTACACTGCTCTCTCACCTCACGCTACTGTCTACAGCAGTTTGCAGAGCTGCCTGAGGATGAGTAGCTCTTCGCCCTTTTGCAGATATAAGTGTTCACAAGGGGACAAATGTACTTCTTTTTTTTTTTTTTAATGTAGCAACTACACATAAGTTAAGAGAATCTGGGGACAGAGAGAGCACAGTGCTTAAACACATTGTGCATTCTGCTTTACATTTTCCTTTGTGTGAACATTTGGACGAAGCATTTGCTGTGACATTTGAGCCAAGGCCTCAAACCATATTTCCAAGCTGCTCCCAAAGAAAACAGAACGGCAAAATTGTAAGATGAATTACCCGGGAGTTGATACTATGGACTCCCTTATCTGTTGACAGTTTAGTTACCGCGAAGCACAAGAAATGTGTTTTCCAATTCTCTGAGAATTGAGCTTTTCTTTGTCCCATCAAACCTATATTAAGGCAGGGAAAATGGCTCTGATCACACTTGATAAGAACAAATGATAGATGTTGTAAACCAGCAGAATGCGTCAATTCTGATCTGAGCCATTGATTTGCCTCAGCAGCCAATTACTATGTGGACTGAGGTTATGCATCCAGTCAATCTGCGGGGAGGGAGATGTTTTGTTTGCTGTCCAGTCTATTACTGTGTACCAAACAGTTCCTAAAAAGGTTTAACTGGTGAATTAAAATGTGCTATATGTAACAATGTACATCTATTGATCACTTTGTATTGCCAATGTGTGAACAGATTAGAATGTCATTTAAAAACTAAGACCTTTCTCAGGTTTCTATAACAGCCTACGGACTGATTTCTACGAGAAGGACTCGGGACGTTTTGGTCGGGAAAATCCAAAGAATGTGACATTTGTGCACGCTCCTCCCAAGTGCCTTGCATCTCTTCAGCTCCCGTACAGCGCCAACAGTGTGCAGCTAATGTAGCAATTCTGTCTTTGCTAACTGTAACTTAAAGCTAAGCTAAGGTTAGCCAGCTAGCTGTAGCTTAGCTACACGGCGTGGATCTGGCGTTGGTTGCTTTGTAACATTGGGTGATAAGTAAACGGCAAACGAGTTCGTATCGTGGAGCCAATGGTCCAAATTGAATATAGGAACATTACAGATAGTGTCGTCATTCTATATATGATATGTGATTGTAATGTTATGTCATTGTTTTGTCCGATGCCCAAGCGCGAGCAACATTACGCTGACTGCAGTTAAATTAACGGCCACCGGTGTCATTAATAACAAGGATTTTCTGAAAGTTCCACATTGTACCTTTAACTGTTATAGTTAAATAATGAGCATCAGTCTTGACTCCTCAGGTCTTACATCAGGTTGCCAGGCAGTACTGGAAGGTGTATGTCTTGATGTGAAGTGGCTGCTGATTGTAGGAAATGATACAGCGTGAGGCTGTCCATCCACCTCGGAGTCAAGCTATCATGATTAGCTCCTACGTCAGTCACATGAACCTCATGATAACTAATTCATTGCTGTGATAGTTAGTATGCGCCAACATGAACAATCACATAATAGCACTTAGCCCCCCACAAGACTAAAACATGCATATTTTTGCTGTCTGATAGCAGCTGAGTACACTGCGAGAGAATAAAGTACTACACTTAGCCCTTTGTAAGGTCTTGATGGGTTTTTTTTCTACATTTTTAGAACTAAATATTTCAGAAGAAAACAAATGCACATGCTCATTCCTTCTTAAACACACAGCGTGACTCGCTGGAGGTACTACATTAGGAAAAAGAAAGTTGTACTGAATTTTGTTGTTTTACGTCAACGTACCGAGGAACCATTTACGTTAAACATATCTGCAAAGTGCTCACTGACAATGCAAAGTGTTCAAATGTTCACTGTCAACGTGTTTCATCCGGGGTTTTTTTTTTACCATATGCGCACTATAAGCATTTGTATGGTAACGAAGCAAGAGATGTGACAAATTGACTTTTTTCAATGTTTTAAAGGAATCGTTTGACATTTATGGGAAATAATTGGATGGGAAAAGCGATTGCACTTTTCATTTACATAAGAAGCTACAGCCAGGACACATTAACTGTACTTAACATAAAGACTGGAAACAGTTGGAAATAGCTAGTCCAAGGGTACAAAAACAAAATCTGCCTACTGACACCTCTAAAGCGCTCGTCTTAACATATGTTGTTTGTTTAATTTGTACACAAGCTGTAAAAAAAACCAACATGTTTCTTGCAAGCTACTTTTTGTAGGATACAGGATTGGATAAAATGTATACTTTTACTACATTGTTGCAGGTTCTGATTCTTTAACTTTCAAAATGATTTGTCTCCGGAGGGCAATTGGTTTTATAGCGGGGCATTTTAGAATACATGAAAGAACACAGACGTGCAGCACAGTAAGGGGGAGAGACTGTGTCCTGAATGCAAGTGGACTAAAATGTCCAACAACAGAATATATAATCTCACTGGTGTCCGACTTTCACATTTCAACAATGTACAAAAGCACAGCAGCAATAGCATCTAAAACAAATGTAAAGGATTCTACAAAAATGATACGTAATTATTATATCTCAATCATCGCTTATGATCCAAAAGAAGAGGCAGTGTGTGTATCTACAGAGTTTGTTGTCATTTTGCTGTGTTCGGGACGTTTCTGGGTGTCGACCTCTATAACAACGTGTGCCAGATCGTAAGCATGCATCCAAACTGGGAAACAGCAAGCGGATAAAGCAAGAACCGAAAGGGGAGTGAATCTCGGGTTGGCTTTCGCACGCTGGCGAGCACCGTAACCCTTTTTTGTGGCGGGGAGGAGGGGCCAACTTTAAATGTTGTGTTTACAAATCGCAACCGACGGATCTTGCTCACTGTGCCTTTTAAATTGCTTAACATTTGACATAATACCTCCACTTCCTAAAGATCTGCAGAGAATGTGTTACAGGACTGTATGGTTACATCCTATCAGGAGGCCAAGCAGCAACCTTGATTCAGCAGTAGTTTCCCACACACTCTAAAGATTCGGCTAATAGGATGGGAGGGATTTAACAATGAGATTGGGATTATTTTATTATGCTAACAAAGTTATTTTGGTTGAGTCAAAGTGTGAATGTAGCTAATTGGACTTAGAAATATGTGGGATGAAGCAATCAGACCTTGAGTGCGTGAGTCTGTTCTCTCCTAATGTTTGTACGTGGTGGTGTTTTCTCAGGTGTCTGTCCAGCTACCTCAGCAGTCGTTACAGGCAGGCGGAGCAGAGCTCCTTCACGGTGCGGGCCAGAGGCTTTGACGAGGACAGAGCGAGCCCGGGCCGCCGGGATCGGTCTGAGGCCTCAACAGTGGCTGGTCACGCTTCAACGGCGGCCTCACCCAGTCAAGTGGACGGAAAGCAAGTGGATATGTTGAAGAGTGGACAGAAGGAGTTCACAGAATAGAGGGTGAGAGTGAATCCTATGGGTATTAGCCATTCAAGATATCAGCGTGCCATTCATGAGATCATACACTTTAAAACCTATTTTCGACGTGTCAAATATCCTTGTTTTCCTCTATGTGAAACCCTCGCACTCTTTATGCAGTATATTCAGTATATTCTCACATATTGCAAATTGATCATAACGAAGCTAATGCACGCAGCTTGCATGAGTGTGTTCAGGGAGGGAGGAAAAAAAAAAAAAAAGAGAGCCTGGAATCACTCTCTTTCCTTAATAATGTCCACACAGAGACAATGGGGCGCCGCTCTGATTAGTGTCACCTGTCCTTGTGCATCTCATCAGCTCCATTATGGCTCCATCTCCCATGCTTCTTCTGCTAATTGAATAGCCTGTGAAGTGGTGACGAGGACGGGGGCGAGAGCAACGTCTGTCCCACTGCTGCTTCACAAATGAGAGTGAAGTTTCCCAGTGAGACACTACTGTGGTTCTTAAAACATAAACCATTATCATACAGATGAAAAAGATGCTAACAAGTAGCCCTCATGTTATATTACCGTCATGTCGTCTACGGATTATGTTACATATAACAGCTTTCAATTAACATCTACTGTATGTTTTGATAGGGATGCAATGCTACACTGCACATTTCTTTAGTGTATCGGACAGAGTGTTCATATTGGACGTAGCAGTAAGACAATCACTGATGTTTTTCAATATGGCAACTTAAGTATAGGTAAATCAAAGGTTTGACATTTTTGGAAATGCGCGTATTTGCTTTTATTACCGAGAGTGTGTAAGAAAATTGATATCTGTCTATTAAATATACTCGTCAGACTACAGCCAGAAGCTGGTTGTCTTAGCTTAGCTTTGCACAAAGACTGGAAACAGAAAAAAACTAACTAGCCTAGCTTTCAAGTGGAAACAAAATCCAACTACCACGACCTCTTAAACTCACAAATGAGCATGTTATAACTTGTTTGTTTAATCCGTGCCAAAACCAAAGCGTGAAAATCGCGATTTGCGTTTTTTTCCGGGGGGGTTATGTGCTTCCCAAATTGTCAAACTATTCATTAAAAATCAGGAAACCCAAACCTTTCTATTGTCAACCAATCCCATCAAAAGATGATGGTTGGATTAATTCCACCGGCACGACTCCGCTGCTGACCCTGTGCTCACTGTTTGCTTGTTTGTCTGTGTTTGTATCTTTTGTGGTTCTTGTTTCATGTGGAGTAACGTATACTCATTGGGAGCGACCTTTTAACACAGAATCACAATGAATTTGTGGAATAAACAGTGGATTATTCTTTGCCTTACGACGTCCCCGCTGCTTGGAAACTTTTGTTGGACAAGCCAGCAGGACTTCCTGGCCTTCACACTTGTCTCTTCACTCACACACTGGTTATGTTTCGGGCCTAAATTAAGACCCAAATCTCCGAGGCTGTACAACAGTTAGAGTAGACATACATGATCGTATATCAGTCAATAACTGGCAAATCACTCTTATTCTCACTTATGTGCCTGGTCCAAAGAATGATGCTGCAGCAGGGAGGTCCGTCGATCGTTACAGTGAGGCCTTCTCTCGCTCTGCAGATCAAACTGTTTTAAGGAGATTTTAATCCATGTGGTTTATCTGGGTATTTGCCAACCCTCCAGCAATATATGGACCGTCCCACTCGCCTCACCCACACTCTTGATCTTTGCTTTAGGAACATCCCAGATGCCGATGAGGCTGTTTGCACACCACCCCTTGAGTGATCGGACCACAGAGTTATTCACCTTTTGCTCAAGTATCAGGCCCCAGTGACACGAATGACACGTGTCACCAAAGTAGTTTGTGGTTAATTGTGGTCCGAGGAATGTAAAGAGGAACTGAGAGGCTGTCTAGAGAATACCGTGTGGGACATTTTTCTTTGAATCTTGCATAGATGAAATGAAAAAATAAATCACAGACACTGTTTTCTCTAATGTGAAGTTCTGTGAGGATAATAATGGGTGTAAGGCAAAGACTGCGAGAATCTTCCAAAACAAACAAGTCTTGGGTTTCAAAAGAACTAAAGGGATGTCTTAATGGAAAGAAAATGGCCTTCTGCAGTGAATTCTCAGAGAAAAAAGAGGCAACTAAGAGAAAAATAAGATTGAAACGACAATGGGTAACATGAGAAGCACAGGAAGGCTTAAGGGTGGGCAGTAAGAAGGAAGAATGCTCTGTCAGTAACAGTTCTTTGCTAATGATAATAAATGTTTATTACAGTAGATTTGCCTGTGAGGAGGCTACTGGTCCAGACGGACTACAGGCACTGGTCCTTAAAAGACCCAATTAAAAGAAGTCTTTACAAGGTTATTCCAGTCACGCACGGTGCCTAAATCAGGGAAAATCTCAATCATTGAGTCTGTGCCCAAAACGGCAAAAGCAGGAATGCTAAATGACGTTCGACCAATTGCCATCACTTCTGTCCTTTTGTAAAAACCATGGAGAGGGTTCTAGCTCGTCATTTAACTTCCCCTGTGGTACAGATGATGCACTGCTATGTTTAATACGTAGGAATTTTATTTCTGTGGGTTTTTGTTCGGTCATTGATTTTGGGGTTAATGGTGACGCTATTTAAAAATATTTTCTCTGTAACCAAGCACAGCGAGCCTCCTTCAGTGGAACAACGTCCGACTTACTCCTCAAGGATGTGTTCCTTCTGCTGTTCACAAATGAATTCAAGATGAGAGAGCAGAATCTTTTTTGAAGTAATGCAGATGACATGGCCTTAGTTGGCCTTTGTGAAGTGAACCTGAGCGTTTGGCCCGAACACGCTTGCTTCAGACTTGGTGTGAAAGAAGCAATTTAGAAATCAATGTTGATGGGACTAAAGATTGTTTAGATTAGATTTCCCTTCAGAGCCTAATGTATCTGACATGTGGACAGTCCTGGACGACCAAATGAGCTTCAAATGCATCAGGAAAAGAGATGTAAAGCCCTAAAGGTTCTTAATACCAAATGTTGTGCATTAATATAGCAGCACACAACTATTTTCTATGTAGCACTGTTTTAGCATTTAGCACCATTAGCTACTAGCCGCCGGCTCAGCTGTCGCCATGTTGATAGCCGTGTGACATATTTCTCAGTGTGAGACTTGGAACTCTAGGAGGTGCTAAAGGGTGCTTTTGACAACCATAAATAGTTTTAGGAAGTTTCCAAGTTAAAAAAAAAAGACAAATATTTTATTTTAAGCTTCAAGCTTTGTTTTAGGTATTTTATTTGTCATTTCCAATTTGTGCACTGTCGTGTAAGCTGTTATTTCTCTCTCAGCGGTGTCTCGTTGCCATATTTGTTCTATATGTTACTTGTTTTATGTTACTGTTCTCGTGCTGCTTTCCTGTTTTGATGAGCCACAGACAATTTTGCACTCTGGTGGACAATACACTTGTATTCTATTCTATTCTAAATTAACAAAACCAAAAAACTACCTTCAACCACCTTGTCTGTAGCTCTCATCCCTGAACCTGAAGAATGTCGTTTTTTGAAAAATAAAAACATTTCTAAATGGCAAATGTAAGGACTAATCTATGTAAAAAACTAATCTCCCAAAACAGCTGGCCACTGTAGTTTTTAGCAAACATTACTGTTTATCGTTTTTCTTCTTTCTTTGGGACTATTTTCGTTGCCGGATTAATCCACATTCGGGGCACTAGTGAGTATGTGGGGGAGCAGGAGATTCATAAGGGATTGAGTCAATATAAACGGCAGTGTGAGTGTTCCTGCTAATAAAGGAACATGTCAACAGTGTGGCTCTTTGTGTTTAGAATAGTTTTTGGACAACAAGAGGAACCGAGGAACACTATATATCTTTGGATGCACTCACAATACTTGGTTTTGTCCCTCTCATGGGATTTGTTGATGATGAATGAAAAATAGAGAATATCAACAGCCCTATCCTTTAAACATGGTTAAAGGAAATTATTTCATGCTTTTGGAAATCCCTCTTGTAATTTATGACATTTTAATTCTGAGATTAATGGCTGAGAACTCTCCTTAGGACGATTATGCGATGGAGTCCAAACATCAGACCAACGTCAACTCTACGCCATTCACCATTCAGTTTGTACCGCAGGCTTTCTCTTGTTCATTTGTAGTTCGAGATAACCCTGATGACATCATCTTAATAACCCTGATGACATCATCTTAATAACCCTGATGACATCATCTGGGTTATTTGCTCCCCCACAGCCACACGAGACATTATACAACCGTTTCACAGGAGTTCCACTTTAAAGTTGTAATGTTTGCTATAAATGTACTGTAAATAAATGCTCCACTATAAATGTAGGAAACTGTATTTTATATGAAATGATTATATGAAATAACGGATTGTTGTGTTACCGTATACAATTATGTAACTATTATGTTGTTTTAAAAACAAACTTTTGGAACAAATAAAAATCGGAGGCAGGCCTCTATCTGATGTTTTTACTGACTGCTTTTCAGGTCTATAAGCATTAAGTCAAAGGAAAATACATAAGATATTTTTCAGATCTGCAAAGAAAACCTTGAAATACAAAAAGTCTTTTATTTTGATTGGATAAACATTGCCAGCTGTGTTGCAGGGCTGTAATGTTGGTGCCTCTCCTGCCAGGCAGGAGCTTTGCTGTTATCTGCATGTGCCTGAGGCACAGCTAATGTAAAAAGATCCTCCTCACTCCGCTCGGCTCTGCTAGCAGTGAGCTCTGCAGGCTTATCCTGCTCAGTCCCTCTCCATTTCACCTCTTGGTCACAGCCAAGTGACTCTCAGCTGTGTGCCACCTCAGCTTGGGCCTTTCTATAGACAGAACAGAAGAAGTACAGCCGTATCTCCCACTGCTGTATCTGGTTAATGCCACAACGACAGGACTGCAGAGGCTTCCCAGTGTCCCCATGCCTGTATGGTTCCGGGGCTTAATGTGTGCGTGTGGGGCCAGATGGACACTTTCATGAGTGTATGAGTGTGGATTATTCTGCCGGCTACATCTGGGGCTCCACATGGTACAGCAGACTGCGGTACGAGAGGCAGGTGGGCACGTGAGGAGGGCACCTCTCCAGTGGGGTCTCTTACATCTATACCATCCAACAGGGGCATCACCGCAAATGGCAGACCGAAAGGCTACTAGACGATCGTGCCGAACAAATGCTTCTCCTGGCAAACCTTCTGTCCTAAACTTCCATGTCTGACAGCAACAGCTTACCGTTTCCAGGTGTCAGATGGGATTACAGTGCTCTTTACTTATCCTTTATTTGGCAAATGCTTTTGTCCAAAACATTTTTTTCCCCATATACACATTTGGGAACAATATGGGGTGCAGTGTCTTGCTCAAGGACACTTTGTAATGTGGATAAGAGGAGCCCCGCCACTCGTGTGATTAATGGCCCAGCTACTCTACCACCTTAGCTGCAGCTGCCCATGATATGAACATGTCCCCAGCATCAACACATTAGCACACAATGTACTGATTCATTGTTTGTTAGTGTTCCTGACTACTAATACTAATCGTGCATATAAAGAGTAACATTAGCATTTATTCGGAGTCATGTTTGTGTCCATCCAGGGTCATCAATCACTCTCCTTTTAGCTTTGTTTTGGCCTCCACCAACTCCCGGGAAAAATGCTCCACGATGTTCACCAGCTAGTCGCTTGCATTGGTCCCTGTGCTGTTTGGTGCTGTGCAGGTATCGCACTCAATTTATCAGAGCTTGTTCGCTGACAACTGCTGCCTGATGTTACCGGACACAAGGTTGATGAAAGCGGTAAGACTGAGCCAAAACATTAGAGTTCTGTAAAATAGAAAGACAGTAAAATGCTGCATAGAGCTGAGCGGAGCTGCAGAGTCTGGTAATCATTTATTTGTGGGTTGATCACTACAAGTCCTACCTTTCACATTACAGTGGTTTGACTCATTGTTAATAAAAAATATTTATATTGATTAGTGCGACTAATACTAAGTAATTACTAAGTAATGTATCAAGCAAATGTGCAAAACGTCATGTGATTTGTTACTTCTCTATGTTTAATATAGTATTAAATCTATTATCTTTGGGTTTTAGACTGTTGGTCTAATGAAGAGGTCATCCTCCAATCTGGAAAAATTGTGATAATTTCTTTTCCAATTTTCTGACAGTATAGACTTGAGAGAGAGAGAAAATGCCAGCAGATGAATTGACAAAGAAAATAATAGTTATAATGCTTTCACTCAGTGACAAATACATTGCTTTCTCTGTAAAAGCTTACAATAAAAGTGGCACCATGTTAATGTAAACAGTAGTAGGAGAGGCTCAGTTTGCATTATTAGTAACTTAATACAGCTTTAATACTACTTTAGCAGTGTAAACAGTTGGCTGATATCAATTAAATAAAATTGCAAACAGTCACACTGCACTGCATAGTTATTGTGAATCCCTTGTGTATAGGTAGGCAATCTTTACACAGCATGGCAATGGCGGATTTCGCCACTAATAATGAAAACTTCTATATAGACAGGTAATTGGTGAAAGTAAATATACTGAATTGATTTTGCTAAAAAAAAAATGCCAACAATAAATAGTATCAAAAACAGAGTTTGATTTTCGGAAAAAAACTTTCAAGTAATTATCAGTTGTCCATTCCTTTACATTTCAACCACTTTGGTATGAAAAGTAGAAATGAACACTTATCTTTGGCATCTCATTTAAAATCTCGTCGTCAGATGTAGCAATGAGCAGACCCTCATCACCCTCACACTGTGACACTGACACAGTATGTGTCACAGTCAAACAGGTGTAGCTACAAATTCTTGGAGGAAAATGTACATATTGTCAAATTGAAAAACTTTCCATTGCTCCCAAAACTGAACTTATTATTGTCCCGCACTCATATTAGACTGAACTCAAGCCAAGGCCTTTGTGAAATCAGAGCTCATTAGACATGTCCACCTCATAATGAGTGGCCAGATCCATCAGGAGAGATAAATCTCCCGCGCTGCGCTGACTGAGATCCAGTCGAACATGCCCGCGGCGCTTCAGACCACATGTGAACAAGATATTTGCTTTGAAGCTTCAACGCGCAGATTTGAATCAGCGTGTCAGAGTGCCAAATGTCCTAGGTTGTGAGTGACGGGGGATCTGCTTTCGAGTTTGCTACCTGTTGAGGAGGATTAAACAAAGTACAGATGGTGTTTACATATTTAACAAACAAAGGCAATCTCTCTTCTGATGATGGAAAAAGGCTTTCATCAAGAGGTAAAAGTGGAAAAATAACAAAATGCGGTGCCCCCCATTTTTGAAAAAAGGCAAAGCAAAGGTGTCGTCATGGATGCTCCTATGGCAGATAAAGCATGGCTAAGGGCCCTCTAAGGTGCCCTTCCAGTGCAGGAAACGTGATGCAGTGGCTCCAACCTTTTTTCCTTTTAGGGACTCCTTTTCTACCATTGAGTAACGTTTTATGGATATTTAATATTATATTCAATGCATAACAATAATAGTAGAACCACTGATAAACATTACAGGTTACAGTACGATTAGCCCAAAGAGTGAAAGCAATAACTGCGGGAGGTTTGTGTGAACAAGCAATTTGGATGAATTTTGAGCAGATTATTTTCCTGTGATTATGGGTGAAATTATCATTATTACATTAATTACATTTAAACACCGGACCTGGGGTGACGGAGCCTTCTCCGTCGCTGCCCCCTCCCTCTGCAACTCACTCCCCAAACACATCCTTGACTGTACCGATCTCTCCATGTTCAAATCTCACCTTTTCAGATCTGCTTTTAATGTATAATCATTTTTATGTGTTTTAAAATGTTGTTGTCTTGTTTTATAATGTATTTATCAATAACATGTATCTGTAAAGCAACTTTGAGTACCTTATAAAGACGCTTGATGAATAAAATGTATTATTATTATTTCATTAATTCAAAGATCCTCATTTCAGAAAATAGTGATATTTCTAATACAGCAGATACCTAAATATTAAAATAAATCTTGAATATGCAGGTGTTTCTTTTTTGTTGCACATAAAGAGAATTCAGCTGTCATTTTTTAGAGATGAGTTTTCCTCTTATTTTTTAAGAACTTTTAATACAACTCTCTGTCTCTTATATATTTTTTTTCTTTACGGAAATGAATGAAATCCTGAGATATAGGCTAACTGTATATTAAAAACTAAAACAAAGTTGTCTTACTCACTTTGGAGCTTTGGCTGCCCCCATGTTACCTTATGAGCTGCCCTACATGCTAGAAACCCTTCTGTGCGCTGGTGTCCCACCACATGCAGCTGGTGCCCTTTTTATTTCCCGCCCCTGGCCCTTAGACAGCCTGAGTCCGCCCCTGATCAGTTCTACACCTTTTCATAAATCATCACAGTTTTGATCAAGACTTTTCCCCACATTTGTTTCTCATGAAATTAGAGTCCCCGGATGCAGACAGGAAGACATAAAGCACGTTTTTTTTCTGGCCTGTGATAGAATCCCATCTGAGAGCACCTGAAGGACGAAGGCTGCTTAGTGTCCGGCCATGTATTCTGGCCATCAACGCAACACGGGCGCAGCCTGATCCACCGAGGGGTCGAGATGCATAAATTAAATGAATTACCAGCTGCCTTGTGCAAGCTCGCAGGATGCAGGGTGGCATGAGCACGCCATTACAACAACGATAAGGATATCTGCATGGCCTTGTGTTAAAGGAATTACACATAGCATCCACAGCCTTTAAGAGAGTCTGACAGTTTTGCGCACACTGGCAAGTCAGTATGACAGGAAAATGTGTGTGGCTGCAGAACGGCTCGGCCGCTGCGTGGCCTGAGTTGGGGGCACTGAGCGTTGGCTTGCTGAGAAGTAAAAAAAGGAGAAGAGCGTCTTATTGTGATGCAAATGGACACATTGTTGTACTTAAATAATGCATTAATACGTCCTTTTTGTGCAGATAAAATCGCAAGATGCCCAATAACACAAAATGATGTCCTCCGAGGTTATTTAAAGCGATATGACATGAAACCCTGACTTTGCAGGAAGTGCTTACTGCCTGTACAACTGGTTTTGTCTCCAGCTTTGATAAAACACAGGTGAAGGATAGAAGGCTGCTTTTGAATCCTAGCCACTATATAGGAAGAGCTATTAGCATAATATTATGTATATTGTATTCCTGCTCGATTCTAATGTTTGAATGTAAACTGAATTTAAGTCTTCAAGGAAGAAGTGTCGCAAGACACGTGGCAAGGTGTCCGATAACTTTGTCTTCTACCTGTAATCTGATGCAGCGCAGAGAGGAGGGATCGGCCTCACTTGCGCGGGGTGATTTATGATTGAGCACATGTTAATAAAAATATCAAAACAATCTGAGCTCTGGTGGGGAAGATACCGCTCCGCTACGTACATCATGCTCGACAGGCCCGTGCAGGGAATCGCCTGCTCGCTGATATTATGCTCGTGTGGGTGCCCCGTTGCCCTGCTCCTGAATAAAATATGCAGCTGTTGTTTGTTTTTAGGAGGGTCGGTGGGGGTAGCACTACTCACACAAGGTGACATTTGTGTGAACATGTGCTCCTCCGAGCCTGATAGGTGAACCATCGTGGTCCAAAAGGAGCCAGGAATAGTTTGCCTTTTTTTGAAATCCTACGCCAAGGAGCTCCGTGGTCCACCTGTCCTTTTAAAAGTATGTACTATCATACCCAGTGGTACCGGATGCTTCGAAATGTGCTCTTACTAAATGATGTGTATCCCAACTCACCGGAGAGACACACTCCAAATGGTTAATTAAATGCCTTGAATGACTGGGTGAAAAGATATAGCGCTATGTTCACTTCTCGCAGATTTATTTTTTTCCCCTTCCCTTTGATGAATTTATATCGAGTATGGACGTGGACACAGAATAATTTAGTATGTGTTAAAAGCCGCTGCAGGGATGTAGTCTGTAATACTCAATTCCACTCCCAATATCAGTGTTCCTGAAATCTCAGTGATTTTCTGTCCTCATGTCTTGCCGAACACAAAATCATCACAAAGTACTCTGTCAGAAAGAAAATGTCCTGAAACACGGAATCCTGCTGTTGTCAGGGAGCACGCAGTGTACCGACGTTGTCAAAGTGTTACACTGATGCAGCATGAAGTCTCGAGTTATTCCGGGAAAACTCCTTTACCTTTTGGAGGCTTTTGTTCTGTCTCCAATAAGTGAATCAAACAAATTCCTGTAATAATATGTTTGTTTTAACACAGCAGATTGATCACTTCAGCAACCTCGGAATGCCATTTCTGTATGTACCCTATAATCGTGATTTATTTTTTTCAGTAAGCTATCAGAAGTACATCGCCACACAGGAAAGCAGCTGAAGCCATTTGCCACAAAGGCAGTGTTTAGTTAAATGTGGGCTTAAAAGCCTTTTAGTGTGAGATCAATCCCTCTTACCACAGCTACAGAACTCGACATGTGTTTGTGTGAAGAAAAAGTGTTGTTTCCACTTGTAAAAGTCAGACAACACGTCTCGCCAACTCGTTTGTGTCAAGCATACCGCCGCCTTAATGTTGCTGCAGCTTTTGAGTTGCATTTTGAACAATGCTCGTGTTTCGGAGCTATTTTCCGTGATGTCATCATGTTCCCAGATCTCATCAATTAACTAAGTGTCATTATTTCCAATTGGAATGATGATAAAAACTATGGAATAAAGACTCAAGCTGTAACTAGAAAAGGTCACTCTGTGGAGTGCAGATCTCCCCCAGGTGTGTCTCCTCCCAAACAAAGAAGAGCAGAATCTCACTCAATTGTCCCTCCAGGCTCCCTTACAGTCAACATGGTGGCGAAATCTAACAAAAACAGGGATCTTGTATCGCGCCTAAAGTCAGTGGATCATAACATATTGGGTATGGAACTGATCTGCAGATGTTCCGGTTCAAAATGAGATCAAACTTTTATACGGGCTGTCAGTTTCTGACCCACGACAAAGGCCAAAATGTGGCCTGCAACAGACTAATGACAAGAGGTCATTTAAAAAAATCTCCTCAACCCACGAGAGGTCCTTGAGCTTAGAGTCATAAATGAGGACGAACAATATTAGGCTGATGAATACGGAAGTATGTGAGATTAGCTGCAGACAGACACACACACACACACACGCGCACACACACACACACACACACGCACACACAACCGAACACATTATCTCCCCACAGGCTTACGTCTGGCGTATATAATAAACCAAAATGATCCTTTAAACAGGTAGGTGCTTTGGAAATGTGCCCAATGTGGTGATTGATGACACTTTAGCTGATGATATGGGCTTTTTCACGACATTTGGCAGCTGATAATTGACATCAACCACAATGTGTGCGGTTTGAAAATGATATCAACACCCCTGCAACATGTTTCACCTTCAGCTACCAGGAAAACACCAGTTCTCAGTTCGTTTTTTGCAGCACTGCCTTTATTGATTTCAAACAAAGTAGTGGTTTCGAATCACTGTCTCCTAACAGTGCAGGAAAACATTCCTTCAAAAATAAATTTCACCCAACATGAGCTGCCGCACCCTGACACTGGCAAACTTAGACTTGTATAAATGTCAAGAGAGATGTGTCCTCCTTTTGTTCACTGCAGAATATGCCAGCAGCTCATTTCCTCCAGGAACGCATTAACAAAGCAGTTAATTCTATCATTAATTAAAAGGAATCACAATTCAGTGAACACTTCAAATTAATCTTTTGAGATTTGCTCTCACACAATGCTCCCATTCTATTTCCTTTGTCTCGTTGAAGAAATTGCAGCTCGGGAGGCATGTTGTTTAGTTTTTTTTCCTTGTCATTTACGTCAGTCTGGTCCTGTGTAGCTCCGTTAGCAAAGCATGTCACTAACACTGCCAGGTTTAACAGTTTCATCGCAACGGGATCCAACCATGCAATACATGAATACACTTGTAGCATTAGCTAACACAGGAGTGGTTTGGACAAGAGAAATCATCCTAATATGAAGGTCACAATACTCAATATCTGATTTTAAAGGGATAGTCCGGATTGTTTGAAGTGGGGTTGTATGAGGTGCTTCTCCATAGTCCTGTATTACCTACAGTAGATGGCGGTCTGCACGCCATCAGTTTGGAGAAACAGACGGGAGCACCAGCACGGAAGCTAAGCAATGTACAGCTGGGGACGGGGGCAGCAGGGGGCAGTCACTACTTTACCTTGCTGTCACACAGCCCTTATCTATGCTCTATTAGCAAAGCCACCAGACTCCTTTGTAATTTTACCTTGCAGAGCACCTTGGGAGTTCCTGGTTCGGTTACTTTGTTTGTGGTATTGTGTGACTTTGGTGAATCCAAACTTACCTGCGAGGTAAAATCACTGTTTTTGTCAATGGAGGATGGTGAAGGGCTGACTGACAGCAAGGTACTGATATTGATTTCCTTTAGATGGACCTTTTTTTAGGTGTCTAGAATAACTTTTGCTGCTGCCCCCAGCGGTACGTAGCTTAGCTTCCGTGCTGGTGCTCCTGTCTGTTTCTCCAAACATCTACTATGAGTACATCATACAACCCTACTTCAAACAATCCTCACTATTCCATTAAGCGTAAATAATGACATTTAATTTGCAGGTGTTGTATCTTACATATTCTTAGATTGAGTGCCCTTCGGAGCGGTGAGATCATGTGAGCTTCATCTAAAAGGGAATGTTTTATTAATGGATCTTGGCTCGAATAATGCAGAAAAATAGTTTCACAACAGCAGCTAATTGTGTGAGGTGGCCATTGGCCTCACTGAGCTGTTTATCTCCTCAGTCACTGGAGTCGTGTTATAAATACTCTGTGCTCGGCGTCTCCACAGTATGGAGCCACTTGGAGGGTGATAAGGTGCTAATTAGCAACTGTTAGCAGAAGTAAAAAAAAAAAAAAAAGTACACACGCAGAATGAAGCACATCTCTCTGTTGCCACTGAACGTTCCGCCGATGATCCTTTCTCCTCCGCTCGCAAGACTTGAGAGATCTCCTTATTAACACTGTGTACAAGAAACTCTCGTTTTTCTTCCTTCCAGGCAAGCCAGGTCTGACAAATTAAGGCTGTGGAGTCATTAGATTAAGATAAGAACTTATCTTTTACTCTGAGACAGACTTTTATCTATTGTATTTTTCTTCTCTCCCATCTCTTGTGTTCCCTCTCTCCCCCCTCATTCACTGTGAGATTGTTAAAGTAATTGGGATGTTATGTGACCAGAGAGGCCAGATAAGTTTTTAACCCTGTCATGGATTAACCTTTCATGTCGGAGGTAGGTCAGGAAAGGTGCAGTGGGAGACATGTAAAGACTCATTTAAGGGAATCTTGATGTGTTATCGTTGGATGAAGGCATGTTCTTTCTGCAGGTACATGTGCAGGGAGGTCTGGAGAGGACTTCTGTATGCTGTCAGGGGTTATTAAAGCATAACGTGTATTTTTTTGGGTCGCTGAGCAGGACTGGTGTGGTGTCTTCATTGCCGAGTACATCATTTAGAAACGTTCAACCAGGTTTTCATCACATGGTTCCTGAAAGCTATTTTAAATGACCTTTTAGAGTTAATCACAGTCGAGCTCTGTTCAGGTTAAAGAGAATATGCGTTGAGAAAGGGGGAAAAAAAGCGAAATATCTTTCATTATATAATCCACAGCAGGATAATTAGGTGTCGGAACATCAAATCAACAATCACCATCATACGCTTTGTCTTTGTCTGAAAGCTGTGTTTGCATTTGACCCAATCTCTGATGCTTCTGTGTAGTTTCCGTGTTATTAATATCTAAGAGAAATATCACAGCCCCAAGCAGCATGATTAGAGCTTTGAGCTCTATTATTCTTCAAAGCAGAACATGTGAAAAGCACCTGAAATAAATGAGTTAGACCCTTAAGGCAGCAGCCAGTGCATAGCTATGATCCCAGTGTTTAGAATCCTTTTGTTTTAAAGGTCATTGCACCACTTCGTTGATATCTAGGCGTTCCTCTGAAGCACTAATTGTGTCTACATTCTTGACCACTTTGTCAGACAACTCCGCAATAGAGCTGAGAATTCAGAGGAGTGTACGCCGCTTGTTTACTGCGATCAAGATAACAAGGACAAGTCTGTGAAATAACGAAGGCCGGGACTGATGCGGAAAACACTATATTTTCCATTTTAATGGTGTTTAAGCGTGGAAGCCGGAGGAGAGATAGCTTGAAAAATGTAACTAAAGGATCGGATTCAGTGAGATCCAAATGGCAAGGGTAGCTGTTGGGCACGATGACGTGCCTTTGATGTGAGCTATAACTAGCTTTAAGCTCAGCTCGGGCGCATCATGGCTGCATCCTGACTGATGTGGGTATTTCTCTTAGATGATGCCACTTTGTCGTGTGAGCCAACTGTACCTCTAATTTCAAATTCTCTAATGTCCCAGATGGGATGACATTAAAAGGCCCGGGTCATTAGTGTATTGTAATGTTTGCCCTCAACTGTGTGAGCCGGACTGTCATCTCTGGGAAATTTGTCATATTCATCAATGCCCTGCATAATGGGATGAGATAATATTTACATATTGGATCAAAATTGCCAGAGGAGAGCATTAATTATTGAAAATCTGACAGAATCAAAAGAGCAGCTTTTTTTCCTCTTCATAGTTTGTTGTCTGTGCACAGACTGAAAGCCGCTCTGCGCCCAGTAAACACAATTATCTCAATTTTAAAGACATTGCAGGCTTTTTTTTTGAGAGAACATGCTCGACACACAAAGGCCACAGCATCTTCTGTCACCATAGTAAAATGAAGGTTTGCCCTTCATGCCACAACAGGCTGTAACAAGCGTCTGAGAGGATGGTGCAGCCTCTGGAGAGCCACCTACTGTACAGTCTGCAGCTTTGTTTGTGCGCCAGGCAGCTGATGTGCTTAGCAGGCTCTGAATAATAGAAAGTGCATCATATTGATCAGTGACATTGAGCGTGAGACTTGTACTGACTCAATTAATGAAAGTAAAGCAGTGTGCTAACAAGGAAGCGGACACAGTACTGCAGATTGTTGTGCACATTCATTCCAGGTAGCTCAGTTTCTTTACTGCACTCTAGACACTGAATGACATCATGTTGCCTGTGTGATAAACACAAGACCTGCACTTCAGTTTGTAGTGTGCATTATGAAACATTGTTATGAATTGTTATACCTGTAGTAATTATAATGCATTTTATTGGAAGAGAAAAGGAGCTCAAACTGCTTTACTATACGGGAAAATAGACATGTGATGAAAGTAAAAATAAGGATAGAATGCCCTAATTAATGTTGAATAAGAAGGAAAATAAAACACAATTGACAAAATAAGATAAATATAAAAGTAGGATGAAATAGAGTGCATAACATAAGAGGGATGTTATTTTACCGCAGTGATCCATTATGAACTTGTGATAAAGTATCATACCTGACTCGTTGTCGCGGCACTGCATACTAGAACTTTTTGGATTTAGCCGTAATTATTTAATTTTTATGCACTTCCCCTTTGGGGTATCATTAAAATTTCATCTTGATCGTATCTTCTTAATCATAATCTTAAAATCTGTTTGAATATGTTGTAACCTGCTTTTCCACTGATGCAGTAAACAGTCTAATTTATACTGAATGCTAGCTCTCCAAAAATATATAAGAATATAAGGTAGAAAGCATGCCACACCAGACGTCTGTTTAAACATAGCCCTAATGGTCCATAATGAAGTTTGTTTTACAACACTGCCCCAGTATATACAGTACAGTAAATTATATGCATAGGCAATGGAGACTTGGAAATGCAGACGGATACATTTTACTGCATCCTCCCCGTCCACAGTGTCATCCCCTTAAGCTGCCAAGAGAGTGTAGGGGGGTGAATTCATGAGGGTCTTCTGTAATAGGCTGGCACACACACAGGCACAGCCTGTGGAACCTTACAGGCTGCTGAAGCTGGTCTTGGCATTGCTTCTGGCAGCTATGTGGTTATGTGCTCTACGCATTCTTTCTGAAAAAGGAAAGTTTTAACTAGCTGGTCTTACCGCTCCTTTATTAATGAGGAAGCCGTTGGCAGAAATAGATCTACATGTTCATTTGGTATATTAAGAGAGACACACAGTTAAAGAGTGTTCATTACAATTGTAAATTTCTGCCCTTGGGCCCTTAGCCCGGCGCTAGATTACATGAGGTCTATGCTCATGGACAGCGCTTGGCATCTGATTGAGGGTCCAGTGCAGCTAATTAATTTCATTAGAAAGTGAAGTCATCTTCTAGCAGGAATTAATATTTGGAGCGTCATGTTGCTAATTTATTTCCAGATTTAATTAGCTCAGAGAAGAAATGTTGCTTGGGCAAGAGGACTTTTTAATTATCAGCTTGGATAAATTTGAAAATGTTGATGCCTTAGGGTTGAGTTAATTAAAACCTGCATTATTTTAACTTTAATTAGCTCCCATCTTTGTTTTTCCTCACCATATGGCCATGTCCTGTAGTCAAATTTAGTTAATTAAGCTAATTAAGCTAATCATTTTAATTACTCAAGACAATGTGATTGGATAGAGGATGACTACAAGTTTATAGCCAAGTACTTGTTTTTCATTAAGTTGAAGGGACAGAGTTATTTCTGATTGCAGTTGGCAAGCATAGCAGAGAAGCTGCAGAATGAGACAGCCTCTGAGATATTAAGGCTGAAGTCTAATTGCATTCCTTGATAAAATGAATAAATATTAATAATAATGTTGTCACCAGCACAACTGTTTTAGAGGAGGAATGGTTTACTACGTCTTTAAGCTTTCTGCTCGTATGCTGATGTTGGCCCCTTGTACTCCATCAGATTAAGTAATGTCTGCGCTTACTCACGTTTTAAAGAGATTCAATGTCAGAATACATGTTCTGTTCACTACCAGGAGACACAATAACAGATGATCTGCAGATAAAGTCATTGCTGGTTGGACAAACATCTCTCCTGATATACAGAGTAGAAAACATGCGAAACCTTCACATCACGCTTGTTTCTTTTGACCACAGCAGGCTATGAAATTGAATTGTAATCGGGTAATAGACAGGTGTCTGTGGCTGCTGTTGGGATAGGATGCTGCCCTTCCCCTTCATGACCCTGCAGTATGGGATGGCTAGGGCGTGGGTCTATGTGAGCTGCTAGCAGCTGTGAGTCAGTCTGGACGCAAGCTGGGCCCATCCAGAAGCCAGGCCTAGCTGACAGATGCAGAGGCTAAACCCAATAATGAAATAATACTGGGAGACATCATGTCCGTGGTTTCCATCATTGTTAAAAGATTTTGGTACCCCCACTTAGGTAATTTGTTTCCATGTATAATCCTATTGCTCACTATTAAATTAAACCAACTGGTCATTTCAGTTTGGAGCCTATAAATACTCTGGTTGCTATGAGCATGGGCAGTATGTGGGATGTCTCATCTGATTAGAGGGGAAGCACTTAATAATTTGAACTGAAAAAGGTGACCTTCAGTGTCAGGTGACCTCAGTGGTCTGCCACACATATGGCCTGGCAATATTGCTAATGTCTGGTCCCGATGTATTTTTACAATCCGGATCCAGGACCACTCTTCACAAATTGTTTTGGACAAATGTTGATGTGTGGCGCCATGGCAAAGTGCGCTACGCTCGAGCTGTTTCCATGTTCAGGAGCAGTGATGTCGTGGACAACCAGCCCGTTCTCATTCCCAACTTGTCACATGCAGACGCTTGGTCAGGACCCCTTGGCGTCACGTTTTAACGCACTGGGTAACCTTACACGCCAAACTGTGAAGCTCCACTACAGTCGCAGTTTTGAAGACATTGTGAATTCAACCAAAACGTGCTTAGATCTAGAAAAACATTGTGGGTTCAAATAAGTATGTTTGCTAGGTACGTTCAGCTACGTATAGTCAACATAAAGAAGTCCACGTTGACTTTTTCTTCCACGCAGGAAAAGAACAGCGGCGCCCCGTGTGACAGTCCTGTGTTTGTTTGCATCCGCGCTACACGGACCGTGTCGCTCTTCATACTACGTCACCTGACTTCAGTAGTGCTAGTCATTTTGCCACAGATGAGTTTACATTGGAGTTACTTGGTAAGCCTGGCGCTAAAGGGATCCTTGTCCTTCAGTATCAGACGCCGTGGGACGTGACAAAGCGTCGCTATTTGACGAACAGGGAATGAGACCGGACCGGGACAATGGATGCACTAGTCAAGAGAGACGATAGGCCCCTCTCTGCTTTCATCAGAGGGAGGCTGGTTAGTCATCAGTGTGTGTGTGTGTGTGTGTGTGTGTGTGTGCTCAGGTTTTGGCCGGTGCCGGCGTGGACTAGCCCCCAGCCTTCTCATAGTTGCACTGTAACTTAGAATGCAATATGAGAGGGGAATTAGTCACCACGTTTCCAACAGGCCTTCGCCCACTTTAGTAATGTTTCTGTCACCACCTGTGTATTGTAAATGGTCCTGTCTCTCACTACAGCTGCCCACCTGACCTGCTGGTAGTACGATACTCATATCACTTCTAGACTTTTGGTTGAATACAATCAATCAATCCCAAGGTCAATCATTTATTCTTAAGAATCTCCCTGACTTCAGAGACTTTTTTATAAAGCAGCGTGTGACTTATTTACTTCAGGAGTTTTGAGAAGAAACTGATATACCTGATAAATCCTAGTGTTTTGACACCGAAGTAAATCTATTGTATTTCAAGCGGATCCCAGGAACCTCATCCGTGCGCATAAAATAGACGTCATGTTGAGATTCCTAATGTTTCGTCTCGCACTTAGATACCTGTCACTTTAAGAAGAAAAATGCTTCCTTGGAACGAGGCTGTGTTTACCGTGTTCACGAGAAGAGTCCATATGAGCGCCCCCCTCTTTTTCTGAAAGCTCAGAGTTCACGGAAAAGCCACGGAAGTACATTTTTTGAGTGGAGAGTAAGCTAATATATTATTAGCTTACTCTCCACCAAAAAATGTTCATATTCATTTTAGCCATTTAAAGTTTTTCTTCGTCATTTTATATGTGTGAGGAAAATGTTGATATTCCCAACGGCCTCATCATTTACTCTGTCCTTATGCCTTCACATTTCCTGCATTACGTTACCGAGGCTCTCCTAGAGGCTGACATGCCGTTGCCTTGCAGCTGTGTTCTCACGACAAGGGTATCATGTACACGACTTCCCATGTCGTAACCACAAGCTCCCAAGTTCCATTTTAACCGAAGGAAAAAGTTGCATGTTTGTTCCTCAGTTGGGTTCTGGCTGACACACTGGCATTCTCAGTATTTCTTGCCCCGGCCAGCCAGGAAGCTAAAATGCTAACTTGTAGCTGGGATTGTATGTCGAGTTGTAAGGTAGCAAATAAGGAGCAATTCATTTGTTTGTCAATTATAATCATTCAAATTTGACAACTTGTTCCTTTAATCTCGAGGCTTGGTTTCATCAGTCTGAGCTAATCATCTTAAAGAAACAGATTAGTTTGGCCCAGGTTTGGCCCACTGTCCGATTTAAGCCCCTCCGCCGGCCAAGGAGAGCTCGGTGAGAAGCAGCTTAATAGATTTAGATGAAAGGAGGAAGTCATGGAGGCCTCAACCAGCAGAGAGCGAGAGCATCTGCTCAAAGGCCACCTCCCCACGCCCGGATCACCATCTCCAGAAGAACTCGGGCATGGAGCCTCCATCTCCACAGCTCCACACTAATTCCAGTGCCCCCGCCACACGCAGGCTAATTAAGGCCATGCATTTATTTATGACTGAGCTCATTAAACAGCAAAAAAGATGGTCGCCGCTCTGAAAACACATTAGTCCCCGAGGAAACTGCCTGTGAAGTCGCTCTCCTCGGGCTGTTTCAGGTCACAGATTCTGAATCTTTGTGACATATGAAGAAACAGGGAGCTGTAATGCCTTAACAAAAAAAAAACTTCAGTTCTGAGGCGACGGAGGGATGGTTCAAGACGTTCTTCGGGGTATATTTGAAGCTGCTTGAACTGGTCCCATAATTACATGTATAGGTCATAGACCGGGGGATGAGTATGAAATTCACTTTCAGGTCTTATGATTTGCATTTTTGTCTGCGGGGATTTGTGAAATCTGTTGTTCTTTACAATCGTGACGGACTTCCTTTAATATATGATGACAACTGCAGACAAAAGAAATTACCCTTTGGGCAAAAATAGCATTTTTTTTACAGACATAACTCAACTTTAAATGAACACAAAATGCCCCCACCCTCAAACACAACCCACCACCCTCACCCTCTTTTTTTTTTCACATTACTATGGTATTTAAGTTCATTTAGAACTCAGGCAGTGGAGAGAGTGAATCAAAGACAGAGGATATCCCTCAGGTATATGTTCTGTCTCTGGAGGGCTGTGTGTGTCTGTGTGTGTGTGTGTGTGTGTGTGTGTGTGTGTGTGTGTGTGTGTGTGTAAAGGGCATAGACAGAGATATTTTATGCAGATCCTCCTCCCTTCCTTGTAATTGCAAAGATAATGCCAAATCACACAGTCCTTTGCTGAGACAACTGGCAACTTGATTTAGTGTTCTTTAATGGCTCTAACTTTGAAGACTGAGACATTCCTCGTGTTACTTGTGCTTTTGAGCTGCTGTCTGGACTGGAATCCATCACTTCCTATTTATTATCAACACAAAGTTTCAGGAGTCATAACAAAAAACTGTGAATCCTACTGAAGTTTTTTGTTTCCTTCTAAAGGAACTTGTGAACGCGATGTGTTTGCCGTTCAAGTGGTTGAAAAATTCCATCGAAAAACACTTTCTCAAAGTCAATGGGTTTGTTTAATGGGTTTTTGGTGAGATGCCTGACATAAGGTTAACACGAGCTTAAGAGATTTTCACCCTTTGTTCTGAGACATAAAATACAACAGTAAATACCCCACTCGTGTCTTAAAACAATGTGGTTGCCAGGCCGCCCCCGGTAGTAGTGAACCAGGGCGATGCTAACTTTGGGTTAGCCTAAAATAATCCTCCCTGCAGCACTCTATTGTGTAACTCTTATTGTTAACAAGTAACCAGGTAATCATCGTTAACATGTTCAATAATCAAATCGTGAAATTCCTCAAAATTGACGTCCCTACTTATTTTGGTTCCCGCAGCATTTGAGTAAAACTGCTGAGTTCATCGTTAAGGTGTGTTTGCGATGCTGCAGGCACAGAGGGGCTAAAATCAATCCCCAAGTTACCCGCTCAGCACTTCATTTTAGAATGGCTGACAAACAACAGCATTTGGTGACCTTTTGGTGTTCTTACGAGGGGGGGGCAGCTCAGAGCTGCACGTTGCTGATGGCTCCAGCAGACAGGAGCACGACGTGGGACTCAGATGGGACTTTTTCTTGCAATATCACACGTGGAGGTCTTCTGATTCACCGGACAGTGCGAGACCCCGAGTCTGACGGTGTTTCATGCTCATCGTATGGATTCACAGACAGTGTGTGGGAGTCTAATTGTGTGTGTTTGTGTGTGAGACAGAAAGAGAGGGGTGGGGGAGTGGAGGAAAACTCTCCGCTCTCTGTAGGACTCTGTAAGATGCTTTCAACAGCAGACAAACTGGTTCTGCACTTACTGTGAGAGGAAGCTCTGAGTGTTTAGAGTACTCAGCCCACTTAATGCATTATTATTGTTACTACATTCTTGAGGAGAATGGGGGAAAATGGAACAAGAAATTCTTTTCAAGAGTCAGACCAGTTAAAGGGGAGGAGATGTGTGTGTGCGAGCATGCGTGCATGTAATATTCCCCAGTGAAATAAACACTAATGTCAATGGAGAAAGAATGGCTCCCATTTCTTTTGTGTATTTATTTATTCGCGAGGGAAAACAAATTTTGCAGCTACTTTATTAAAAAACGATTAAATGTATTTATCTCATATTCGTTGTTCCTGATGTCATCATGGTGTGGAAGTTCTAGCTTCAGAAAAAAGGATATTTCTGACTTTTTCTTTCTTCAGGAAATCAGAGACAAAGTTTCACAGGTGAAAATGTGAAAAGATTAATTTATTTGTTGTTTCTTTTCTTCAAGAAACAGCACTGCGTGTTAACAAACTCTACTTCGAGTAAATGTGGCTTTAAGGAGATAAGAGTCCTGAGG
The DNA here is from genome assembly GCA_943590825.1 of Bovichtus diacanthus. Classification (NCBI taxonomy): domain Eukaryota; kingdom Metazoa; phylum Chordata; class Actinopteri; order Perciformes; family Bovichtidae; genus Bovichtus; species Bovichtus diacanthus. The sequence continues at coordinate 21,963,624 of CALSBV010011200.1, forward strand.
GCAGGAGGTGCTTTGTTTCTCTTCTTGCATTACGAGTACATTTCCACTGCGAAGGACATCTGAGCGTAAAGTGAGCCTCTTCTCGTCCGAAGGTAAGCCTTTTAACTGTAAAAAAGCAAAGCTTGAACTGGGCTCCCTGCACCACAGTTCACAGCATACATAATGGAGAGGATAGAGTTTCCTGCTACTTTGGGCCAAACATGACTGCCAATAATTGTCTTACCAATATTTGCATGTCCCTCACTGTGTTATTGAACACCCTGCTAGGTAACTGAGCACCCCAGCTCAGGCACTATTTTAAGTTGTTTGCTGATTCCACGGTGGGCTGAAACAAGACAATTATGAAGCACATTTCACACCATGACGGTGTTTGAAGGGGCTTCAGGTTTCATTGAAAGCTTGGATTGTGGCCTACTGAATTCCATGCTCGTGTACCAACATCTACAGATGGGCTCGTACTAAAAAATGACATTAGAATACATAATTTATTGTTTGGTGTGTAAGCGAACGGAGCAGTCAACCATTTAACATGGAAGAGGGAAAAGGAGGAGCACCTCCAGACTGGCCAAGCAGTAGTAAATACCTTTGTATCATAATGTTCTGACCTATAATCATTAGAATCTGGGAAAACTGGAGTGTGGCGATGAGATGCAGCACTTGCCCAAGTTTAGTCAAAATCTGATAAATGGTTTATGAGATACAAATGAACAAAGGAACAGACAAAACCCCTTGGACCTAATCAGTGTAATTACAGAAATGCTGGAACGCAAAGTGAGATGCATAATTTTCACAGGTTTTGGCAAAATCTGATCAAGACTAGCCAAGAAAACAGATGGATGGATGAGCGAATGAGGGAACAAATAAAGAAAATGTTGACTGATGGTATGGAGGAAGATCTATTTAAGAAATACAGGAAACAGCTAACACAGCATGTATTTATTTTAGATACATATTAGGAAACACGAGATAAGAGTTTACCCTGTAAGGCTCCACATTGTAATAATGTGTGCAGTATGTCAGTACACAGCTAAGTTAGCTTTGATAGCCAACAATCAGGTTCAAAGGCCCCGACAACTGTTTTTCTCCAGAGTCTCACGTGAACACAATATCTTCTGTCCAAGTTTCAACTATTTTGGTTATTTTTTCAAGAGATTCTCTGTATTTTGTGTTTCTGAGCTTTTCTCACGGGTTTGAAGTGGGCGGAGCTTGGTTGGAGCGAGGTGATGTCACTTATTTCCATGGATGACAGCTGTGGGGTTGCTCGTTTAGCCAGGCAGCCGTCAATCAAATGTGATCAATTCCACCCACGCAGACGAGTTGTTGAGTTACATTTTTGATCAATAACAACTAGGGACATTTATTTCCAAACATTCATTTAGAGTTTTGTCTATTTAATCATAAATATTTTGTGTTGAGGGGAAAAAAAAAAAAAATCTGATTTGAGAAACCAAGATTAGTTTGAATGTTTTCTACGATGTTTTTCTCCCCCAATCGTAAACAAACCATATTTAATCTTTTTAAAGTTGCAGTGACACACTTTTCTAACTATGACGTTAGCTGCGACTCGCACATGCAGCTCAGCTTATGTTACGTTTTCAGTTCGGTTTGTTGGTTTGTTTGTCAGCAGGATTACAGAAAGACCGCTGGTCCAATTTTCATGGAACTTGGTGAAATGTGTAGCGTGGGCCAATGAAGAAGTCAGTACATTTTGGAGCGGATCCGAAGGGTGCACTAGATTTAGAATTTAGGTAGTTTGGAATAATATTGCCTGATTTGTATTCCGCCATCAAATGTGTGCCAAGTTGCTGTTCCACTTTGTTTCCGTATGTAATTTTTTTTTTTTTTATGGATGGGGCTTGTGATAATATTGCTTGAATTATTGAATTGAGTATATGAATTGTTCATTGAAATGATATTTATATATTAATTTTATTTAACAACATTTCCAAAAGAGGCTTTTTTTTTGTTCAGTTCAAGGTTCAGCTGTGTTACAATACCTACGGAGGAGTACACAGCCTTTCCCAGGTTATAAAGCTTCTACATTGTCGAATAAATGAAATCTGTAAAATGTGTTGAAATGTTGATCATAAAGCATCTGGGAGGAGTTATGTCGATGTCATGTTTCTGATACAGCGAACAATAACAGGGAGAACTAGCTTGGGCAGACCTCTGAATAAAATTCCTTGGTACGACAGCCCTCCATAAAAAATCTTCCAATCACACAGAGATAAATGAGAAACATGCGGCGGAATGAAGACATAAACTAATTATAAATAAATACAAGGTGACTAATCATAAGTAATCCAGTTGTGGTGCATCAGCAGACTCCCCAGTGAGAGCAGGAAGGAGCTGGAGTTGAGGCAAAGTGATTTCCCTCAGGCAGACATGCCATTTAAGTGTGCTCCATTGTTGTGGGTGAGATCCATTAGACCTCACTCTGGTTTGCCACATCAAAGCAACTTCTCACATATGGATTATGTGTAAATAGTGTTTAAAAAAAAAAAGAATTTCACTGAGTCTGGAACTGACCTATTTGACTTGTTCAATAAGTTGAACATGGAGACGTATGAAATGTGCGTGTGTGTGCAGCTTACGTATATTTATCTGTGAGCGTGTGTGTGTTTATGTTTATGTGTGTGTGTGTGTGTGTGTGTGTGTGTGTGAGTAAACGGCTTAATGGAACCAAGCGGATTTCATAATGGAAAAGGCCAACGTTAGCGTAGCACGACATAGTGTTGTTATGATGTGGATTACACTTAAAAGCAAATTCAAACCCAAAATCAACTTAAAGGATAATTCATTAAAAAAAAAAAAATCTGATACTCAAAGGCTTCTTTGGCCTGAGAGTCATTTAATAAGCAGGTGAAAGTGGAATGCATCGTCTGGTCGTCACCTCCCCGAGCATCAACCATGGATGACAACTGTAACGTGTTTCATAATTCATACTCAAATCATCCTAAAAGTCCTTAAATCAAATGAGCAGTTAAGCTAAATGAGGATGATGTTTTTGAAGCATTTCGCAGTCATCTCAGTATTAATGCTGACTACATTTTCATGATGTTTACGTAGCTATTCCCCCAAAATTCCTGTTTTAAGTGGTCCATAGAACCTCCAGCCAAAGCTCCATTTAAATGTCATGTGAAAAAGCAGAATTATCCCTTGAGATTGTTTTATATGTTGCTAATCTGACCATATTGCTTTTGTACATTTGCAATGAGATTCAACTCCAAGAGAGAGAGAGAGGTATTAAATTTCACGGGACGACCACATGTACAGTCAGTGTGGGTTTCGGTGTCTGAACAAAAGTTGTTGTATTTATTACAAAAATTGCATTTATGGTACAAACTCCCATCTTAAATTTGCTCAATTAAAACTGTTGTGTTCTTTATGTTGGTACCAGCGTTTGCTGAGCTTGGCCTTTTCGCACGCCTTACCTCTTCCTCTGTAATGACTGTGAGTCAGGCCAGGTGTTGTCTTGGAATCCCATCTAAATAATAGTAGTCATATGTAATCAGTTCCAGCATCAGCCTTTTCGCATCTAAAAAAATATTGCAAGAGTAAGGAGACTCTCGTCCAAACATGATCTTGAGACGTTAGATGTTCGAAAGTTCTTCGAAGGCAACGACAACATGTCAATGCTTTCTCCGTATGTATGAACCTACAACACTGAGGCCTTGTCCCTGTTTTACTATTTATTCGTCATCCCATTTTAATGTTTTAATGTATAAATAATTACAGCAGACATTCTGACTTGTAGCAGAAAAAGCCCAGGTGTTACTAAAAACATTGTTTTCATGCTCGCTTGAGGTGGTTTTTGCCTTTGTTGAAAACGAGTTGATCGGATGTGGAAACGTCTTCGCCGAGTAAGCAAACAATTCACTCACAGGACTGAGCAGCTGTTTCCACTGTCTTCGCGGATATATATTTATATTATACTTACCCAAGGACAGCATGTAATATAGCCAATACTAGCTGACATGAAAGAATAATTAAAGCCCAATTGAAACAAATTTGTCAAGAGCAGCTTCTTTGCTCCAAACCAGTTGATGGAAAGGCGCCAAATTACAATTTCTTTTTTTTTGCAATTTTCTTAAACTTTGCTTAAGATTTGCTTGACAATTGAACCAAGACCCTGAAACTCAAGCAGCTAAATAGAATTCAGCCATGATTAATTTTCTTATTTTCACCTGTGCTTATTTCCCATGTTAATATCTTCTGTGAAAAAGGCCTGTGTGGTTCCCGCCGGTCGGATATAACAGAGGACCTACTGTGTGTTGACTCGTATGTAACCGAATTGCTGCTATTTTATCAAAACACACATCGATTTCATGAGCTGTAACTCAGAACAAAACTGCAGTGTCCTCTGACGAGCCTTGAACATTAGGAATCACCATGTTATGTTCTGGGAGAGGGTTTCAGAAGCGTTCAAAACAGACCAGTTTGTTGGCTTTGCATGATTTTCTTAGCTTTTAAATCCCATTTGAAAACAAAAGTCTGTTTACTCTTTAGGCCTATTTCCTCTGCTATTGGAGCAGAGTTTTGCATGAAAGCCTTATCCCGTGCAGCAGCATTGTTTCAGCCACAGCGGCGCGCTCATGAGGGGCCCAGACTCCACAGATAAGCGCATCAGCCATTACCGGGTTCCTCCTTCAGACCTATTAGGTCTTGCAAGGACTTCAAACACCAATTTGTTCTGCAAATAGCCCATTCAATTTGTGCCTGCCAAAGAGAGACACCTCTCTCCCTCTCTGCAGTAATTGAATCTTCAAAGGGACATTTTCCTCTATTTCTGTCAGGTATTATAGTGATGAATAGCAAACGGTCATTTGAACAGAGAGAGAGGATACATGTTTATCCATTTTCAGTTAGACACTCATGCACCTTGATGATTGCTAGGCTGGAAATTGAGTGCATTTTCAATGGTAAGGCAAACAAGTCGTCTAATAAAATCAGGCTTTTGCTTTTGAGTGACACATTCTTGGGCACTTGATTGATTGAATTTAACGTATAGTAATTATGTCATTCAGATATAAAAAGTGAAATGCTTCATTGGTAAACACAAGGGACTCAAGACAACATGCCATCACAATGTGTGAGTTCTCAGCGCTAATAAGTTCAAAATCTAAAAACCCTAATTGAGCAAATTGTAACTTTGAGTACAGATTCTGAGGCTTTAAAAGGAATTTAAGGAGGCTTTTAAATCTTCAATATTTTTATTAATTAAATACACCATACTGGAGCAAATGTCTCGGAAAATATCACAAATAAATTTCTCTTTCATTCAGCATTTATATGTTGGTGATGATCTCTACATTACTGACTATGAGCAAATTTCTTCCGTTTGCCATGGGTTGAGGTTGGAGGGGGGAGGGGGGGAGGGAGGACCGGAGTGCGGAGTCAGATGTACTGTAGCCACGCCTGGACAACGACATTTACATGCATACTGTACATACATGGTAGTTTTACAAATACACCAAGAGTGTTCATGATTTGTTTTTCACAAAAAAAACACAGTTTTTTTTTTTAGTTTTTTTTTTAAACCCCATCTTTTTCTATATATACCACCAAAAGAAAGAAGAAAAAAACAAACAAAAAAAAACACATTCCCCTTTGACAACACTTAAAATATAGAAAGTGGAAACACCATGTTGTTGGGAAATCGGGATAGAAAAGGAAGAGAGGAAAAATGAAAAAAGTCCCAGGTTTTCCCCCAAAATGTCTTTAAACAAATATGCAGAGTTAAAAAGCCTGCATCTCTTTCACATCATTAGTCTTTTTCTCTTCCCCTCGCTTCAGTCACAACATCCTCTTGTGTGTTGTATTTCATTTTCTCTTCCTGAAGAGTCCCCATGGATTCTCATCAGTCTCCTTTTTTTTTTTTTATTCCAAGGTCATGGAGTCCTCAGCGTCCCGATTCAGGTGCATTAAGTGCAAGTATCCACCCATATTTGGGGAAAAGCCAAGGTTGAAGGCTGAGCTTTGGGTATGGGTTGCAGAAATAAAAGTCAGGTAACTGGTAAGATGGGTAGAGGATTCCTTTTGGGGCAAAGGGCCTGGGAGCACAGCTAAAAGGCTGGGGTGCTGCTGATCCACGCTGTCTCGGGTGACGATGAGTAAGGGCTAAAATGAAGGCACACATCCTGCTTCCTGCACGGCTCCCGCCTAACACACCTGAATAGTGAGAGATGAAAGATAAAACATTTTTAAAAATGTGCGCCGTCACTAAGATTACGAGTTCACAAAATGCCGTGAATGTTTCACCCTGATAAATCAACCAGTGTTTAATTTATTGATCAGCCAGGCTTTGAAACCCATCTGGTGCCCCATTTACTTTGCATTAACTTAAAAGTGCATCCATGACGCGATTCTCTTTGGTATAATTATAACCACGCTCCGACATCACTGCAGGAGGTGTTCAGTCCTGTGAAACAGAAACATTTTTTCTTCTTCTTTATGATTCTTAGGGGCGATTTACTTTTCCCTTCATCCCTCAAATCACTAGGAGGGCTTCAGTCTATTAGTAATTGCAAACTCCTACTTGGGGGCTAATTAAAGTGACTGACGCTGGGAGGGTCTCGCTCCCCTGGGTCAAAGCAGCTCCGTGTGAGAGAGGTAATTTGTCTGTTCTGAACAAAGAGATTAGGAAGAAGCTAGGAAGAAAGCTTAATAAATGAGCATCAAATGTCCGACACCATGAATGTGGACAACACCAATTATGTCACGGTAAAATCGCACATAATCAAAACAACGGTCAGTAGATAACCCCCGTGTTTCAGTATGAGCCGTGACTGCTTCATTTTCTCTCTGCTAAACAAGGCTGCGTTTCTATATCCAGTCCATGTTGAGGATACATGGTGTATTGATTTTGAAGCGCTGTTATCGTACTGGAAGTCTGTGTTATTTCAGGCCGTCCAAATTCTGTTTTAGTAAAAGAAATGAGCATGTTTGTGTGATAAAGTGCTTCAGCAGCGGGCTAACTCTCCTTATTTCACTCACGGAGATAACAAAAGCATCCTGAGACTGTTCCCACTGAGCGATGTGTCTCTGTTTATTTAATAATTCTCTCTCTGCTATAATTAAAGCACCGCAGCCAATATTCAGATTGCATTTTAGCATCAATAATTCAGCAGTTTTCACTACAATTGATGTTAGCGCATAAATAAACAATGAGGCCTCATATTTACTACACCAGCCATGCTACAAGAGACATGGAGGGGGGGGGGTAAGGACTTAAACAGACATTTGAAATTAAGCTAGATAATGCAACGGCTTTCAATTTAAATGTGAGGAGCTCTAAGAGCTCTAAGAGCTGATTTGTAGAAGTGACAAGCCCTTAAAAGGCCTGTGACGTGGTGGGAGGGAGGGAAGTGGGGGGGCTTAATGGAGTTCTACCTCTCCTCTACTCACAAAACCACTCAAGGTGAAATGCATGCTCCCAACAATATAATTCCTCTTTCAGTCAGACTCTGACACACTCCAAACACCCCCCATATCTCTGTGTGTGCTGTGTGTGCAGACAAGGTATCAATAAAGCTCCTTGTTGTGAGGCAAAAATGATTATATCTCCTGCGGGCAGAATGAAGCTATCCTGAAGAATGAAGTTATCCTTCGTATATGATTAGGCCTTCTGTTTTGCTTTCACTGGAGGCATCAAGATGAAATCAGGGAAAGCCATGATGACAGCTTTCATGATATACTGGCTGCTGCAGCTTGCTGTCTGTGTTCAACCTCGGGGCCCTGGATACATATATTTGGCCTTGGAGGAATAACTTAGCCCAGGTGATCCCAGCCGTGTTGATATGGTAGTCAAATGCTGTTTTAAACACTCTGTATTAATGGCATAGTGTGTCATTTTTCAGCACGGTTCGGGATCGAGCAACGAATAAATTCAAGAGGAGTTAAATGTGTATCTACTCACAACGAACAGTGTGAGAACAGCAGTAAAAAATAAAATCATCTTCACATGTTTTGTGCCGACGGTTAATACAGATTTTCTGAGTCCTCCAACAAGAATGATGGAAAAATCCATTGGCTGTCTAAAAATAAAATTCATCTCTGCTCTGTAAGATTTAGTGTCTGCAGCGTGCCTCGCAGTGGAAGTTGAATCAACGACATCAATGTAAACAGAGTGAAAAATGTCACCGTGACAATTACAGATGTTTTTTTCTTTTCCTGCTAATGACTCCAGCTGACTGATGGCAAGCTTTTACTGACTTGTCCTTTACTTTGAAGTTATGAGCCTTCTGCCTATTTTAATACTTTGAAATGAGAGCACAAAGAGCTCCGGAGCACTCTCCATCATCAGACATTCCCGCGTCATGTGTCACCAGTGCGGGTGTTTGTTTGTGTGTGTGTGTGTGTGTGTGTGTGTGTGTGTGTGTGTGTGAGTGTGGGGGGGGCAGTCTTACCTTCTGGTCGGGCAGTAGTGAGTTTGTCTGCAGTGAACTCAAATGGCCGTTGATGAGTGCTGTGGGTCTGTCGTGTTCGCAGAACAGGCTGCCGTTGATGTAGTGGAACCGATCCCCTGGGACGAGCCGGTTCCGGCAGGTGGAACATGTGAAACACTGCGGGAGGGAGAGACAAGCGTTCACAAGCAGGCCCCGGTGCTCAATCTTATTACGTAATAACACCTTGTGGACGCAGACGTATATGCACTTCTGCACAACTGTGTGCAGGCAGGTGTCAGTGGTGGTTAAAGGTGGAAAACACAGGTACAACTAATAAACAGCAATTTAGAGAATTCTGATTAATGGTTTGGTCCATGAACTGTCAGAAAATAATGAAAAATGGCAATCACAATTTTCCTAAGCCCAATTTGATTTCATCAGATACCTTGTTTTGTCCAAAACCCAAGGCATTACATTTACTATCACAGATAATACAAAGAAGAGTACCATTTCCCACAGTAAAGAAGCTGGAGTGAGCTAATGTTTGGCATTTTTTGCTTAAGAAATGACTTTTAAGATTAATCAAATATATAAATAGATGGTGATTACATGTTTAATTATCTGGTTAATCAACTAATTGTTTCAGCCCTTCATCAATGTTTTTGTTTCCCTGCCTGTTTTAGCTGCTGCAAGTACAATGATTACTGTTTTGGTTAGTTGCCTGAAATAAGGTCTGCGGTAACACATAAAGACATAAAATATGTCAGTAAATACTCCACTCTTAAAAATCACAAGTGGCTCGATGAGACTAAAGGTCACCATGCGGTGACGTGAGGTCATGTGACCGTGGTGGAGTTTCTTTATAGCCTAACGTTCTCTTTTTACCTCAATCATAATCAAAAATAATAAAAGTGGTGTTCATTTGTGAAGATTATCTTGCTGAACAAAAGGTGTAAGTATCATAAACTTTTGTTTTCCATAGAGCTTATTTTCTGCAATAATCCAAAATATCCTACTGGCTTTTGTTGAGGAAACCAGGGCGATGCTAACTTCCTGGGTTGGCCTACAAAACTCTGTCATCCCTGCAGCACTCTATGAAGACAAATTGACTTTGGCTTTCATTGACTTAACAAGCGCAGTATCTACACACTCCGATACAGTAGGTGGCGGTACATATGCACCTTTGAAGTTAGTTTGCGATCCCCAAATAAATACAGAGAAGAAGAACAAGCGCAGCACACTCACTAGAGAACTAAACACGTCGTTTTTCACAGTTTTTGAAGAAGACAACATGATAATGGTAATCTGTTTTTACGAATGTTTTTGTTAATGTTCTTTGATGTACTAGAGGGGGAAAAAAGAACATTTGAAGAGTCAGAACTGTTCTGTGTTTGTGTTGTGTTAACAGTGATGCCAGTTAGATTTAGTTAGGTCAGAGCCATGGAATATTAAATAATCCATCTTTGATCACAACATTTTAGCGTTTCTTACCCTGAGGTGTGCATAATAAACGACAGGTTTATAGGTTCTACGTCTTTTTGAAATACAAAAATGTGAAATTATTGGTTATTTTAGCGGTATCGGCCATGAGAAGCAGGTAATTATCGCTTACCGTATTGGCTGAAAAAAATGTATTTCATGCAACCCTACATAGGACATAATGATTGGACGCTATAAAATTATCATGAGGTCAATTCGATTCAGTACAACTTTATTTATCCCTCTGAGGACCATTGTTAAGAAAAACACTGGTAATCCCAAGGCTGTAGTCTTAGTAGGTGTGCGTAGCATTCTCACGTTGTCCAGTCTAAAGCTTCATAGAGGAAACTTGAGATTACCTTGAGGTGGTACACGTTGCCCTGCGCCCTCATCACCAGTTCACTGGCTGGGATGGACTGACCACAAGCGCTGCACGCTCCACTGTTTCCAAATAATCTGAGGGAAAAAAAGGAGAAGAGCAAGCGTTAGTGTGGAACCACTGTAGGCATGAATGTGGCATCCACACTTGTGTCTGTTGAGTATGTGACTGAATGAAAAAGTTCAGTTCAAAGTTCACTGTTTCCCGGCTCCATTTCTAACTTGAAGGGGAAAACATACAGGAAGGAAAAAAGACAGGAGAATAACAGAATGTAGAAATAGAAAATCATCACAATATCGACGGAGAAATGGATCCTCTAGCACTCCACAAGCATCTAGCACTGAAACTACATATTACTTTTGGTGCACATTTTTTTGCAACCTAATAATAACCTGGAACATAAGCAATCAGGACCTAAGAGGATTTGATTGTACATCCAGGTGCAGATGTAGTGCTTTTGCCATTAGGACTCCTGTGAATGCTCTGTCAGTGCCGTGTTTCCATTAGAAACCAGTAGCTACTCGGGTTGATATATAATGTGCATGGGTTAACCTTTTCAATCATGGTGTCAACACTTTAGATTTGCTTCTGCTCATCTCTTTCGTCTCTAACCTTCTCCCTCTCTCTCTCTCTCTCCCTCTCTCCCCCTCTGCCTCTTGATAATGAAATGCTTGCTCCAGCTTCCCTTCTATCTTCCTTCTGAGTCCACAATTTAGATTACTTCATCTCGGTGAGCAGCAAACTGAATGAAATTTCGATTTGAGCAGAAAGTAATTTACTGGGATCTGGACCCATTTGTCATCATATCTCACCGGGTGTTTGCTCTATCACTGCACTTTTCCTAAGCAATCAAATAAGACCACGGCATCTGACATGCTCCAGAGAGAAGGGGAGAGAGGGATGGAAAAAGAAAGGGATAGGGGGGAGTGGTTAACATTGGTGTGTGTGCATCAGTTAAAGTTGTTTGGCTTAGAAGAAATTAACAAGAAAAAGAAAGAGAAAGTGTGATAAGAATTACATTTTTTTAGCTAGTTTAGGCATTCTAGAGGACAATTTTACGAATAGTATTTAGCAAATTCAGGCTGAGACAGAGCGAGGGAATAAATGCTTCTACCATCCCAACCATAACCCAAGCAGTTGTTAGATATATTGACAAACAAACAAGCCAGAGCTCTTTCCAAAGGGACACAGAAATGGTTTTCAATAAGAGAGCCTAGGCAGAAACAAATTTTGTCTTAGCATCATTTGGAATGGCTCCATCAAAACTCAATTTCAGAAACTAATTAACTGGAGACTGTCGTCACAACACTGCCAATTCTTTGCTTTCACTGGGACAAGCATGATCGTGGAAATGAACATATAGGCCTCGCTTTAAGACTCTAGTGCTCATGCAATCTGTGGAGAAGCAGAACTACACTCTTTCGCAAAGACATTTCTGCATATCAAAGCAGAGTCATTCCGAAAATTCTAACTTTGCTCAAATTGAAAATATGTTCCTCGTGTTCACGTTTCATTTTATTCCTTGAGGAGTTTGCTCTGCGTGAAAGCCTTTGAGAGGTGTCGAAACAAAGACTACAGGACGTATTCACCACAGCCTTTTTAATTTCACCAGTGTGGAACTCATACCAGGTTAATTATTTTATCAGGGCATAGCTCTTGATATAGTATTTGATTTAAGGAGCCGAAGCCTTTAGGAGCTAAATTAAGCCGCTATATCGGTTTGAACTTGGGCTCTAATGGTCTCCTCTGCCAGTGACCTACAGCGCTGAGGTGAAGTAGACACCCCAGGTCAGTATAATTAAGGCCAAGGGACCCTTTAATTGCAGTGACACATCTGGTTTCAGTTTTATTTCCTCCTAAAAGAAATCAGTGGCTCTTACTATGTTTCTGGCCGGCTGACTTGATGTATCTCTTTTCTCCTCCCGTCTCTCTGACTTTGATACGAACAACGTGTTTGATTAAATTAAATAACAAAAAAAAAAAGAACATTTGGAGCTGTCTGTTGTCTATACAGGCAACAACTATTGGATTTCATTTCAGCACTGACTGCCAGGTGAAATATAGCATGGCTTGCTGCTGCTAGGCTGTCTAGTAAATGCAGACCTCATTCACCAAGGCCTTTGAGTAGGGTAAAATTACCCCACAACAATGATTTCTGCAACACAGTCCATTAAAAATGCCTCTCTACATCAGCAGCCAAAGCACCTTAAAAGCACTAGGCCATATTGATACTGAAGCGGGGCTTTGCATAATGGCAAGAGCTGCATTAGAGAAAAGAGTGGAGGGGCCGGGGTGGGGTGGGGAGATTGCTAGGATGAGGGAGGGCGCGCGTGGATCTGTGTTATGTACGTGCATGTGTTTTGGGAACAGGGGGATGGGAAGATGTGTGTGTGTGTGTGTGTGTAAGGGTGGAGGGGGGGGGGGATCAGCCAAATTACACTTGGTTAATTCAGAGTAACAGATCTGGCCCCAAGTGAATTGAAGGCCTTGAATTAATTCTGTTATGACAAATCAAGATAAACGTTTCCCCTAAATTGCATGCGATTTAATTAATTTCTGAGATCCCGGTTTTTTCCTGGCCTAATAGTTCACATTCTCTTGTGCTGTCATAGTGCTTGAGTGGGCAGACTTCAAAGTGATATTAAATAACCAACTATTAGATTTACCTCACACGTTCTATTGGAAAAGTGCCATTTAATTACCTAGGCTTATTCAATTAAGGGGACAGCATTCTCCCTGAATCCAGCAGCCACAAGTAAATTAATTCTCCCTCTACTAGCAGCCCACAGAAATAATATCACCCTGAGCTTAAAACAACATGATCCCCGCAGCAAACGCAACTTTGGCTTAGAGTTTGACATTAAAGCTTTTGGTGGCAGCACTGCATGAAAAACAGAGATGCTGCTTGTCATGTGATGTGTGTGTATATTCCTTCTTGATTGATAGGAGATGGGTATCATCCCAGAACAGGCTTACATCCCATTATAGCTGTGATGTGATTCGACTCCTGATCTTTCAGTTGAGCATTTTCTTATCAGCTGTATTAATATAAGTTTGGAGCTTAAAATGTACGTAGTTTGGGCAGTATAGCGGTCTATTACAAAATTGAGTCTGGCCCTTTAAGATGAGGGGGAAAAAACAGCGGCAAATGGCCTTCGCAATAATCCCTCTTCTCTATCTGTCTTTCTCTCTTGCTCTCTCTCAAAAGCCAATTTGGTTAATTAAATGTTTTGTTTGCAGTGTGGCTCTCATTCATTTCGGACACGTCATTGGGAGCGGATACAAGCCAGGGACCAGATCTCATTAGATAAAACCCATCAGGACTAAAGGAAATGGAGGGGGACTATAATTAAAGCATTTAATTGTGTAGACTCACTGTCAGATGTTTTTCCCCCACTCCTATCTTTATCTCTACAGAGATCTCGTGGTTCTATAATATGCGTTTTAGCTCTTCCACTGAGCATGCTCTCATTACAAGTGGAAAGGTGTATGCACATTTTACCCCCTTCCAATTTTAATTACGTTATAGTCCCATAATGAATGAAGTACCCCATTGACTTCCTCATCCTTTTTATGAGGTGGGTGAGTGAGAGCGCACAGGCACACTTTAGATTTTGAATTATCCGTGCAGATTTAAATAGCAGTGTTGAATGTTCATGTTGACTGTGCTGCAAAAACTGTGAGTTTTAGATTATTAATGCAAAAGAAATTAACTGTATCCAAACTCAAGACACATGTTTTTACATGCATTTTAACTTGTGAAATCAGAAAGATTCTACTTTTTAAAAAAGTCTTGCATTGATATAAAAGTGTTATAATAAACAGTTAATTAATAGGGTTGAAATCAATACCATTCTTGCACCCCAGGGTGATTCAAGAAAGTATTTGAACTTTCAGTAAACTGTGCCTTGTGCCGTCAAACCAGACCGCTCTACATTACCAGAATGAGTGTGTCATCAATAAGCTCTGGTTGGGTGTCTGGCACACCTACTAGAATATTTAAAAAGGCTCTCTTTGCTAATTAAATGTTTTTCTGTTACATAAAAAAAAAGAAAAAAAAAAAAAAAAAAAAAAAGACCAAAAATAAAAGGATAATCTGTGCCCGACACGAACACTCCACATGTGTCTCGCAGAGCAAACATAAATCCTACAAGACCAATTTTCTGTCCTTCAGTTGACCATGAACAGCAAACAGGACAGACATGCAGATGGCCTGCAGAACACCTCTTTTGTTTTGTGCTCAGTCAACATGCCAGCAGTGTATTTGACATGGGAGATTCAACCAGGATACTTTTATAAACACTGATGATGTTAGTGCAATTACAGACACATGTTTTTCTGAAATACACCCAACCTTGCTTATCATTGCATGACAAGCCTAATTTTTGTCTGTTTATAGGTTTCTTAATATAATCCAGGACATTTTTAAAGTAAATGTGTCTGTTTCTGAGAAACACAATTCTCTTTTAAATTCATGTAAAATGTGAAATGGATTATCTAACATCGACGATAATCTCCTGAAAATGAGTGCTAATCTATATAATGCAGAGTATCTTTCTCACCTGATATAGTCGTTTCTACAGAGGATCATGCCGCTTTTAGTGTAGCACGATGTGCCTATTTCGCCCAGCTGGGCCTGGCAGCAGGAGCACTTGAGGCATCGGCTGTGCCAGTAGCTGTCCATGGTGTAAAGGAGGAAACGGTCTGCGATTTTGCCCCCGCACCCGGCACACCGCTTCCAGGACAGAGAACCTGTGCCCACCGGTGGGGGCTGGCTGCTTCCTCCGGGATTCACCATTGTCCCTAAAAACACACACAGAAGAGATGATATTTACAGTCTGCACCCAGAAAGCTGCTGTTCATACATTTCCCAGGCAAGTAATGTTTTGTATGCAATTGGGTCAGGACCTGGGATGGGTCACAGGGCTGTGTAAGATCCCTATACAACAGGGTAATAGGATCATGTACGCCACAAGTGAATTTATCAATTATCTGGTCTACGAAAGGCTGCACACTACCAATCGTACTAAAACAAAATCTCATAAAGGAAACAGTCCTGTTCTGCTACAAGAGAGCCACGAGTCATTTAGCGAACTAATCTGCCCTTGATCTCCGTCTCATCCCTGTGCTGTTGCTTCATCTCATGATAAAAGTCTGTTAACTGTTAACCCGGGAGCCAAAGGAACAATTATGCAGCATGGGCTTTTGTTGAGCTGTCCTAAGAAATTCTAAATAGCACAATACCTCACCACACAATCCCTCACTCTTCTGCAGTTTGAATAGCTGGGAGGTTGTGGTTATGGGCAAAACACAAAGGAATACTGTATGAATAGGCTGGAACAGCTTCAAACTGACATGTGAAACTGTTTGGCTTGCTGGCTCTGTGTTTACCAACACTTGATGCTTGCAGGCCTTTTGACCTGAGCAATGAAGATGATCATCTTGCAACTAAAACCCAACATTGAACAGCACCTTAATGGGCAACATGGCCCTGATATACCCTCCTGTAATGATGCTAAGTGTTCTAATCGAATGCAATGCAGGCATTTGTTTCACCCACAAAATTAATGTGGGCTCTTTCAAATGTAATCCTCTTCAATTTGGTGAGGCAGACTACATGCCTGGATAAAGCCAAATCTTTGTTGAAAGGCAGGTAGGCTAATTAGAGTTGGGGAGAGGGGGGGTGCACACAGAAAAGCATTCAGTAAGCCCATTAGCGATGGCTCTTAGGGACAAACCACAGTACCTTAGTGCTGATTAAATCTAAAAGGAGATGAATCAAAAAGCCGACCTGAAAGTGACTCCCTGGATAAACAAGACGGACCATCGTCAAGTTTCATTCAGAGAGGAGTTTCTTTTCTTTCTTTTTTTTTCGTTGAGAGATGGAGGGGACAGGAGGGGAAGGGGAAGAGGAGGGGGGTGGCTTTTAACTTAAATGGGCTAACTCAAGTAATTACACGGGCAGGCAATTTGGGCGCAGAGACCAAGTCGTGGAAATAGAAAGAGAGAGGGAGAGAGAGGGAGAGGGAGAGAGAGAGAGAGAGAGAGAGAGAGGGGAGGAAAAAAACATATCAGGCAGCCATGTGCTAAAAAGGTCCTGTCCACTGGCTGCTACTTTTTAAATGGACAATAAAAGAAATGTAGCATCACATTTGGCGTTATTGCAGAGTAAATGCGTAAATAGGGGGTAAGGAGGAGAATGATAATGTCACAAGAATAATAACACAGGCTATCAAATATCCCCGCTAGCATTCTTAAAAGAAAGAGCAAAAAGACACACGAGTCGAACCTACGAGGCTAGTTTCCAGTGTAAACTAGCTATAACTAGAAAGAATAAAAACAGATGAATTCAACCATGCGACACAGCTGTAATATCGACGAACACCCACCTCGTTTGTCTCTTTTGAGAGTAATGGCTGTAAAGTTAATGACTTGCAGGGTTAGGCAGGTAAACAGGTAGACTATAACAGTCCCAAAAAGTACAGGTAAAAAGCGGATACACTATCGCGCGCGGTCGGCCTCCAGCTCCGCGCGACAGCGAACCTCAGCGAGGGCTCAAGCTCGGATATTCACTGGCAACAAGCGGCGTGCCGAGCAAATGGAGTTATCAGATAGTATTTCCACTGGATGGTTCCCGTTTTACTGTTGCTGCAATAGTGTTCTTGTTTTCGCTGGAACAAAAGGAGTCCATTGCAAGACGTAATTACAGGTCTACTCTATGCCGTAATGTCCTTCAGACCGAGAAGTGAGTGTTTTGGCAAAGGAAAGGGAAAAGAAATAACGCGGCTCGCATAGAGGCTATAATTGACTGTCCTCCGGTCTGCTCTCTGGGTCCCGTTAGCTGCTTGTTCTACATGTGTCGCTGACAGGAAGAAACCTCCAGTAAAAACCCCTTTTAGCCGCGTGACGAAGGGGCCGACGCAGCCAATCGGCGCACAGCCCATTTAACAGGAATAACAAATCCAGCCAATCAGAGGGAGGTGAGATTGACTTGGACACGCAGCAGAGAAGGATGGAAACGGAGGTGAATGGCAGAGATGGACCGGAGAGGTGCGAAAGAGTGTCAAATGTACACACTTATAAACATTGACTGGGAGAGGAGAGGCTACAAGACACCAAATAAAATCCCTGTAATATACCTATTCTTATCGTGTGTCCTGTTTAATAAGTTGCAACAATAAAGTGTGTCATTTATTATCTTCTTTAATCTTACTTTAGTCTATAATATTTATGAAGGGACTGATCGGCTCTGATAGCTGGATATGATCCTAATAAAGCTGATGGATCTCCTTTTTGGCCCGTTTCACCTAAGAGCAGACTGAACATTTTTCTAAATACTAGCTGCATGGCAGCATCCAGTAAGCTGCATTCATCTCACGTCTGAGTTTAATTAGTTGACATTCAATAACTACTTAGTTTACCGAGGGTGACTCCAACCTCTGGGAAATATCATGGCCTAATAGCTGCGTAGTGGCGCCATCGTCTGTCACTGAAAGTAATCGCAAGGCCTGCTGTCGTTTACAACCTCATTAAGCCTCAGGTCATTGGTTTCAACACCTATTAAGGCTAATCTGCAAGACCTCGATTTGGCTGAGATCCTTTAATTCATTCACTCTTGCAGTTTCAGTTTCCCACCATCATGTGAGACTTCAAAGACAAGATAAACTGGAAGCGATTGCAACACCTTTTAATAAAAATAATGTGGTGCTGACATGTTTCCTAACATGATGTTGAAAGAGAAGGGAATTCGGCAAAGGAAAAGCCGAAGTGCAGCAGTGTCGCAGCCAAATATTGTTAGGTGAAAAACAAGTGACGTCTTCAGTGAAACAAAAAAAGTGTTGCTATTGGAGAAAAGTTGCCTCAGAGAAAAAAGTTGTTAGAGATTCACCGGGTTGACCGGTTTTACATGACAAAACATCTTGATTATAAGATGCCCCTGGCTTCATTAGAAAGACATCAGATGTATAAAGATTATCTTTTTCTTGACTTTAATTGTTTAATTATTCCTGCAGCTCCAAAGAGATTGTGCTGCATCAAGCTGATTTCCCTTTGGCAAAGCCAATGCTACTCCACCTTGGTTTGAGTCACATTCTCCTGACATCCTCATAAAGCCTCTCACTCAGTAGAACAAAAACCGCAGAAGATGGCAAAGAATATCTTTTCCACCAAGGAATGATTAATTGATATAAATGATTAAAACAGAGGGAAATTATGAAATGAATTTGAAAAGGGGCCTCACAGGAAAAGCTTTGTTTGTTCCAGGCCTATTTTAATGAGCTTTTCATAACTGGGCAAGAGAAATTACTCTGCGTGTTCTTTTTCTGGAGCTCTTTTGCAAAATAATTATGGCTTGTTGAAGTGAGGAGGAGGAGGAGATGGAGGGGTCAGGGAGCTGTGTGGGGGAGAGGGTTTGCAGATGAGGAGGAAAGAGGGGGGGGGGGGTTCCCTCAGAATTTGATCATCTCCTTTCTCCGCTGAGATCTCTCAGTCCTGTGGCAGTTTCCAAGCAGCTGTATTATGAAGCACAGCAGATTAAAAAAAAAAAAACAGCGGCACACAACAATGTCGCGCAACACTATTTCAATGTTTAAACAGGGACAAGAGAGCGCTAGACGTGGCTCGCTGTGTTGATACTCCCCACAGGGGTGATCTCACCAAGATGAAAAGGACACAGCGGTGGTTCATAATGAAGCTGCTTGCCCTGTGGGAAAAAAGCAAGAGAGCCATCTTCAACATGGTGGTTAACTTCAGATTGGGATTCACTCTGTGTTATATTCTATTTACATGACACTGAGCCACAAAGAGGCCGATTCCAATCGGCAAGTTTACACACAATCTTCTGACTAAACAAAATGCAGGTCACCATAACTTTTTCTCACACTCATTTCATAAGATCACATTGCATTGTTTACCACAGCAAAGTGTGGCCTTGTCTCCTGTTTGTGAAACCGCATCACACTCCCTTTACTGCATGTGTGTGTGTGTGTGTGTGTGCTGTCTTTTAGAGAGAATTATATTCAGTTAGCTGAGCCAACTGATGAGGGAAGATTAGAGTTCAGATTATCTACAGATAGAGAGGGCCCACTCCATGACTGAACGGGGGATGGCAGACTCAGCAGAAAGATCTCCAAATGAAATCTTCTAAATGAGTAACTGGTTACTTACCTGAAAAAACATTAGGAATACCTTGACATTTTGGAACATTCTCTTACTTGCTTTCTAGCCTAGAGTTAGATGAAAAGATCAATACCACTCTTAGGTCTGTATGCTAAATATGAAGCTAAATCCAGCTGTCAGTTAGCTTATTTTAGAATAAAGTGTGGATACAGAGTCAAGAAAAAGAGGGAAACCCACGTGATCTCATGGGAGACAGAAAATATCATCCTACTTTTAAGTTTTTATAATGTCTACGCATTATAAGGTTTTATGGTGTCATTAAGTGCCACGTTCTCATTCCCAAATTATCACATACGGATGCACAATCCCAGTTTTAAAACGTGGCTAACATTGGGAATTCAAACAAAAATACATGGCTATGTTTAGGAAATATCACGGTTTAAGTTAAAATAAGTATGTTTGTTATGTACATAAGTTAAGCAGTCAACATAAATATGTCAACATTTGAATTTTGGTTTCACGCGGAAGAAAAACAGCAGTCTCCTGGGTTAAAGTCCTGTGTTTGTTTGACCCGTCCGTCCACCCCATCCTCCAGCTTTCGAGGACTTTCTCACTCTTTATAGGCTACTATGTCACCCGACTTCCATAACACATACTCTGAGCGTCTGATATTGCTGCGCCCTGAAATGACACACAGAAAGCAAAAACTGTGTCGATAACACGTGAATTGGCTTTAGAAAGTGCCACGGTAATACTAGGCAATGAAAAGAGATGGTTCAATGTCAATTTATGTCTATGTTTTGAGTTGCGAGCTGGAGTTAGGACACAGTTAGCCTAGCTTAGCATTAGTCTGGCTCTGACAAAAGGTTGCACTTCAGGTTTTTGCACAGAATATAAAAACAAGACACAATATGTTAATTAGAGAGCCTGAGAGTTACTGGTAGGCGGATGTTGCTGCCTTTGGATGGAGCCAGGCTAGCTGTTTCTAGCATTTATGCTGAGCTAAGCTAGCCATCTGCTAGTGGTAGCTTGAATCCTTCTGACAGACATGAGAGCGGTATCTGTCTGTCATCTTACTCTTGGCAACTTGGTAAGAAATAATTGGCCAATCAAACTCCTGAAAAGCTCAGCTCCTTAAAACTGTGACAGTTGTATATAAACGTCTGGAAGTAAGTTTGAAAACAAACAGAAAAGGAATTTCTGGTGCATTTGTGAGATGCTGTGAGAGCACATTCAGTTAAATCTATGGTAAATCAGTACACTCCAGTGTGATGTGATGTGTAGCTGAAATGGCATGAAAATAAGCACATTCAGAATGGTTAAATTATTGTAATCAAACCCTTCAATCGGAGTTCATGGCTGTGTTGCTTTCTCTTGTGGTATGTTCTCTGTACTTCTGCCACTTTCCCATGTGGTTCCAGCTCAACTTGGGTCACGAAATAATGAAGTAGCCAGAAGTGTTTTGCTCAATATACCCGTCTCAAAATATGTCTCACTTCATTTATTTGGTGGCAGTGATAATGTTCATTTATTGTGAGCTAAAGTATGTATAATTCAACTCAATAAATGCCACCTGTATGGCAGCGGCTTTCTTTAAAGTGTGTGCTGATGATTTGACACACTCTGGGCAGTGCAACAACTTTGAAAAACAATGTGCCAGGACCAATACAGTGGTCTGAAGATCAAGAGATAATGAGACTTTTGAATCTACCACAGTTTGTGGTTTCCTGTATTTGAGACACAAGTCACATGCAAATGATACAAATTAGTCAGCAGAGAGCGAGTAAGTATTAGTAGTATTTCTTGGCCTTAATAGTATTGTTTAACATTTTGGAAAGTTTCATTTTCTGAGAGTGAGATGAGAAGATTCCTATTAAGTTTATATCTTTGCGTATATCTATATTTATTATATCTAGCTAAAGTCAGGACATCTTAAGCCTAATTTAGCATTAAGATGCTAAATCTCTGCCCGAAGTTCAAAGATAACCCTAAAAACTTTAATCTGTCTTGTTTACACAGTGTATTTCAGTTGTTCAACCTGCACGTAAATATAAATGTAAAAATGATCATTTTTGCGATTTCAAGGCAAGGAGATATTTCTTGACAAACAACAGTTATAGATATAGTTATAGCACAGTTATTGGTTTTGGTGTACAAACACAATGGGATCAAATCTGGCCAAAAGTAAAGCTGCTATAATCAATATATTTATATTAAAATGGATTAAATAAGTAATTGTAACGTGAAAGCTGTCACTCATATTAATGAACCCACAGATAATTATCACCTGTCACTGAAGTTCTCCTCAGCTCTAAGTAGTGTTTTAGCATCTTCCAGCTCATTGTTATTTCTAAACACTCTCATTAGTGTCCTTTGCCACAGCAGGGAGCTTTTTTCAGCAACAAAAAAAAGATGAAATCGTCATACAGACAAAGTTAACGACTAGCTGTTAAACACAGTGGAGCATTTCCCCCTGGAACCTAAAATAGAGCTAAAGTAGAGTGAATATTGGACTTACATTAAGTGGGTTGGTTAGGTTTAGGCATGAGGAGTGAGATTGGTTAGGGTTAGGGTCAATCATAGGTCATGGCTTCACCATAGTAGGAAATAAAATATTGGCGTCATTCTGCATATTAAGTATCCACGTGCTTTGCTTGTTGCATGGAGAGTCTGTGTGTTCTGAGCAATGGGCCTTCAGAACAATGGCCGTTTGTTTTTAGGGTAATGGGCTGTCAGACAAATTGACTTTCAGTCCAATGTGATATGTTTTGGACTATTCGGGCTTTGTAATAATGGGCCGTTGGAACTAAGGCATGGCACTGGCCTTCTAGTCAGTAATCCCTACCTCCAGTCTTTATGCTAAGATAGGTTATCCGTGTCCCATCTCCAGCTCCATACTTAACACACAGACTTGAGGTTAATATAATCATCTTAACACTACTTTCTGAAAGAAAGCAAACAAGTGTTTTTCCTAAAAATGTTGAAGTTTTCCTTTTCCCAGATGTCTTTACAGAGCACTGCAGTGTGGCTTGTTCAGGACTGATTTCCAGACCTTACTAAGCTGAAAGGCTTTACTCTTGCAAGCAAAACGTAAGTATCTATAGTGAAACGAAGATTTGGGTTGAAAAGCAAATCAAGGGGGAAAAAGTGTCCGATGGGCAGAGTTACAATTCATTCGAACAGACTGGTCATTGTAACACTTATATAATAATACATAATAATATGGGATAATCATCAGAGGATTTGCTGTCTATATCTGTTTCTCTCTTCTGTATTTGGTGGCATTTTAGATGGTTTGTCACTGTCACAGCTTATGCTTGATTTAAAAATGCACAAAGCTTTGCTCATCTGATGCTATTCTAAACAAGAAGGGACTTTTGTTCCCCCAAATGAGCTGCAATATAAGCTCATGTCTGTACAGGATTTGGGCTCCAGGAGCAAACTTTTCCTCGTAAAGCTATATAATGAACCCATCTAGTCTGTCGTGACATTTTCATATAAATGTAATGGATTTTGTAGGTTTTTGATGGATCAGGGTGCACATTCTCAAACACACCCAAAGCCCTTCACAGTAATGAATGTGCACAACAGAGCCAGAAAACATCTCAGCAACGGGAGAAAAAAAAACGAAAGATGTGGAATGATGGAATTCAAACACTAAATGACAGAGAGGCAAAAACAGCCCTTCGTTTAAGTGCTTTAATCGTTGGATAATTACTTCTACACACTATCTCAGACTCTCTGCATGCGCACATGTAGAAACACAAACAGAACACCATGTGCGGCCTCTAACAACATTGCTTTAATGAAATGTCGTGAATCCTTAATGAGTCCCGATGTCTTGTGATAAATTTCATAATTATTCAACCCCACACAACTGGAGAAGGAGATTCATCAGTCAAAGCAAATTAGTTGGGATCCATTAGGGTTCAGTGTCTTGTAGGGACATTCACTTTATTAGCTCCTTACACCCATTGCCATAATTGGGAGCATATTTCATTTGGCTCTAACCCCACTTTACTGAATGACTGCTCTCTCCCTTTTTTATTTACAATGACATGCTCAGTGCTGCATACTGTGCATACGGTTGCTTATAAAACAATACGATACAGTCTGGGCGATGATGTTGTTCCTTTGTTTATTTCAGAAATGGCCTTCAACTTTGCCTTCTCATCAGAATTAGTTAATTTCTTTCTTTCAGTGAGGCATCAAATCTACCTGGTCCATCTTCATTGATTCATCTAAAACTTCAAATGAAAGAAGTGGTAAGAAGCAGCGATATCTGCTCCCTTTAATGTAGATTAAAACAATTCGACAATGAAAGAGGGTTTTGTCTTTTGCGAGGAGGCTCTGACACGCAGCTCCTTGTTGATCAGTGGCACACGGTACAGGGGATCATTTCTTTAGGATGACTGATGATGGCTTCCACTCACAGATGCCTCTCTTGTTTGTCTTTCGTGCTGCCTCGGGGTTCGCCTTCCCCTCGCTCTTCTCCCTCTTGCTCTGACAACCTGCAGACATCTCAGATGAGCAGCATTCTTCCCACAGAGACACCGAGTCTCAACGTGGAAGAATGAACAGGAAAGCCTCTCTGTTGAATGTAGAGGCCGTGAGAAGCTGATGGTGGAGGGTGGCACTACGTGGTGGTGCAGGAGTTGGTTGGGCTTCAGGTTTTGTGAAGATTATGGACCAAATGTGAGTCAAACTAATTCCTTATACATTATAATTTGAAAAAACAATGACACATAAACATTTCAAAAATAATTTTATCTTAGTAAACATTTAAAAAGCCAATGCGCAATGTGAACTTGGTCATGACTTCCACAAACCAAAGCCTTTTTATCTATTTAAAGACTATACAAATACTTCCATAGATATGAAAAGGAAAAGACAAAAAAACACATTTAGGGTTCTTTTGGCATTTAAACAAACAACCAATTATGTAATTCTTCAGAAAAAATAGGGCCCATAGTCTTATAGTCATACTCACCAACCAAGACTTCTCAAGAGGTATCTAAAAGATTTTCCAAAAAGTACATAAGAAAGTAAAAGCATTACTAAGCTGAAATTATTTTTGAAATGTTTATGCATGCAATAGAGACGGAAGTCATTTATTGCGAATTTATTGGTTTTTCAGATGATAGTGTATAACTGACAAAAGGCTTTTGTAATCCTTTTGTCGCTCTGCAAATTACTTTAACCAAGTACTTATTTTAACTCAAAACACAATATTGTCTTAAATTTAACCACGTCGCTTTTTCTGCCTCAATCCAACAAACAATAAATAATAACTTTTTTTTATTGATGCGCATTTTGACCTAACCGTGCACCGCATATGTATCACAAGATCACATGAAATTCCAGCTTCAAGTAGTGGTGGTTTGGACCAATCAGCGCCCTGTGAGGAGCTGCTGGCTGCTGTGTTCGTTCAAAACAACACTAGCGGCAGCGTAGATGCTGCAATCGCATCGGTTATATTAGAACTGGAGAATGTTTTGTTCATTGAAAGAAGAACAAAGAATGGCAATTAATCATTGACTTAGTTTGGAGGAAACCAGCAGTAGCAAATACTTGTTTGCAATGCAACCTTTGCCATGATGTGGATGGGAACAGTTTGCCACCTTGACAAGTGGATGTCCAATCAATGTTGATGGTAAACGTAGATAATTGAAGCAATACATTCCTGAGTGCGAGCTATATTAGACGAGCTGGCAGTGCGTACATGAACCAGAATGCATTGCTTCTGACGCCAAAGGTCCCCGCAGGCCATATCCTCGTCCATAACGTCCTCTGCACTCATATTTGGGGATGCCATTTTCGCTGTTCGAAACGTAACTAGTTTTGCAATACAAGCGCAGATTATTGCTTCAGTCGACTACATTTACCGTCAACACAGATTGGACATACACATAAAAGATTGTATGTTTCCCTTTAAATGAATGGGTTGTAGCAGGAGACACTGCTTAAAGTTGAAGGGCAATTTCACCTTCATACTTAATGTCCAATGAAGCATTTTCTGAGTTTTCTGGGACACTGAATCTTCCACCACAACAGCAGAAGGATCCTTCACAGAGGCCTTGCTTTAGTGTCTTAATCTCATTCTGCCCACATCATGGCCATGTTTGTCCAAAAAGCCTCTGCTTTGGAGGCGACCTGATTGGAAGGTTATAAAAATCTAAGTCGAACAAAGGAAAGAAATAAGCTACATTCAAGCACGCACGCACACACTCACACACACAGAAAATAGCACCCTTATCATCCCTGTTTCATTTAGAGTTGATTGCTGTCGGATTATAATGCAATCACCACGCTGTGTGAGCCGTAACTATGGGAACTGGTTTTAACTGTTTATCTTGCCAGAGATCTTAATTTAAGTTTGAACACTCTGGATCACTTAGATGTGAGAGACATGGGAAATTGACAAAAAGGGGACAACAAAGGGAAGGGAGGGAACGGGAGCTGTGGAAGAAAATGGAGAAACAGACACTTTCTTGTTCTTTCTGTTGTATTTCATATGCAATTTAATTTGTCTTTCAGAGGGAAAATCAATTTATGATGACAATCCACAGGGCAGTAATGAAAGCAGCGGAGTTCCTTTGCCATGGGAAAGTTTCTGCTGGAGAATGCCACTAATCTTGGCGAAATGAATCATTCACACTTTATTTGGACATCTGTGTGAACCCCCCCCCCACCACCCCCCATTCGCCCCCCCACACTCTCTCCTCCTCCCGACTTTCATTCATTTGTGACAGTTTTATTACGAGTTGTGCAGGTGGCTGGAGGCTCAGGAGTCAAAAAGAATGCCGCATGGAGATGGTCCAAAATTGTTGAGGAGTTGTTGAGTTTATAATGGTGTTTCCTCCGTGCAGTATGACTGTCACTATACTAGCACACTGGACAAAACAAGTGTTGTGTTCCTTCGGTATGGCTCCCACTATACTGCTTTCTACTCACCAAAGATGTTTGACTTTAAGGTGTGAACAAATCCAGATTAAAGGCTCTGGGGCTACGACTTTATGTAAGCCACGAGCTAACTCCATCCTAAATACAGGAAATTGCACACGCTGCCACAGTATCCACACTATAGTTTGGGACTCACAGCGAGCAGCTTAAACACCTTATTGGCATTCCAAGAATTTCTCTGAAAACACCCACAAGCTGCCCCTTTTATTGAAATTTGCTAGAAAAGTGATTCTAGCGTTTCAATCGATTTGTCTTTTTCATTTACTTTCGAGACTAGCTTCAATTCTTATGGTTTAAGTGTGATCTTAAAGCTGCACTAGTCATTTTTGTGTCATGATGCAGAAGACAAAAGCCGGCACGGTTAATTCAACTTTTTGGAACAGACTTAGAAAATCATGATTGTTTCTGAGACTTTCGCTCTCTTTTAATAAGCTTTTAACAAGGAGATAATGTGCTATGTATCACACTGGCTGAACTGACAACAGTGCTCTCAGTCACCAGTGAAGGAGCTCCACTGCTATAAGCCACTGATTCCTTAAGTGGCAATGATGATAAAAACAGGGTTTGATAGATGGATTTATTATCTCCGCCAGGCGTATGTAAGCCTGTGGGGAGATCATGCGTTTGGTCGTGTGTGTGTGTGTGTGTGTGTGTGTGTGTGTGTGTGTGTGTGTCTGTCTGTCTGCAGCTAATCTCTCATACTGCTGGATCCATCAGCATAATATTTTTTGTGCACATATATGACTGTATGCTCAAGGGCCTCTCGTGGTTGCGAAACCTTTTTTTAATGATTGTTTTATACCGTCATTGACAGCTGACTCCTCACTCCTCTTCACAGGCCGATAGGATAACAACTGCTTCACTAGCAGAAGGCTAAAAACAAGCCTTGCCTCGTCTGTTGCAGACCACATTTTGGCTTTCGTTGTGGATCAAAAACTGTCATCCATAGAAACGTTTGATCTCAGTTTGAACCGGAGCATCTGTAGATTAATTCCATACCCAATATGTTAGTCTGGAGGGACAATTGATTGAGATTCAACTCTTCTTTGTTTGGGAGGGGAGAGGGAGGAGATCTGTACTCTACTGAGTGACCTTTTTCTAATATTCCTGTATTTTTATAACTTTAAGGGCTCTTGTGATTCGTTATTTTATCATGATGGTATATGGAAAGAGGAGAGTCTCACACGGTATGTTTAAGAAATTGATTATAATTAAATCCCCCCCGCCCCTTTGTTTTAGCCACCGTGTAATCATGTTTGCAGATTTTTTTAAGCTTTTGCTCATTTATTTAAAGTGAAACCTTACATGAAAATCAATGTTTTTCCCAGATTGCTGCTTTAATAGAACTCAACATTTTAGCTGGAAAAGCGAGCTCTGATCATGAGTGGAAAACACAGACAGTGTCAGCCCTGCAAAGAAACCATAATGTCCTCCAGCCTCTTGAGCTTGCTGCTGGGTGGGTCCTTGAGCTTAAGTCTAAAGCCTGCACTTTACATTTCTGACAAATCCATTATCAACAACCGTTCTAATGAAAACAGGAATTTGAATCTCTAAATTGGAGGTAGGACCAGAAAAAATGTACATTATTCTGAACATAATGACATTAAAATCCCTTCCACTTGCCCTCACCACTTCCTCTTACTGAAGCACTGTATTTCACCGGAACACAAATTGACTGAATTGTAAGCTGAAGTGTGAAATGGAAATAATGGTGAGGTCAGCAATCAATAGGAAGTTAATTAATGAGGAGTATCCAATGTTGTGAAGTATGGATTTCCGAATGCTTATGATTGTGTTCCAATCATTGAAATGTCACCAGCATTACATTGGGAGAAAAAAATCAACCTACCTTTAATTTACCTTCAATTAATAATACAATAAGAAACATATTTAGTTTGGCCTTCAAACAACCACTCTACCTGTATATACATTGTTTTCTTGATTTGTGAGAATTGAGAAATAAATGAAGGTGCAACATGAAAATGTGTTTTTAGTCTATGATTGAAGACAACATTTACAACAATGACTCCCCATTAATGAATCATTTCCAGCCTGTTGACTTCATTTAAAAAACGTTTTGAATATATTTATTTGCAAAATTCTATTCAAATAATGTGATTCAACTGCTGGCAAAAAAAAAAAAAAAAAAAGATGGTGTCTCCTTTATTGAGCAATAATTTCCATCCCTGACATTTAAACAGACTTGATCCAGATGATAGAAGAGGTTCGGGTTTTGATAAATGCTTTAAAATGCAAAGTGAAGTGAGAATGGGCAGGAACAGCTAGAGTATATATGATTAAAGCTACATGTTTAAACAGCAGAGAAGAAGCTAATGAATTCATTATGTGCTATGTTTAATATAGAGCTATGCACACACCCAACATAATAAGTATCCATTGTCATTGACCCATGTAGAAGTCACTTTGAAAATGGATGTGTGTACTTTTGGTTATTGTATGTAGAACATAGCTGCAGTATTGTTCATGCTTTAAAAGTTTGCGTGAGAAAAGTTGTGCTGTGAAACGAGAACAAGGATAAAAAATTAAGTTCTGATTACAATTACGGGACGTGACACTTAGCTGATTTCAAATCAGCGAGGCCAAATTTCACAAAGCCTGTCAATGGTGGCAGCAAGCTCGCCAGATCCCTCCCCAATCAAAAGTTTGCTCTATATAATTTTACGCAATCAGATTTCTCCACAGTCATCCAGTGCAATCAGGTAATCAGAGGGGAGCATTAACAAGACAAATGGGGTTTAAAAAGTGGGTGCACTCTGTTTGCAGGAACTTCCTATGGAGAAGCCCCCTCCCCTCTTTGATTACTCCTATCACCCTCATACAGCGCAACATCCCCGCTAAATAGCTTTTGACTACAGTACAGGCAGTATGCTCCGTCGTGATTCACTTTACATGTAAAACTCGACAGGTAAATTGTTACGCTTAGGGCTATTTACTGTATGTCAAATGATTAACGACTCCAACAGTTTCTCTGAATGACTCATATTGTGTATGGCCTCTTTCACACCTTTCATTAAATGTGAAATTCTGTGATCCAAATTGCACAGTCAGGAACTATTTATACCAGCGTGCATTCTCACTGCGTATATGCAGAGAATACAGCATGTATGTGACTGCATTTGTGCTGACTGCTTGCCTGTCCCTTTGTTTACAATTTTACCTAAAGAAGCTCTGGGTATTGCAGAACTGTAGGATCCTGTTAATGCGAGGATCGGGATGCAGCAGGATTCCTTAAATCCACGAGTTTACGAGTAGAGTCCTTCCTAAGGTCTTAGTAATAAAGTAGTAGATGTAGTTAGATAGCTAGTGGTTACTGACTATAATCTTTAAGATTAAATAACGTTTTAGTAAAACTCATTTTAACTTGTAAACGTAAAGTGTCTTTGAGTATTGTGAAAATGAAAATGTGTGGCGCATTTTTTGGAGATATGCCACCCACTTTGAATGTTATTGAGCTGTTATCAGTTGTCATCTGGAGCATTGATGTGAGGTGTTATGGCCCTACTCTACCTCCTAATTGGCTCAGTAGGCCGTTATCATGTATTGGAAAGCGGGAGGAAAAGAGGCAGTCAGATGACGTGGTATAAAGAAGTCTATGTGGGGAGGAGGTAGATGTGGATGGGTGGGTCAACATGTTGGTTACTGTAACCTGTGTACGTAAATGAACTTACGTAACGTACGTAGCATACTGAACTTAGGTGACGTACGCAACGTACTTAACCACATAAGTAACTTAACTTACATACATAAGTTAAGTACACATTTACAAATGTACTTATGTCGTCTAAACCTAAACAAGTTGTTTTGTTTCAATTCACAACGTAACCCCGTGTTTAAAACTGCAACTGTTTACAACATGCGAGTAGGTGCAGTTGGCCCATTTTGCCCTTTCGGACACATAAACTGATAACGGCAATTAAATGGGCTGATAACGTTCAAAACGGGTGGATATGACGGATATAAGTGGTGAGCTTCAGAGGCGCTAGCAGGTGGATTGTGTTACTTTTAGACAGAGCCAGGCTAGCTGCTGTTCCCCCTGTTCTCAATCTTTATGCTAAGCTAAGCTAACTGGCTGCTGGCTGTAGTTTAATTTTTGCTGTACAGATTTAAGAGTTGTATGAATCATCTCATCTAGCAATCCGCAAGAAAGTGTATAGGCATATTTCCTAAAATGTCAAACTATTCCTTTAATCACATGAATCTTCAATAAAAAGTATATATTTGGCTATATTTTATTTTACTGTGACATATATCATAGATCAAGCCATTGACAGTTGTATGATTATTAATGACAGACATTTATTCTGCACAGCACCTTATTACAATTTGTGTTTTTTTCACCCAAAACTTAACTTCTCTCCCATTTATAATGATACATTGCTTGGTAATCTAACAGCTTGACCTCCTCACACACTTACCCAATCCTTAGAGCAGATTTCCTTGGCTCTGAAATAATTAGGGAAGACGATGTGAGGACGACAAAAGACAACAGGAAAATGAAATAGGCCCTCTCTATGGCCCTTAGGGTCTTTGCAGCAATTCTAATTAAGTCCATCCAGTAACAGAGGAGCTGGATTGGAGCAGTTTCTCATCAGAGTCCCTCCATGAGCCTCTTTTGTCATGAACACACAGCCAATTACAAAGCTCAACAATAGAGTAGGGAAGTCTTATACCCTCCACAAAGACGAGAGACTATGGAGATCTCAAAATATCCATAAGCAGGGAGTGACCTTCCTAAGAAGCGAAATCAAATATGCTTTCTTTTTTTCTCTTTTTTTTGGTGGACTTAGAATAAGCTTGCAGGTTAAATTCCCTGTGGTATACACATCATTTTATGTTTCCATGGGAACGGTACAGATCCAGTAATAGAGTGGTTTTCCGAATATGTGTGTCCCACTAATTAAAACGAAATCTATTTCAGTGTAAAATAAATCTGAACAGCTCCCACTCCATATCAAGACAAGCCAAAGATAACCTCACTTGTTTATCATCTTTGCATATTAGTCTTGGCGAATAATGTGAGTGGCTGTGTAATCTCCGAGTTTGCCAGACCTTAGATTATGGAGCTGTCTCTCATTTTATTCATTGTGCACAGAGGGTAATTACCCAGAGATAAGTGTTCCTCTATCAGGGTCCAGTCGCAGCGTGCCGAAAGCAATCTCCTCAGACACGGGTCCCGTCCCAGGCTATTTGGGCGACACAGACTGGGAAGTGGGTGCTGGAGGACGCCGGCTGAGCTTTGTGGTTGCCTGCGTTCGGATGAGGCCACCTGACAGTCACGGCCAGGTGGGCCAATCTTTCAATCAGACACCCTATTTACCATTGCAAAGCTCTACTGCCCTGCCTCATTTTTAGCTTGTGATGAAAAGCAGATAACAGTGTACGTTCACCCATCCACCTCTCTCCTCGGATGGAGGGAAAACATCCTCCGGGGGCCTGCCTTGGACTATCATTTTTTTGTGTCACATCAAAAGTGAGCGCTTCGTGAGATTTGTAGGAAAATCAGACGACGTATCAGAAAGAGCAATTAGTCACTGAGAGAGGATTCTATTTTCTGGGCGTTTTCTGATGGGGATAAGTGAGGCAAGATTAATGCTTCTAAGAAAAATCAATGAGCGGAGAAAAACAGCTTTTGTGTTGTGATTTTGTATCCCAAAATGTTAAGGTCTCACACGCACACAGAAATGAATGAAAAACAAGAAAACAATAACCCTCCCTCTACATGAAAGAATAGACAGACTGGTAGGATTACAACTACCAAAGCTAATGTATGACTTGCAAGTAAATAGGCAAAAAACTTGGAATAACATCGTTCCACATAAAAGAGAATCTTTGAGGATAAAGCGGCCATGCATGACTTAAAGGTATAATCAATTATGTGTGGTCCTGTAATTAACTGGATGATAAAAAATAAGCACTTTGTTTTTATCATTTACAGTAAACAATTCAACATACTTGGTAGCCAGCGTTAGCTAACATGTTCAGAGAATTATTATTTTTTAAAACTAACCTATTCAAATATTTTAAAGGTACAGTATGATATGGGGAAAAAAATACACTGTAAATGGGGAAGTACATTGCAGCCTGTACTCTAAAGGGTTACAAAATACTTTTAGGTAAAAGCACAGAGCCAACTGTAATTACCTCATATCCTGCTGTTGGTAGGAGGATCAGAGAGTTTGTGTGTAAAAGGAACAGTGCCACATTTTGAGAAATATCCTTTTTTACGTTCTTGTCAAGAGTTAGATAAGAAGACTGATGCCACTCTCATATCTGTACGATCATTTTTAAGATACTACCAGCAGCCTGTTAGCTTAGCTTAGTTTAAAGGTTGAAAACAGGGAGACGCAGCTAGCCGGACTCTGTCCAAAGTTTTAAAAATCCACCTACTAGCGCCTCTAAAACCCACTCAATTGTTTTATGTTATATCTCGCTTGTTTCTATGCTGTTAGGCGGTCATGTTACTTATTGGATACAGCCAGGTTAGCTGTTTCCAGTGTGCTGAGCTAAGCTAACCAGCTGCTAGGAGTAGCTTAATTTCTAACATAAAGACATTTGTTGTAGCAATGTTGTCATATACTCTCAACAAGAAAGCAAATAAGCATATCCCAAAAATGTTGTAATATTCCTTTAAATCTTAACCTGCAACCTGCAAAGTAACTACTAGACCTGAGTATTGCCGTCAGATCATTTTAAGAGAGTAAAAAGTGTGTTATTTTCCTTTGAAATGTAGTTGAGTCAAAGTATAATGTCTCTTCAAATGAAAAACAACAACCTCAAGTTTTAGTGTGCACTAAAACAAGTACAGAGCCTGCGTAAATGTGTATTACCTATTGAATACTTTACATCAATTACTATCAATTATTTACTTTTCACTAATGTCAGTGACTTATGGTTACCCATAAAACCCTTCTCTGAGTAGAGCTGCAGAGAGATTTGCATGTATCTTCACGGGGCTATAATCCAGCTTCATTCTGAACTCTGTTGTATTTAAAACACAGGCCTGCGTGTACTGTAAGCCTTAGACCCTATGTCTGCCACGTCACAGTCACAAAAATAATTCTACTTTGACACTCTTAATGAAAAGCATTGAGTGAAAAGTTTTTGATTATAGAAAATAAACATCTTACCTCAAATGGAGCCACCCCATAGGTCAAACCACTTCTCCCGAAGCACATAATGTAAAACTGCAGGACATACTTTCAACGTGACATTTAACCCTTAATATGAACAACATTACCATGGCCAACATCTTTAATGGAAATATCAAGAAACCACCTGGCACAAAACATTGGTTACGGATTTTAAATATTACTATGTATACTAAATATTTTCAAGTCATCTTGTCATTGACATTATCACAAACTAAACTTAATCCCCTAGTTAGAAAAATGTGCAAAAGAAAACAAATACAAACGATAAAACTATCCCAAAATACTAAGTCATAAATGTGATGAAAAAGTGGTAGTATAGTATGTCATAAAAATGTTATAGCATAGCATGTCATATGTCATTAAACAGTCAAGGTATAGCATGCATTAAAATGGCATACTACTTTATATATAAAGTAGTATGCCATTTTAATGCATGCCATAAGAGAGTCATAAAAAGTCATAGAATAAATAGTACGTCATAAAAAAAATATATAAGAAAAGTCATAGTATAGTATACCATAAAAAAGTCACTTTATAGTGATTTATAAAAAATAGTCATAGTATAGTATTTCTTAAAAAAGTCCTAAAAAATGTGTAGTACAGCATGTTATAAAAAAGTCATAGTTTAGTATGCAATAAAAGTCCTAAAACATTTTTATATAACATACTATATTACTATAATATAGTTGCCATAACAAAGTCATTGTGTAGTTTGTCCAAAAAAATTCACATGGTAAATGGAATGTGATTAATTATCTGTTTGTTTTTTTATTTGTTTGTTATTTATTTATTTTTTATCTTTTATATGTGTTCTTATGTAATGTGTTTTTATTGTTATGACTGGTCTTGATGCAGCAATTTCCTTTTCTCCAAGACAATGTTCTCCCATGGGAGACAATAAAAGTAACCTTAACCTTAAATGTCGTTAAACAAGTCATAGTATATTATGTCATAAAGTCATAAAAAGTCAGAGTAGACATAAAGACTAAGACATGCAAATGTCATAGCATAGCATAGTATAGTAAGTCTTTTTTTTTAAAAGATTGTTTATGGGGCATTTTCCCTTTATTATATAGCACATACGAAGACAGACAGGAGGGGAAGAGAGAGAGGGGATGACATTCAGCAAAGGGCCGCTGGTTGGATTCCAGCCCTGTGGTAATGACTCTGGTACAGGTTAACATTTTGGTAATCCATTCACATCCAACTCACACATACAGTATGCAAACGGGAAAGGTATAAATATATTAAGTACAAAAATGGCGTGCCGAAGATAATCCTAAGATCTCTTTACTCACAGAGCCTACTCTAGATGCAACTGAACTTAAAATCAGTTGCCTTCAAATGTGAACTTCGGAGCAATGTCAAAATAAGGACACTTCCTTTCGACCAGTCATTTAATTTACCTTTAGGTTTGTGCCTCAGATGATCCCACTGAGTCGAAGTCCTGTGTCCCTCGGGCACCCAGAGCGAACACGCACTGTTGATGTGTTACCTTTATTTTGCTAAGCGTGCATGTTCTTGTCTTTGTCTTTTAACCGCAGATATCTAGATTTTGGCCTTGGAGCAGCATTAAGGGAACAAATGGGAATAGAAGTGGTTGCTTTTGGAAGTGATATATTACTCCTTCCTGTTCAGCACCGAGATGTTCCCAGCTGGTGTGGAGAGTCCAACAGACACAAACCTACTTTTCTCACCTCTAGGCTCTTGCGGCCTTGGTCAAATTTCACTGAACTCATCCAAAACATACTTTGTGTGTGTTAAAAATTGAGTGAAATGAGGGAAATTAGATAACATTATTGTTCTCATTGTCTCTTTTGTAAATGATTCAAACAGCATGTTGTCTTTCCCCCCTGCTGATTCCATAGAGTCCAACCAGTTTCTGAAGAGCATCATCACATATCCCTGTTGCCAAGAAAATACACTCCTCCTCAGACAAGAGAGTAACAGCACCAAACCATTTCCTGGTGTCACATGTTTCAACTCTGTGAGGCTGAAAACAATTCTTTCTTTCATTATAATGAAACACGAGATGCCAGATAATCTCATAAATATGTGTTGTATTTCTTTTTCTGCACTCACGCTGGTCGGGAGAAAGAGGCAGGCCTTTGTTTGGGGCTTCCTGGCTCACAGGAAGTGATTGCAGTGGGACAGTGAGGGACACTCATCCCTTGGACAGAGGGGAATTTTCGAAGACGTATCCCTTTTTGATCAAGGCTTGCTGACGGATAGCCCGGAGAAAGGCAAATGGGGATCATACCGGGGCCTGATGACAAGAGGCCAATTTTGATGTCCCTTTTCTCTCATTGCGGTGCTTCTCTTTCAAGCCCAAATCTGGTTGAGCAGCCTGGGAAAATGGCCTTTTACCCACCTTCCTTGTCAGAGTTGACAGGACCACTAAGAGCTAAATTGAATTTAGATGAATGTTGAGACTTAATTCTTGTGTCTTAATTCTAGTTGCAATGAATAGGTTCCTGATTGCTTTATAGATATATTTTAAACATTCATCAAGAGCCTTTTAGCTGTGGTCATCCTTTTGTCTTTATCACTGGATCTGATTAATGCGCTTTTCATCCACAAATGGACAGTCTGCCACAAAAAGCACATAGAAAAGGGGAGCATTCAGGTCCTGAAATTCCATAAAAGAGTGGACAAAAAGCAGTGAAATGAAAGCAGTCTGCGAGCAAAAACAAGGGGCACCGCTTCGTTTCATCCCAGATTGTTTAATTGAAAAATGTTGACCCATGTGAGAAACATTATATCCGAGCAACATCAAGCTCCATATTCAGTGTAACTATAACCTCAAAGGCCACATGTTCTCGCAGTGTTTATAATGCATTAGTGGAACAAACTCTACACTGTACTCTCTTTACAAATCCCACCTGGCCATGTATTAGTTGCAGATGTGGCTCTCTAATTCATAATGAACTAATAATGGTTTTGTTAGTGCAAGATTGTTTTCCTTTCCCCCCTCGCACACACGTAGATGGGAGATAATCTGTTCTGGAGGTGTGGCAGCGCAGGAGACGATATTGCGCCCTGCATGAAACATAGACGTTGGAATGTGTTGTTGCAAGATAGCAGGCTTTGAATTCTCTTAATGTGACTCACTCATCATGAGTTGAATGGATCTGTATCATTAAATAACAGCGTTTTTCTTTGTGGAGAAAGATTATAATGACTTCTTGTAAAAGGGAAAAAAATCCACATATGAGCTTTCCGACATACACAGGAGAACCCGCAGAAGTTCAGCACCTTGTACAATTGAACGTCTTTGACTGTATTTGCGGCAGATGAAACCACATGACACAGAACTGTAAATGAATGACTCCATAGTTTGATCGTGCACTGATATAAAGGATAGCTCAAGGACTAGGCATACGAGATAAAGTAGAATAAAAGACGGAGATCTAAGGGCATCAATTAAGAGCCGATCTAGCTTTTATGTCAAAGAGACTACAGTGTAAAGAACATCCCTGAGTCATTTTTCAGCTGTATTGAATTAAAGTCATGTTGATGAAATTAATGCATGTTCAGTTCAGTGTAGCATATGTGTAATTGTATCTCAAAGGATGGGCCTAATGAAAGTTATGAATGCATATTAATATAAATGAATGTCTTCTTTTGTTGAGTATTATTAAGTACATCACAGCATATTCAGTTTTCACCATGTTGCATGTTGGACAGTAAAAGTAACAAAATTGAACTCAATAGATTGATAATAAACCCTTCACAAAGCCTCGCAACCATTAGTTATAGCGACGTCTGCAAAGCTTTCCATTTTAATAGGTGCATTTTCAATTTGCACTTCAAAAAAGATTAGAAAAATCTTGAAATATTTCAAAAAAGTTTTTACGCCTGGCTGAGGTGGAAAAGTTGGTATATCGGTAATTATGTGCAATGGAATCATTTGCATTTTCTTTTGACGATTTTTTTGAAATCCGGTTATAATTACAATACTACCTGTCAACTGACATTTACAACTTAAAGTTTGTAAAGGTTTTTGAAACGACGAGTCCTTAATTTCACAACAACAAAAAAACAGGCTTCTCAATTCTTAACAGCTGAAATGACAAATGTAACAAAATGTTGTGACTAGCTGGCTAACTAGTTAATCATTGTTGGCTTGATTTGAAACAAAAACCCTGTAAAAGTGTCTTAAATGTGCACTTGGGGGCTACACGAATGATCATTGTGTGAGACTGGAAAAAGTCAGCTGATCAACAAAGAAAACGTGAAATACAAGAAACAGTGTTGTGTTTGTACCGCATGATCCAGCCCTAGTTTTACAGACTACATGACATGACCAGGGAACATTTAGGAACAGACTGTTATTTTGTTCTGACATAATAACCGATGTGTTTGGCAAACTGAACACTATCTTGAGTAGCGAGTGGGATGGGGTTTCAGCAGAGTCAATTTCACAAAATCAGACTACAGCTGCTAACATTACACTGAACACTGACACAGTAGCGCCCAAAAAAGTCTCCCCGGCAGAGGGTAAATACTACAAAAGTCCCATTCCTGAAAGGACCTTTTTCTAATTTCACCTTAAAAACCCAGAAATAATGTAGTTAGCTAGTGATATGCCACTTGGCTTTGGACAAAACGCTACATTAGCGTTAGCCGGACTTGCTAACGTTTGCAAAACATGCCCTCATACCTAAACGACAGAATAGGTTGCTTGCCAACGACCAAATCAACATGATCGTTAGAGAGTACCAGCAACAGGTGCACGTTCTGAAACAGCCGTAGTTTCAAACATGTGGTTAACGTTGTGCATTGAAACTAAGTTACTAGTAACTAGGTTTAGGCAACAAAACTACTTTAGGAAAGGATCATTGTTTGGATAGAAATAAGTATATTTGTCACATATATTAGGCTACGTATGTAAGTTAAGTACATTACGTATGTGACGTAAGTGAAGTACGTTAAGTACGTTAAGATAAGTCAACGTTGACGGGACACGTAAAGCAGTCTCCTGGGCGAAAGTCTTATGATTGTTTTATCCGTCCCTCCACCCCGACCTTCTTCCTACGTGGACTTTGTCGCTCTTTATACTACATCAGCTGCCTTCCTCCTTTGCTCCTGGCAAATTACTACTAGATGTCGCCGCCTAACAATAAACGTAAATGTGGGCCGTAATAAGCTGCTTGCACAGTCGACCTATAGGCCTCCGTTTTGTTGGAGAAGACGGTCTGCATTTGCACCACTTGCTAGAGCACCAACGTCCCATACAGACCGTGGAGAAGTGGAGAAATCCAAAACTTGACAGACCTGCCTTGCCTTAGATACAGTCGCTTAGCTATCAAGTGAATGGTTAATTTACGTTAATGTCACGTCAGGCATACTATCAACATGAAAATCCCTCCTAATGTACATGCTGCCAAATTTAAGATCAGCCTATAACTCCTTAAAAATATCTGCTTATGATTTTAAAATACCACAGCAGTGCCAAACGCATATTGAGCAGCTTATTTTTTTTATGATTTATCTGTATGGATTTGGCCTCTGCTCAAATCAAGCTGAGGAAAATGGAGGAAAGGAGACCTTTGGAAGCGAAAGGTCTGACCATGGATCATGTTTTTAATTTATATCTAGTGTGTGTGGACACA
Organism: Bovichtus diacanthus; assembly: GCA_943590825.1. Classification (NCBI taxonomy): domain Eukaryota; kingdom Metazoa; phylum Chordata; class Actinopteri; order Perciformes; family Bovichtidae; genus Bovichtus; species Bovichtus diacanthus. The sequence goes on from CALSBV010011200.1 coordinate 22,002,736, forward strand.
CAGAATGACCTCTTGTCTTTTAGAGAGCTGTGCTAGATTCAGAAATAGTGAAATATTGGAAATCACATCTACTATAGCGGTATCACTTAGTGCCAGGTGCTTTAGAAACCTCTCAAATTTCCATTATTTGCAGTGTACACGAGCCCTGCTAGCACGCCGTTAAGCACACAGAATAAGTGCACTTTGACAAAGAAAGACCATATTGTACTGAGGAGTATGTCATCCTGCTTTCACCTGGAAAGCTTGTTGGTGACGTGCAAAGAACAAAGCCGCAACACGTGTGGTGTGAAGTATTAAATTAAAACGTCTTCCTGTTCCCTCCCTCGTCGATCTCACCTCACTACTTTGATATCTGACCTGTGAGGAAGAAGAGAGTGAAGCTGCACGCTCTGTGTTATTGCAGCGTGTGTGTATAGGAGAGTCTCATTAGGGAACTTTATGCGAAAGATTTCGCCAAAAGGAAAACAGGGACGACAAAGAAAATAAAAGAAGAGAGAGAAAGCAGGAGGGAATCCAGAGGAAAAGGGGACTGGGGATATTGTAATTAGTTGCACCTGTTTCCTTTAACCCAGCTCCAGTTTCCTTCTACAAACGCATGCAGATTACCCATCAAAGCCCCTCGTCGCTGCCTCTGCTCAATGGATCCTTTGTTGCCAGTTGTCAGGGAGGCGGCCCAGAGAAGTATGTAACACAAGCAGGCCGCATTGCTCTGGAACTTACAGTACATGCAAGCCTCCACCGGCCACAACAAGAATAATAGAGAGTGTTTGTAGACACGGAGTCGACATCACTCCGGTCTGCATGTCAGACACTGGTGGCACTTTTTTTTTCCGGATGTGACCGCAACAGTTGCATCATCTGTTAACACTCTAAAAATGGGCCTGTATTAGTTGTAAGAGGGACCAGCTCTGCCACACAGGCACCATAGACTTTTCATGGGATTTGAGGACAATAACTAGAATATAGCCAACCATTGTCTTTAGGACAGACTTGACAAGTGGACAAAAACCTAGAACAGATGTTGTAAAAGGTAGGGTTGAATAATTTAATATTTAATCAAAGGGCTAAAAATCTAAACGTGCTTAATTCTGTTTGAAACTTTACTGATGTGCTGTGGCTCAGTCAGTAGAAACTTGTGCGGCAAAGCCAAACATTGTTCAAACCCACATCACTTTATTTTAAATGCATACAGGGTTCCCAATGTTTCCAAAGAGGCCAAATATGTCAAGCTGAGAATATTTCTATTTGATAGAATGGTGGAGCCATGAAAAACTTCAATGAAGAGTTGGAGCCAGATGATGTAGATTATGTATGATACGGTCAGACATGATTTTTAACTTTAAAGCTATTTTATATAGAGTAGATAAAAGGGCAAAAGCATGTTGGAAACCATAACAGAATACATCAGTGAATAATACTAAAATTGGATGTGAAAACAAATATGACGCCTCGTCTTTTTCATTTGCCACTAATCAGTAAAGCAAATAAATAAATAAAATTCAAACTTTATTTTAAGTGTGTTTATTTATTCATCCACTTTCACTAGCTCACTTTATTTTTCAACTTTCAAAAGTAAAAAAGCTTTAGGCTTTTTTCTGTTTTACCAACAGGCTGGAGGTTTTGTTATGTACTGATGTAGTCAGTCACATCTTAGCCTCGACGACCTTTAACTGCACTGTGTCAGTTTTGGGGCTCCATGTTGAGGGGTCGGTTGGAATCAAGTTACAAGTTTGCAAACTGCTAACTGAAACTCCTCACTTGTTTCAGCTACTGGGTCACTTTGTTTTCACATTACACTGATGCACAGTGTGTACTTCTATTTTTGTTTCATTTTCGTCCTTCGTGTTGCATACAGTAGATGCTCATAATTTGAATGATTTGTCTGAAATGCATAATGTTCTCTACGGTAGCGCATTGCTGCCGTGCCGGAAAAAAAACCAACCCCAGATCGGTATCACATTATAACTAACATTTATTGTTTGTAATAAGATGTTTTTACAACACTTTTCTTGTCATGACACGATACCTTTTATCGTGTTATAACATTACGGTAAATGTTTAATGTTTAATGTGAAGCGTTTCCTCCAGCCGGTCAATGAGAAATGATGCTACCTCCAGAGGGTTGGAGTCATTCTTTCTTCTTTACAGCTCCGTGCATTTCAGCATCCTTCTTAGTGCGTAGTTATCACAATATAATCCACCGTGCTCAATAACTACAGAATCTCGCCATGTCTCAACCCACGTAGGAAGTAGGACATAATCAAACCGTGTAAATGAGCCAGATTTCTAAATTGATCTGTTCTCTGCACAACGTTTCCAAATTCCAAAATCAGTTTTTAGAACAATCCAGGTTAAATTATCCAGTGAATCATTGTGTTATAACAATCAGTTATCGCAGTATAACATGCAACGTTTCACGTATAACACGTATAACATGTAATGTCATTTTTATAGCGAGGAAAGTTTCTGGTTATAACATGAAAATATCTCGTTATAATGTGAAAACATTTTTCTTTACATTATGACGTTATACGTTTTCATTCTTCTGGTGTGGCGGCAGTACAGTACACTTCCGTGGTTTTCCACTTCCTCTTTGCTGCAGACGCACTTTACTGTCAGTACCTTTAAAATTGATAACGCTTATGTTACTTGGACCCTGAAATAATGCACATTACTGTAGTTAAAGAACCACCAATGTACTACTGATAATGATGTTGACAGCTGCTGTAGCAACATGAATTAATTTTAGTCACACTCAGTCATACATATTGAGCTCCATAATCAATATCACGTATGGATTGCCCATGTTTCAATTTGTAGATAATCTGGATCCAGCAGCTTTCCTATTGCCTCCATATGGTCACCATGAAATTGAAAACACTTAGAGGAGTGACATTTTGGACACAATGTTCTTGATCCTGGAACAGCCAGTCCTGTGCACAGCTGCTGCAGTCTAATAGCATTCATTTGAAGAAAGTGTCCTTGATTAGGTTATTATCAAGATCATTTAGCGTTTCAGTAAGAGAAGTACGGGGAGGAGTGACAGCGATGTGGTGGTACAGTGCTATTCTCTGTCATTGAATTGGACGCTGATAGGTTCACATGCTCACCTCACGGAACGCATCTGACAATGAACGCTGTGGCGGAGGCAGGGGGTAAAGGGGGAGAGAACGTTCTGCATTCAAGCGCTAATTAGAAAAATTAGATCTATGAAAGGCAGCAAGTGATCTAGGCCTTCAACCTACGTCTGTGTACCGCTGTAGCAGCACAAAGAGGAGGCAACAATAAGCACTGAGGAGGAGGAGGGGGAGGATAAATAATTTAATCCATTATCTACTCTGCAAAGCTCATCAGCACTGCTACACAATGGCCACGATTGAATTGCTGATTGCATTTCTCTCCTACCCTCCAGGAGAAAATGCCCATGCTCCACTATGCACTCTCAGCCTGCCAGCAAAACCAAGAGCAAGAGAAAGACAGAGAGAGAGAGGGGAAGAGACAGAGTAGTGTGGAGTGTCTCCCACCAAGGTCAAACTACAATACAGCAATCTAATTAAGAGTATCAGAGAGTTTCCTGTACAGGGTCAACCTCCTTGTTGTGCTCACAGGCTCATATTGTCCATTATGTATTATATCATGTACTCCTACATGTAATGATGGATGTGGGGCTGTGATCTCTCTGTTCATATCATTTTTAATTGATAAGAGTGTGTCTATAAAAAGAGTTGTAGCAGTCTGACCAGCAGGATGTATGCATGGATTACTGTTCGGGTAAAGTGTTGTCTGGGATTTACAACACGTCCTCATACCTTAATTACAGAAGAGGTCGTTTGCCAATGACTCACGAAAACAACATATACGACCATTGGAGAGTACCGGCGACAGGCGCACATTGAGAATCGGTTGCAGTTCAAAATGTTTTAGACGTCGTCAATTGAAACGGAAACAAAACTACTTGCTTAGGTTTAGGAAAAGGTCATGGTTTGGGTTAAATAAGTACGTTTGTTTTTGTAACTCACATACGCGAGTATGTTATGTAGGTTAACTTACGTACGTAAGTTAAAATAAGCCTTTTGGTTTCACACGGGACACAAATAGAGTGGTGCAGGGATGGCATATGTAGGCCGGACCGGAAGTTAGCGTCGCACTGGTTCCCTCGACAAAAAGCCAAATGGGATTTTTCCATTGGCTTTTGGATTATTGCATAAAATAAGCTCTGGATAAGAGCATCTGCTAAATGACCCGTAATGTAAAAAGTCCTGATAAAAAGATTTTAACCCGTTTTCCAAGTTGAGACTCTGTTTACTATTCAGGTAACCACGGGCTACCATTTTTGTTTGGATTAGTAATTTACTTTTTTTGATCGTGCAATGGACCCAATATTTGTTCATCCAGATCTTGGGAGAGTCTTTGAGGATTCTGAAATTACTTTCAGAACAGCAATAAGTCTTGTTAAACAACCTTTTTTGGGTTTCTCAGCTCTGTGACTCGAATGTACCGCTAACACATGAGACGCACAAACTAGAGTTAACTTGTTCAGCCTCAGTGAGCTGTTAGCATGGCTGGACACCCTTACATTGTGTCTCAATGTGCATACTTCTGTTGGTACACTTACATGTAGTAGCCTACACTGTGTACACTATGTACTTTACTTGAGTAGGGCGTGACTTCCGACAAGTGTCTCAAATCGCACACAGCACTTACCGGAGAGGACGATGAACGCCGTTAGCTAGCGAGCTAGAATTCACATTAATGTTTGCAGTACCAAATCATTACACACTGCTGAATTAACCCAAAAAAAATACAGATGGCTTCTATCTGACAACAGTATAGTGGCAAATTGAGGAGAAAAAAACCCCCACATGTATAAATTACATTTGTATAGTGCTGTGTTTCATAGACATGATTGTGTGAGTTTTAAGTTCACCATCCATCCAGGCACTCGTAGTGCACTGCATGGTGCCATACATGTCAGTGTGAATGCACTTATGCACTCAAAATAGCAAGTGTAAGCACAGAAGAACGTGCACGTTAGAACTGGTTAACTATCCTTTTCACATCATCAAATGTCAATGTGTAACAGGGCAAGAAAGCATTAATGGATGAATCTGGCAATGCTTTATGATGATGATTGCTTCCATCATTTTCTCCCCGCCATCAACTGCAATCTATCATGTGCATCAGGCTCTGGTAAAAAAGGAATATCAGGATCACTTAAAATTTACTTGGCCCAGTGCCTCTGACATGCTGGCTTAATTTTACCTTCCATTTCAGTGTGACGCATTTACATAAAACACAGCGAAAAGTAGTACACATAATGTTCCCCTTAGGCTAAGCGCTTTAAGGTCCTGTCCACAGTCCCAGTGAGGGGCAGTCAAGCTGCCTCTGCTCTGCTCTGTTTGTTTTATAGAGCAGTATTGAAACCACTTTGAGGTCAGCTAGCTGCAAAAACTGTGCTGGGTCTCCTATGGACCGCAGAAAAAGGGTCCAAAACCGATCCAGAGGGCCATTTCTAGAATACCAGCCAACATTCATTGACAAAAAGAGGTCATTACTCTGTGTACAGCTTCTGTAATAACAGGATCAAATGCTCTGGATGCATTGTAATGAAGACATTTTACTTATGTTAGGCCTGCTGGTCCCAATATCGGTAATATCAACCCCTCTTGCAAGGCTGGCTCTGCGGGAAGAGGCACATCGTTTAAAAATGTTTTAAAAAGCCCAAAATGTCCCCTTTCACAACATGCAGCTATATGTGTACTCCATTTGCACATCCTGAATTAATTGGAGTGCTGTCATTATGCAAGTACAGCACAAATTGTCCAAGACCAAGTGAAACTATTTATAGCTATCACAAGGCCTGAGAGCCAAGTGTGCCTAATGGTGCAATTTGTATTGTTAATGGTAATGCACTATTAGTTTGTTCCATTTGGCTTTGCACAGGTGCATTAATGGGGCTTGGTGAAGCGTTTCAGTCAGTCCAAGTTCCCGTGCTGCTCCGTGTTGGCTTTCAGAAGGACCAGGGCTCCCTCTGGTGGCTCAGAGCAGAACAGCGAGACAGAAGCTGTGCACTTCAAACACGAGCTGGGGTCAAGGTTAGGAGAGAGGCATGTTATTTTGCTGAAACAAAAAGACAAACCTTTTGTTGAACAGATAACAAAAAGTTGTCTTATTGTGTCGGACAGACCTACAGAGTCCGTACAAACTGCACACAAGCAACACGACAACAAGCGGTGCCCACAAATGTCAAACAACGAAGCAGGATAGACTTTTTGAAATATCGTGTTCCTAATTAACCTTCAAGCTCATCAGCCACAATCAATATAGTGTAGCTTTTTTTTTTTTCTAATTGAGATGAAGTAATTATCAGACTGTATTCATCTCGTTAATGAAACTATGTTCCAATGTGCCTGCAGCTAAACTGTTAATTGAGTTCTATTTTCTGAGACGGGCGGCCTCTCCTTGTGTCCATGGCCACAAAGCGTCAAATATGGGTTGGGGCCTTTGTGCTTGTCTCTTTGTAGACACAAGAACAGGCTGTGGACTGGTGGAGCGTGCGAGTGCTTCTCCCTGCAGACTCTCTCCCTCCCCCTTGTCTATTCACCCCATCAGAGAGGAGGCAAAGAGTTGGTAATACTGCTGACTTCAGCAGATCATCAGTCCCAGTCTGTTATTTCACGGTTTTAGTGGTTAAGTACTCCCTGTTGAGTAAGATATAGCAAGGCAATTATTCTGTAATTATGGAGCTAAAAGACGAGAACCGGAGTCAAGAGTTACTGGGCTCGTGTAAGTTACTGCAAGAGACCCAGACTCCTATCCTGACATAATCAACTTTCAAAACCAGTGGGGAAAAAAGGCTAAAAGTATTTAAAAAATATTCGGCCTCCAATGAAACATCCCTAAACGCAAATGTACAGTCTAATAAAGACAGACAATTCAAATGATTCATTATTAAAAGGGGTACTCCACCAATTTTATACGTCAACATCAATGTATTAGTCACAGGGAGTACTTCTCAGCTTTAAGTCTACGTCTAAGTGTTTGGAGACGACAAATTTTTCAGCAGAAACACTGCATACAGGTTATGATTGTTTAGTGGATTAATGGGAATCTATTTTGATTATCAATTTATCGGAATTTTTTTCTATCAAAAACGGCAAACATGATTCCAGCGTTGCAGATGTGAGGACGCTTTGCTTTTCATTACCTCTGCCATGTAGGGTATGTTTTCTGTTTGTTTGTTTGTCAGCAGGATTTCAGAAAAAATACCGGTCTGATTTTCATGAAACTTGGTTGAAAGGTGTAGCATGGACCAACGAAAAACCTATTACATTTTGAAGTGGATCCGAATCACGGGGCAGATAAAAACATTACTTTTTTTACTCATGTAAACGACCATGGTGGATATCTGCGCTCTCTGAGTGACTTCTAGTTTTACACCATTGTAAACAGAATATCTTTTGGTTTGATGTTGTTAGTCAGACGAAACATTTCAAAAACTCATCTTGAAATTGATAATTTTCTGACAATTCAAAAAAACTAAACAATTGACTGATTAATGGAGGAAAAATAATCAGCAAATAATCTATAATGAAAATAATCCTTAGTTACAGCCACAGCACTGAGTATGAAAGACATGGCAAATCACAGCGTTGCATTATGGGATATGTAGGATCCAGGCTGCTTGGAGCTTGACCTACTTTAAAGGACTCAAAGTCAGGACATTTTGTCCTGACAAGAATGAATTGTAATTACTTTGGTGATCCCTTAACTTTTCCTCTAGCACCACCATCAGGTCAAACTGTCAAAGTGTCCAATAGTTTCACCTGCAAAAAGCCTCAGCTGTAGTTTGTGTCTAGTGCTAATTAGCAAATGTTAGCACTGTGAGCATGTTACTGTAGCACGTCAACATTAGCATTTAGCTCAAAGCCACTGTGCACCAGAACAAACTCATCAGGGGATTTTCTGTAATGAAGTGATCGCCATCTGTGGAGGCTCAGAGATAAATGATTAGCTTTTGATTTAGAATAATAATTCCTGCTGTACAAACATCATAAACGTCAATTTACAGGCAGGGAGGCTATCGAATTGCACTGTGGGAAATGTAGGAAGCAAGAGTTTTAAAGCTTGATCATTTCACTCAGTCTATATGTGCTTGATCCATTCCAGATAAAAGTCTCTGCTGCTAAGCGAACTTCAAAATAGCTGAAGTACCAATTAACTCTTGTGCCTCTCTCCGCATCAAAAAAAAAACTGCCATTAAATTATATATTCATATTATTTTCCACTTTTGCTGAGTTCAATATTTTTAACCAACTTCATTCCAGATAATAACTACCAGATATGCATGTTTATTAAAAAATGTTTTTAAGATGAAAAAAACCCACAGAAATGTAATTATTTTCTGTATATTAAATGCTAGGGGGATTTATTTTTTCAGTCTGGAATATGTCAATGATTAGCAACAACAATGATTTTGATTCATTTTAATTTGTTTGTGCAGTGTCAGAATAAAAAAAAAAATACTATGTATTGATATTATTTATTAGTTTTTTTTTTTAAAAACCATCATCACTCGTAATCATAACTACCACCTCAGTTTGTACACACAATGCTTCAGTTATTTTTTATAGCAACCCGCCACAAAAATGTAATTATTTTCTGTGTACTAAATGGTGGGGGGGTTGTATTGTATTATGTATTGTATTATTATACAGCAGCATTGCCCCTAGTGGAATTTATAACCAGACACATAGCATGTATTTGCCTCTTCCAAAATTCAAAAAAAAAAAAAAAAAAAAACTCACACCATTGCTCAAATGTATGCCACATGTATTAACACAACAAAAAAATCATCAAATATTTCAGGACATCAATGTTCGAAGGTACTTCCTGCTTATCTGTGTCAAATGCACACATTAGACATGATCAACAACTCTTAGAAGGGAATTCAGTAAGAATACAAATGTGATGTATTTAAGTTTAGGTTACAGAACTGCAGTTCATATGAATAAACAAAACAAAATCATGATTGTGGGATCACTGGAAAATTAAATTGTAATAAAAGGCACTATATAACTGCATGAATCAAATGCTGCTCTTGGGTTTTGAGATGTATTACATCCATTATTTTTACCGAGCTCTGGGTTTGAATTCTTTCTCACCATTCACACTGACGGTTTAAATCCATGTTAAGTTCTCTCAACAGCTGCACCAGCAAGAAAAAAAAGTAGACACATTCCTCATAGAAAGTCAACTGTGCAGTCTGAAAGGGATTTTCTGTACTGTAACAGGGTCCGAAAAAGCATTTGAGCATTCACCAGCATCACTTGAGGAACTTCCTCCCCGTGTAAATGACTTAGAGTCCTGGAAAGTCCTGGAAAGTCCGTGTGCAGCCCTCGTCTCGTGGCTGCACTTTTCAGTTCACTTTGGGGTAGATCTTTTCATAGAAGAAGCTCTGAGCCAGAACATAAAGTTCTCCATCTTTTTCCCTGACAGCGTGAGCGCGCACAAACTGAAACTGTTCGAGCGCAAACTCGTAAAACTCATTTTCGATTTTCCAGATGTCAGACTGCTGCAGCTTGGCTGTCGTCTCTTTGCTGGGGGGCTTTTTTTCAGTGGTCTTTCGCAGATGGGACTTCTTTCCTGGAGGAACAGGAGAAGGTTTGATGTCAGTCTAGTACTACACGGGGTTACTGCAGATCAGTGAGCAACAAAGAATCGCTAACATCAAAGCTTCATTTGAGCGATGATTTCCATACCAAAAAAAGCACATACACATAAATATACAACAACTAGAATTACCGTCTCGCGGTTGATTGCCGCCGCAATCCGGTCAAGTTGCAGTTTACATTCATGTCTGTTGCAAAATGTCATCACTTAATAATTTTATCCTATTAGACATGTGATGTTTAAATGAATCATAATTACCTTATGAAATCTTGAGTTATCGCTTTGTTTTGTGAGGTCACAGCGACCTTGACCTTTGACCACCAAATTCTAAACTGATCCTCCTGGAGTCCAATTGGACATTTTTGCCAAATTTGAAGACATTCCCTCAAGGTGTTACGTCAAGATATCACGTTCACAAGAAGAACGCACAGACATGCGGAGAGCCCAAAAACAGTAGTGGGGCTGACTGTGGGGCTGACTGTGGGGCTGACTGTGGGGCTGACTGTGGCGCGGCGTGTGCTGTGTTGGTACCTGTTCTGTAGAGCTCTGTGGCTCCCTTGAAGAAGCGTGGCAGTGCTGCCTCCAGGATCATGATGAAGTCATCCAGCTCCTCAGTTACTCCAACGAGCAGGTACTCATTCACCAGGTTGTACTTGGCCTGTTCCAGGGCCCATCTGCTGCCTGCATTCCTGCACACAAAATATTATCAATAAATCCCTAATGTAAACTCTGTGCAGGAAACGTCAACCATTAATTTTTGATGTTGAATGCCCAGAAATATCGCGATTGAAGGTTCACTTGGTATCCTTTTCTGTTGCCGTTATTTTCACCATTACTTGCACTAAGTGAGGTCAGCAGACACAGTTAGAGACCAGCTGGTGAACAGAGTGAAGCCTTTAGCAGCTAAAGAGACGGATACTTCCCTCAGGATAGATAGGTGGAAAAAATATTAGCCAGACGCACATCTCCAATGATGAATGATAATGTTGCACTGTAACTGCTGGATGTGTAAATAAGCAACTCAAAATGTACAGAAAAAGACGTTTTAATCAACAGCCAACTGCCTGAACTTTAACTTGCTGCAGCTTGTTAAGACGCGGCTAATTGTGTTATTCTCAACACTGAGGCTCTTGCGATTTGAAAATTGTAAATAATTAAGTAAAAAAGCCATTTGTTCAGCCCTAATATGCCGCATCATGCAAAGCTTCAGGCGTCCTTTACAAACGGTGTTCAGTTTCTTTCCCACTCACCAGCACTCTGAATGTTGGCCACAGAAGAAGGGGATCTGCAGCCAGAGTCTCTCAGGCGCACAGTCGGACCCCCCCGATGACACACACTCATCAAAGGTCTGAAAAACCACAGAAACGCACTCCAATAATACATCTCTGTGCGGACAAACAATAGGTCTTGAACAAAAGGTTTATTTGATTAATGGTGTGTTCACACCAAACGCAAAGCAGATGTACGTGCGAGTTGAAAGCAGTATGTTGCCGAGACCCGAAAGAGCGTTGATATTCTGACGACCCCGACGTCCTGATGTTGGTAATCAGAAGTGGAGGAAACATTTATTGTAGCCGTCTGCTGGCACCGATCATCAATAATAAACATCTTAATTGCCGGTGAGTTTATATAATTTTAAACTTGCACAGTATTTAGATATCGATGCGTAAAATAGTGATGCGCGGATCAGGCTTTTTTTTAAAAAAATGTATTACTTGCACCCACCCGACACGTTATGAGGGCCAATCTGCACTACCCGACCCGCAAAATATGGGTTAATCTACCACCCGAACTGCAAACTGCCAACTTTATGCATTATAGGACTGAGGCAATGAGACAAGTAAACTTGAACACCGTGTTAGCTCTCTGTGTGTGTGTGTGTGTGTGTGTGTGTGTGTATGTGTGTGTGTGTGTGTGTAAGAGACACGAAGGGAAGTTGGAAGGTGGACTATTGCACTCAATGTTTCTGAAAGTTATTAATAACTTATTTAGGTCACTGCTTCGCAATTATTTTTTTTTTTAAACCAGCCTGCCCAAACCCGTTATGTTTTCAAGTTGGCGAACTCTAAACCGCCCGACCAGCGGGTCAACCCGTAATCATCACTAGTGTATAAACAATAACGTTGCTGTTGTATTTATGCCAATTTTAGATGACATTATATCGAGTGTTGATGGAGCAGCTTCAATGTTGGCATAGCCCTCATCGATCAGAACTCCATTCAGAAAACAAGCATTTTAGAAGTCGTTTGCTTGTCGACTTTCAGACAGGCCTGACAAAGTATGAATACAGACTTTTTTTCATGATGAAGTTATTTCGTTGTTTGCAATTAAATCACAGCAAAATCAGATTTATTTTTTGGGTTCATATAGCTTTCGTAAACCAGCTTAATTCAGCTGCACGAAGAAACGTGACTAAACACAAATGAGGTGTGAAAACAGCAGAAGATGAGCGCTAAATAAGAAACCTTTTTGTCTCCTTGTTTCCTTCGTCGAAGTCCAGGTCTGTAGTCGTCCCCAAAACGTAAGAAGTAGTAGTATGACACCAGGCGCTCTATGGGGTCCCTCACCACGTTTATGTACATGGGCTTACCCTTCACCCCATATCTGGATAAAAAGAAAGGGGTTGACACTTTATTTGTATTGAACAGACACTTGACAAGTTCAAAGTCTAACAGACACCAGACCATGAAGCTGCCACCTAATTAATCGTGTTCATTGCACTACAGAAGGAGTTTTTCCATCAGTGAAAGGGTGGCAGCATCAGGGCAAGTTAACAGGCTCTCCTACACCATTAGGATAATTACCTGTGATCACTGAAATGATAGTGTCAGAGGAGATAAGGACAACAATGCTATTAATCAACACTAAAGCACACATTAGCAATCAATACATGACCTCCCTTTTATCTGCTCTGTTTGTAACTGATCTGGATATTAATGGTATTACAGGAAATGAAGGGCTTTACTTTGAGAAGTCCAGATAAGCTACATGGCCGTGGTAGAAGCCGGGCTTCATCGCTCTCCATGAGGTGACATTCCTGACAAAGCGCACCTGTAGACGGAGATAATGGAAACTAATTATGGAGCAGCAGGGGAAGTCCAGGAAATGGAAAAAACACAGAAACAAAAAAAAAAAACAAAGAAAGAAAAAACACGGGGACAGAGAAGTGAAAATGGCTGGCTTTGTGGAGACTGATACATATACCTTTCTGCTCAAAAGACATGGACTCTTCCTCACGCTTCAAAAAAGGATGCAGTGAGCCTTTGCAGTGGACATTGTAAGATGGTTTCAGTGAGAATCCATTACATGGAAGTCACATTGGCTCGCAAAAGAGGCTGTTAATTCCAGCAGATGATCTCAAAAAGTAGCCAATCAGCTGACTGAATGGGTCACATTAATTAGAATTAGGTAAACGATAAACACATTCCATCACATCAGTTCACACGTGAAAGGATTTGTTACATCTCCTCGTTATAGTTTGTCCTATGAATTTAACTAGATGTAGACTTTCTGTCATTTTACCCAAATGATGCAGAAGGTGAAACGGCACTTTCCACCAAAAAGGTTTTAATTACAGTTGACTTGGTTATGTTGTAGCAAAAGTGGAGATGTGCAACTGAACAAAGTGGCCAGTTTAGTTTAGTGGTGTTAACTCAACACTCTGCTCAACTGTTGCAATAGGCTGCCGATACTTTATGGTAGATAATGCTGCATTTGCTTCTGTACTACAAAGTAGGGATGTCACAATACCAGAAGAGAACACTCCTTTATTACCGTTTGCATGTTAGTTTTTGTTAGGAGGTTAAACGGGTCATAATTCCCTCTCTAATATCTATTACATAATGCTGTGAAAACATCTCTTTCAAACAACTGCATATATTTGAGTATCTCATCGGAAACTACATTTTACAACACTACATTAGAACACATCATAATAATGTTATAATTTACCCCAATACTGTTTTTTTACTAAATACAGCATGATCACACCATAATGCAACTCTACGAAACCTCCGTTCACCAGTTGCTAACTAATGTTAGTTAATGTTAACTAGCTCTCCTCCTGCAGAGTTTAACATGGATTTGTTGTCCCCAATGTAACATTGTCAGTGGAAAAAATAGGCTGCGTCCTCTGGACCCTGAAAGCGAGTTCAAACACATTTTCTATCATCCCCGGAACTGGAGCCCTGGCCAGACCCACGGTACCTGTGGTACTGTAGAAAAAGGAGTAACGTCACAGTCACTTTTTCAGATTTTTGGCATCGACTTGGTACCGAAGGCTTGGTTCTCGTGACATCCCTACTACAAAAAAACAGTGTACTTTACTGCCTTAAATTGGATGTTGATTTCTTGCGTTTTTTAGGAGATTATCGTGCACATTGCACTGCACCACCTGCTGCTGCTGTAACCTAATCGCTGTGAGTCCACGGCAACGATTGAAGTCAACTTCGATGAGGGAATCAAAATGATTTTCAACTCCGAGCATCATTCAGCTGGATTATGGTGGCAGAAAAGTAAGAGGAAAATGTTCAGACAGTAAGAAAAGATGAAGCTAGAAAAGTTAGGTGGGCCACAAATAGGCTTTTTGAAAAGTGACGGGGACATGTGGAAATGACACCCTCAGTCAGTAGTGTAAAACCAAAATCACACAACTTCAATGAAGAACATTTTGAAAAAAAGTCTTTCATCAAAGGTGGACATTGTTTTACCAGCTGTATGTCGTCTCACATGCATACAACTAAAAGAAGTACACATTTCATCAGTTCACATCAAACAGCACTAATGTACTTTTGGTTCCGAAAGCCTTCCTACAGGACAGCACACCACCTCCATTTATTACTGTTATCTTTGACACACACTCTGCATTTTCCGGGAGCAAAACAAACACATTGAGCAGTTTTTGGCTAAGCTACATGCTATTACTGGATATGTATGAGAGCGTTCTTGTTGTAAAATGAGTTGGGCTCTGAGGTGCCAGTAGACTGTCTCCGCTTTATCACGTGCAGAGGAAACGGACTGTTTGTGAGATGGAGGGGGTGTGCTGTGCTGTAGGAAGGCTTTCGGGGGGAAAAGTACATTAGTGGGGGGTGGGCAGCCTGTTGTGAGATGGCAGGCAGGATATTACCTTGGCACTAGCAGCCAAAAATAACACCTGCACAGCTTTGTGGCATTTACACGATGTGTCCTTAGCTGCTGCACTGCCGGCAGTGTAACAGGCTCTGATATGTGCTGATGGCATATTCTCTGGAGCTTTTAGGTCTATATACTTACAAAAGTACTAACGAACCGCAGCTTCTCTTATGGTTCACTAAACTTCCATCACCCATAGTGTGGTCCCTCGAAGATGAAATACTTCTTTTAATTAATCAAAATAAGCTTTTTTTTTTATATATATATATATATATATATATATATATATATAGGTTATACGGATATACACCAGGGCTGTACTGAATAGTTAAAATTATATATATTCTAATTATATAAATAGTAATTTCAATTCTAAAAATCAACATTTGAATGCTGCGCAGCATCTTTTTTTTTGCATGTCTATTCATTGTGTTAAAAGCTGCTATTTGTGCAGTGTCAGATAAAAGATGAAGCTACACTAATATTATTAGTATTATTTGTAGAATAAGGTTCCAGCGGAGGCTGTAGAGGATTGTTTCAGACTTTCAGACTTGAGTAATCAAAACATTTCCAATAACTCCAGAGCGTTGTGAAGTCCAAAGTCAACATTTATTGAAGATGTAATGATTTACAATATTCACAGCATGATTTTATCCTTTAAAAAAAAAATTCTACTTCAATCCCTATTTCTGGCATTTAGCCTTTCAAAACACCGTTTGCTCTCCTGCTTGCTGCACCTGTATTAACAGAAATCTAACAGCACCATAAATGACATTTATATAACCACAATAACAAAATAATCTAAGATATATTTTTTTTTTATTCTTCAATGAAGGAGTAAAATAACATTGTTATACCTGCAATGAATATTAACACTTTGCCATAAAAAAAATAAAAAAAGAGGTTCCAAGGAAATCCTAAACAATCCTTCAAGTTAAAATATACACTCAAAAAATATGTACGTAGCACTCAATTCTTTATGCAGGACCAATAACTATATTAATACTACACAGAATCAAGCTTTGGTTGCAAGAAAGTGAAAAATAGTGGAGATGTTAATTATTGAATATTAAAGATCCTTTGATTGGGTAAAAAGTTATTTTTTCATTAATTTGACAACTGTAAACATCCAGCAACAACTATTCACATGAATATGTGTTCCAAATTATCCTTAGAGTTTCCTGAATGTTGCATACAAAATATTGACCCAATCCATTGAAAAATAAGTCATTGGTGAGGCTTAAAATACACTAACCTCCAAATTTCATCACCTAAGAAGTACGTAGTAAGTTTTGACATTAATCTTTTTAAGAAAATCCATGACATGAACTGGGATGTCTTGGTGAGTTGGTATGCAGTGACCCTGCTGCTCAGACCCACCTATACAAACCTAAACAGCGAGCTATACGTAATGCTACTGCTAAAATACAAATGACCTCGGGCTTCACCTCCTCTTCTTTTTAAGGTTCTACGAAGTGCAAGCGCTATGACCAAAGCAAATAGTTTGGCTACAATTACAAAACATTAGAGCGGCGCAGATGGATGATGCAAGTTGTTGACACGTCTCCGCTTGCATTTATGGTTTTAAATGTCTAAACATAATAGCGCTGTGCTACATCATCTACTGACATCATGCAGTCTGACACAGACTGGGGGGCCAAGACTTTATTAGACGGATTTGGCTCAAAAAGACATTAAACAAACAACCTTGTAGGATTGTTGTTATTACATACGGTCTACAGACACTTTTAGACTTGCTGCAAACGATTAATAATGCCCCATCATTTACGTTTACATGTACAATAACTTCCTGTCGCCTAAAATTGGGAGACGAAGCATGAAAAAGTCTACAGTTTGCACACAGTCCATTCCATGTTTAAGTCACTACTAAACATCCCACAGGTATCATTTTAAATCTAAAGAGCTGGAATATCTCTCTGTAATCTACTAGTGAGAACCTGACCTCCAGTGAAGGACGGCCTCCTCTCTGGAAAGCCTCTTCTACACTAAATGTCATTGGTTTGTGTGCTGACCACGTAGCCTTTAAGAAGTTGTACCATTTGATAGAAACTAGGAGAAAAAAATGCAGCAACATTAATCTGCCATCCTTATCTCCTTCTTATTCTTCTACGTAGCTCACTGACAGATCGGACGGATAAGCAGATGCTATTCAGAACGTTGCAGAAATAAACTCTGCAGTGAGACTATACTAACAGAGCAGGGCTCAAAGCCTCTTAATATGATTCCAGGTTCACATTCATGTTTCATGTTACAACCAGTACAAGTCTGGCCACAACAATTGCCTATTGATCGTTCCACATTTTTCAGTTGTGACGATCAAAGTGCCCATACACCCGTCATACGCGGAGCATCTGTTAGGCCAACAAAGGACCCTTCTGTCTTTGTTATATTCAACTATATAAACAAGTTAATTATTTGCAGTTAAAGTAAAAAAAAAATTAAAAAAAAAAAAAAAAGTTCATCAAATGCTATAAATTCTGACAAGGGCTGTACGAAAGGTTTCGAAGCTTCATTCATAAATTCTTAAATCAACATTGGGATGCTATGCAGCTTTTCTTTGCATGTCTATTCATTGTGTGTGTTGAAAGCTGGCATTTGTGCAGTGTCAGATAAAGATGAAGCTACACTAACATTAGTATTAACCATTTGTAGAATAAGGTTCCAGCGGAGGCTGTGAGGATTGTTTCGGATTTGAGTAATCATAACATTTCCACTAACTCCAGAGCGTTTTTAAAGTCCAAACGTCCACATTTATTGAAAAAAAGAGAGATGTAATCATTTCCAAAATTCACGTTTTTATCTAACAAAATATTCTGCTTCACTCCATATTTGTGGCGATAACCCTAAACATTTTTTAAAAAGCTGTTTGTTCTCCTGCCGGCTGCCCACAAAGGGAGGCACACACTGAGGAGTTTTATTCCTTAAAAAGTTGATCTAATAAAAATAAAATAAAGAGTAACTCATTTATTCAGACGAATCACTTTATTCAAATTGAGGATTGTTTTTTTTTGTTTTTTGGGTGACGACATCATAAAATATGACAGACTTTCGAGGCTTCATTAGAAAACATCAATAGAAGCTTTGAATGTAAAAAACATAAATGACA
Organism: Bovichtus diacanthus; assembly: GCA_943590825.1. Classification (NCBI taxonomy): domain Eukaryota; kingdom Metazoa; phylum Chordata; class Actinopteri; order Perciformes; family Bovichtidae; genus Bovichtus; species Bovichtus diacanthus. The sequence continues at coordinate 22,020,665 of CALSBV010011200.1, forward strand.
TTTGGTACAGCCCTAATTCTGACCTTTCATGTTATGAATGGGATTTGACTTGATCTAAATACAATAATGGTGGAGGGTCTTACCTGGTCCTGTACAGACAGGACAGGATTGTTTTTGGTCGTATTGATGTGCAGGACGTGGAAGCGATTCTTCCCACAAAGGTCGTAGGCGATGTTCGTGAAGGACGTGCTGGCCGTCTTGGGCACTCTGTTGTAGATGATGACCATGTCGTCCTTTTCTGCCACTGGGGACGATTCCCGGCCGGCGTCTTCACTGTGACGCTGCTCTACTTTAGCCAACTCATGTCTGGCGATGGTACGTTCTGTACAGGGATGTCACGATACCAGACATTTAGTAGTCGATACTAGAACCAATAAAATTCCATGATTCTCGATAGAGGTGGCCAAAATGTTATATCACTGTATATGTAATTTTATATCACGATACAGATATTGTTCTGAAATTTCAACTAAGGAAAGGTTTGAATTAACCATACCGTACTTCATCCCATTTGATTCTTTTCTTGTTTTATTTGCCTCGCATGAGACAGAGACAGCACTCGAGTTAAAAACTAAATAGTCAAACCGAGAAAACAAAAATAAATTCAAATTGGAAGCTTTAGGGTCCCTGAGAACAATATTTTCAAGTGTTAGCGGTTTTAAGGTTAACAGGTGCAAATAAGTACCAACCTGACTTTAGTCGATGCCATTCTGTGGATCTGTGAGACAGAGTCACTACTTAAATGTGGTCTGTGGACAGTGAAATAGGTCCTCAGCTGAGTACTTTTGTAATGCGTACCCTATCATCATGAAATAAATACAGTTAATATGAAGAGAAGTTTTCTGAAATTGATTTCTATGCGTCTCTATTTCCAAATTAAAAGAACACAACAGTACCTAGTTCTGTACTGGCACAAAATATGATATTTACCATGAATGATCATAAACTCTGACACGACAAATGCAGCCCTCTTTCACAGTTTGTTGGCAAGTGTTTCTAAACTGAATCAATATGATCTTTAATTTTCTATGATTATGGACTGGCTGACATTCTCTGCTGCCTGGATTTTAATGAGCCAATAGTTAGTAGATGCTTATTGTTGTCCTCATTTGGCAGCATACACAGCTTGCGTCAGGCCACAAACACAACAATAAAGTAAAAAGGTACATCTGTTGTGTAAATGAACAAGTAGTTTTAAAATGGAGTCGTCTTAATTAGGGAAAACAACGGGTCCTTCAAATACAATAACATTGAAACAAGTAAGTAATTAAGCTTCTGATGGTAATAGTGACAGGAGGCATAATTAAAAGTGTTTTTCTCACACTTCTCATCTCCACTGCAACGTTAATTAAAGCCAATTACAGGAATGGCCTTGTGAGTATATCTTGGATCAGCTGTGTGTCGCTCAATGTAACTCAGGCAAACTGCCCAGCTACTGTCTGACCCATGAGGAGAGAAGCCAAGTGTCTGTCTGCAGGACATTTGTTGTGCTGCATTAGCAGGCAGAAGGATGGTCTCTTGGCCCCTGTAATTTCCCTCTTCTTGAAGACATTATACAGTAAATGTGCAGGCGGTTAGTTTCCATCATTTCACTCAGCGTTCAGAGGAAAGAAACTGTCATTATTTTAATAGGACCCAAAGCATCAAGAGATAAACTGCACTCAATACTTGGGGGATTTAGCAAACACATTAAACCTAACATCAGAAACTTGGGACTGATTTTAGATTCTGATTTAAATTTTAAATTCACCATTTAACAATGTCATTTAAGAAAAAGTTATTTTATGAATATATCTTGCTTTTATTACTAGCCATGTGGACAATTGTAATTCCCTTTTTAGTGGATTACCAAAACACTCTAGAGGAAAACTACAGTGAGTCTTAACTCAAACAAGGAAATGGATCACATTACCCCACAGCTGAAGACACTGCACTGGCTGCCTGCATCTTTAAATCAATAGTTGTTCTTGTTTATAAAGTAAGGATGCACAATATCGTATTTTTTTTTACTGATATCCCGATTCTTTCTTTTTTCTTTTTTTCCCAAAACAAATTATGGAGTCATAGAAATAACCTTTAAGCTCTATTGTTTGTTTGTTTGCTCAAACTTCAAACACAATGCACTTCACGTGGTGTGTAACATCGAGCATTAACAGCACGCGCAGGTTAACGCCACTCTGTTACCAGCAACATTGTTCGTCTGGAATATCATTTTAAAGACTCACACAGCTCCTCATGAACACAATAATTACATAATTACACACTATGCTAACGAAGTGAACTAGCTACCTTTGCTTTGGTCTTACCGAGTTTGGCTCGCGACTCCTCCAGTTTCTGGATCTGCTTCTCAATAAAGAGCATCGCCACTGCAAATGCCAAAAGTGCCAAAAGCTGGAACTTTGACGGCATCATGGTCCTTGAAAGCCCCATCAATGATGAATCACACGGGGACACGAGTAAACATTGAATTATCTTGGCTCCACCGCTAATGGCTAATACAGAATATGAGCTGCTATGTTATTCTGCAAACCCAGCAGACTAATGCAAGTTGACGTATTTAGCTGTTAGCGCCATTGGTTGATACTCGACAGCTTCGCCGCTAACGTTCACTATCAGTACAAAGCCACGTCAAAGAGCATGATAAAAACCAGGACGGAAGGCACGCGGCATTTTTAATTCGGGCTTGGCTTGCTTTCTTTTAACCTCGTTGACAGTACACCAAGTTCATGAGGCTCCATTGAAGGAGGAGAGCAGCAGGGCACAGGGCGGTACGGGGCTTGTTGCAGCATGTAGAGTCACAGCAGCAAGGCGATGCTCTCTAATGTGCCGTGCCAGCTGGAGGCGGGCGTCTTCTTCTTCTGTTTTCTGGAGGCTCACAAACCAATGTTAACGGTGTGTGACGCCACCTACTGGACAGGGACGTGCAACACGGCTGTAAGTGGTTAAAACGAGGGAGGCAAAAACAAACAAACTAAATATAAAACATAGGTCTAAACCGTCTATCTTCCCGAAAAATATTGCAGTGTTAGCTGTGTGTTTTATTTTGTTTTTCATTTTAGTATTTTAAGCAAATGAGCAGAACCTCTCGATCTGCTCTAAACCTCCCATTGGAATAAGCTTAAAACTTTCATTATTTTTCCCAATGTGCAAAAAATGGATATTGAGCAAGTAGGTGCAAGGTTCAGGTTTTTAATTGTAATGAATTGTAATTTTTTTTTTTATAGTCGTGCTGTATGAATGTGCTGGTATTTATATGTTGATGTGTGTTTGTAGATTTGTCTGTGTGATTGTAAGTGTGCTAGAGACTATACTATGACGTTGAATGTAGATGAATGTTGCTAGTGTCGGAGATTGTTATGTGGAAATGAACTGATATCTAAATCTGGTGCGAATCATCTCTTCTAATTTTGGAATTAATGTTTTTGTTCATAGTCGTTTTTCAATATAGACTAATATTAATAAAACCAGCTCAAATTGGCAATAGCTGTGACCATGTATATGCATGCATGCACGGGTTCATGCATTCACACAACCTTACAAACACTCCATGCTACATTTCAGCCTCCTAGGATGGAAACTGTGGCCATCCAAAGGTTGGACATGTTTTTGTGGATCGACTTGTGGTTCCTGGAATTTCAGATGACAGCCAAATTGTCCATTGCTCTGAATCTTTGCTAAATCAAATTACACAGCAAATTACAAAGGAAAACATTACCTATGCCTACAGCAAGGCCTTTTATAGTGGACAGTGCCATAAGTCACCCAGGTCACACAAGACTGTGTTAAAGAGGAACTTAAAGGTATTGACATGACTACATGGTGAGGAGCCTGAACTCTGCTATCCACACCCCTGACTACTTGTATACTATATCAAATAAGTTTGCTTCCTCGTCCACTGTGAGGAGGGAAGAGTGTTGAGATACCTAACAATATTATCTGATTCATCAGGTAACCACAAGTTCTCTTTTTATTTTTATTCTCAGGTTTTGGTGGCTTCTGTTTTATGAACACAACTAGGTCAACAGTACAAGAGTTCACTGGTGTGACAGAATCACCATGGAAGTAGAAATGTGCAGTGGTGACTTGGTAGACGGGTGGGTAGACAGGCAGGCAGGTAGACAGGCAGGCAGGTAGACAGGCAGGTAGGTAGGTAGACAGGCAGGTAGGTAGACAGGCAGGCAGGTAGGTAGACAGGCAGGTAGGTAGACAGGCAGGTAGGTAGACAGGCAGGCAGGTAGGTAGATGGGTGGGTAGACAGGCAGGTAGGTAGACAGGCAGATAGATGGGTGGGTAGACAGACAGGCAGGTAGACAGGCAGGTAGGTAGACAGGTAGGTAGACAGGCAGGTAAGTAGACAGCTAGGTAGACAGGCAGGTAGGTAGACAGGCAGGTAGATGGGTGGGTTGACAGGCAGGTAGGTAGACAGGTAGGCAGGTAGCCAGGCAGGTAGGTAGAGGGGTGGGTAGACAGGCAGGCATGTAGACAGGCAGGTAGGTAGATGGGTGGGTAGACAGGCAGGCAGGTAGGTAGGCAGGAAGGTAGGTAGACAGGCAGGTAGGTAGGCAGGAAAGTAGAACATTTCAACAAATGTAACAAAAAATGTTTTTAAAATACGTGACCCACCCCAGCTTTAATGTGTATATTGTTGCTGATGAGATTAATGTGACTAAGCTTAATGCGGTGTGTCCTAGCTTCCACCCACCGCTGCCCGGCTCCATTGTTTCATTATGTCTTCAGGGTCTGTTCCGCCTGGACTGGAAGCACAACAGCTGCTGTCTGAGCTTGAGACTTTTTCCATTGACAACAGCTTCTATAACCGTCGCTCCACTGAAATCCTGAGTCACTTTCACTTGTCCCTTTGTTGCTGCTAATACCTGATACTTTGCTATTAGAGATACTGTAGGAACTGCAGAGATTGAGGCTCAGTTTAGACAGTAAGCAATTATTGCATGACTTAAATGCTAATATCCTGGATTTTATAAGTATAATATATAAGTAAGTATAATTATAGTAAAATTTACAGATCATTTGTAATTTACAGGTTTACCAACATTTTTCATACAGTTTGAAATCATCATCTTGTCATAATCTCATATCAAGTGACCTCAACTTAACTGTATGTTGAGAAATATATGTGAGAAATAATGTGGAAAGTGATGGTGTTTGTCAGGCTCCCGAGTTTAGGCGAGTGAATTACACCAAAACAGTAACCTAAATATATTTTTATTGTAGTACAGAGATGTTTTTTATTTTGCAATCATAAAAAAAAAAAAAAACCGAGGGCATCGTGGATCTGAGGCATGTCTTCTTACAGCAGGAGTCCTGCCTTACATGCGCCACCATCACTGAATCACATGTCCCACTTCACGAACACAGCGGTGATGCATGTCTCAGCCAGGAGATGGGGCCACAGTTCCAAGGATGAGGATATATGAGTTGGAGCTACAGGGTCCAACCTAACCAAAGACCTTACCAGGTGAAAGTGATTTCTTTTTTTTTTTTAACCATCTGGGTAAACTGGAAATAAAAACCGCAAACTCAGGTTTACAAAGTCCCAAGATCAGTTCTACATGTGTCTGCAATTAATACACATCATGCTGGTGGATCACCTTTTTGCACCATCTTTCTAAAGCATGATCATAAAAACTATTAAAATACAGAGTACACTATTACTTAATTTCTGGGAGAGTATAGGAACGGGGATTGACAATATGATTGCTGTATGATTGTACACACCCACTTATTGTTGAGCTAAAAGAAGTTTCATGGCTAAGTCATGACTTTTTTTCACCAAAAAAAAAACCAAACGTTTTTGACATAAGAATGTCAAATTTCTTATCAACTTTTTGTTTTAACCCTTTTGCCTCACAAGGAACTTTTTTGGCATTTTAATTTTCCGATCATTTTGGCGGTTTTAATGCCTATGGCGTACATTTTGACAAGTGTGTGAAGTTTTTTTCCCCCAAATCTTTGAAGTTCACCTCAGCTCTTATAATAACTATATAATAAATTATGTAGCTAAAATACAGACACTTACAAACATATCCCCATAGAAACCACAGCATTCTATTAAATCAGGATTTCAATCTAGAGCCCATGATCCAAAATTGTAGTTTTTACTATTTTCCACCCGATTGAGCCATTTTCTCATGTTAACCCTGCGGGGCAAATACGTGCTATTTTTCTGGTTTCGTGGACAAAAAAAAAAATTCCATCAAAACGAACGTTGTTGCTAATCATTTACATAACCAAGACTGTTGGAAACAGTGGCATTATGTAAACAAACTGGAATTTAAATGGTTAAAACTCTGAAAATTAATATATATTTGGTAATTATTATCAGGACTGATGTTGATTCAAAAATTATTCAGTGAAAGTGGAAAATAATATTAATATATAGTTACAGTTTTTTGACGCAGAGATTTTTGTCCTCTAAGGCAGCATCATACATTTCATTTAATTTCATGAAAGACAATTTTTCTACAGACTGGGGGGGCAGGCATAACAAAACATACAATAAAGTGCAAAACATATCATTTAATTATTACATATATAATGTAAATGTAATTATTCCATTTTATATTTTGCACTTTATTTATATTATTATTATATTATAATATATATAATATCATACATAAAAATCTTTATAATAAATATTACCAACAGAAAAAAAAAAGGTTTTATTCTTTCTGTGCGGCCCGGTACCAAATGATCCGCGGCCCGATACTGGTCCGCGGCCCGGTGGTTGGGGACCCCTGCTCTAAGGACATCAGAGCAACGTTTTTAAAGTGAGGCATGAGGGTTAAGTTAATACCTGAAGAAGTATGTGGCATTAGAGAAACATTAACATAAAATACATTTACTCTGTAACAGGTTTAGATTCAAGAAACATTACGAATGTATTAAGTTGATGAAAAGATTTAACCAGCAAGTCTATATTAAAAATCCTCTTGTTGACTAAATTTAAGTTTGGACTACGATACAACAGAGCAGGTGGCTATAATCAAATACTTGGTATCAGGTCACCATAGACTGCCATGCATTAGAAAAGTGTCCTAACCCCAACTCTCAGTCCACGAGCCAGACTGGAGATACACGAGTGTTGACTGCAGGCCACGCCTCCTCCAACACGGAGGAGACTCTGAAAAAGACTAAGTAGAAAAGGAGCTTAAAAAAGGTTTGTCACATTGTCTTAATGCAGAGCCATTACTTTGCTCCAATTGAATTAGAAACAATGAATGACTCCCTTTAAGTGTGATTAAACATTACCACCTACTTACTACTGCCATTAATTGCATTATCAAGAAATGTGATTTCATGCACATCATCTAAAAGCCTTTCCGGCCCGTTCCCCGGGAAATAAAGACACATCCCAGAGGAGTATCAAAGAGCAGTCCACATACATACAGCGCACAGCGTCTGACCAATGAACAAGGCTTACATCGAGCGTGCAGTGTTTATCCGAGGGGAAGCATTTACTTTATTCAATTACCACGAAAACAATGTGACAATTATTTTATTTATCATATGGTGCTGGAGGGCTGGAGATAACAGGTAACTACCGTGCATAAACTGATGACCACTGCACTTTCTATTGATAACACTAATAGGATAAACAACAACACAATAATCAATATTTGTTTCAGATGTTTTGATGCTCGCACAAATTAAATTGACTTTTTTCTGCTGAGCACTGGATATAATTTCACTTTCTCCTACATTTCTTTCACATGTGAAATGTTTCCACTTATTCACATTGTGCAGAGCGTTAAATCTTTTCTATTAAATTCTTTAATTTCGTTCTGAAACAGTCAGTGTGTGCGTGTCTTCGCATTGTTATATATATATATTTTATTTTTTATTTTTTTAGATGAGAAGTAGTTTGTGTGGTGTGACTCTTTTAAATTTAGTGATGCATAATTTTCCACTTAGTTAACAGTAGTTTAAACTTACATTCAAACAGCTGGTGCACCCAGCTCCAGGTTTTCAATTAGTCTCTCATTACCTTTATTCTGTGTTACATGTTGTGCTGGTACATTTCTAATTACACAAAATAAGAATCACACATTGTTTTTAGTTTTTATTTGACACAAAAACATCACAATACAAATCACAAAACAGCATTCAATATTTGGGATTATATGACATTATTTAAAAAAATAAAAAATAAAAACCATAAATGTTTAGCAGTTTGGCCAAATTAAAGTAGAGATAAATGGGAAGAAAACAACAATTTCTTGTGGGCCAAAAACAGGAGAAAAACATCATCACAGAGCAGCAGAATATAAAAGAGAGGTATATCTATAAGAGTGAAATAATTCTACACGTAGTCGAATCTCTGGTTGGACTGCCTTCCATCAACACTCTGGACCTTGTAGGAGTCATTGTAGGCCGGACGCGATCTGGTGTCAGACTTGTAGATAGTGTGGTGAGACGCAGCCTTGTAGGCCATTCCGTCGTACCTGAAGAATATAAAAAATACAAAAAAACAGGCAACTTTAAATAAAAGAAAAACAACCATTAAAGAGTCTAGTTTGGCGTTTTTTAAGCTGCAGCTATGACTTCTAACATCCAGACTCACACTAGCTCCTCCCTCCTCATCAGACTCTGCATGCCCCACCACTCATTAATATTAAAATAAACATATTTACAAGAAAAGTGTGACCAGGAGAAGAATATCAGGATGTCTGTGTATTGTTTTGCAAGCAGCCTCGTAAGCATTTGCAACTCTGCATTATATATGCAGAGAAAAAAAACATACACAAACCAAATTACTTGCATTTACATTTTGCTGAGTATGTGTCCTTAACTTTCAAAGGAACTAAGGTTTTTTTTTACTGCCCCGCAGCACAACAGAATATATCCGGAGGGGGCTTTATATTGTTGTTCAGCTTTGTCAGGAGCCAAGACTTCATTTTAGAGCAGCGAACATACAATCTGCAGTAGTATTTTGCACGTAGCGCCTGCTTACTAGACATTTCTGTTGACGCTCTGCTGTATTTAGCAGCTTACTCATCTCTGTCACTTTACTGTACAGGAGCAGAGAAGTTCTGTCAGAGCTGGTCCTGGTAAAGATCAGAAAAGGTCACAGGTGACGTAACGTACCGTTGCTTTGTATCTGAAGACATTCCACGGCAGGCCAGACACAACATGATACCTCCAATGAACAAGACAGCTCCGCCAATCCAGCCCACAAAAAGAGCGGGGCCAAAAGTGTACCTGAAGGAAGACAAAGATCAAATAGTAAAACCTAACAGAGCCTGGTATCGCCATAGCGTGTGAATAAAATGGTAACCAGCCAGAGGGTTTATGAAGTATTTAGATCTTTTATCTCCTAAAACTCATAGCACAGTGTGCAAATACTCTGTTACAAGTAAAAGTCCTGCATTCAAAACTTGCAGTACAAAGTACAAAAAGTAAAAGTACTCATTCTGCATATTTATTGATGCATTCATTTGTTCAACACTTCACTGTACAGTCGGGAAAGAAGAAGCCTTTTTACTATATATTCTGCTGGCCAAGGGATCCATATATTTACCTCTCAATTTCAATAAAGTGGCAGGAAATTTAAATACTCATGTAAATTACAAGCACCTACTAAGTACAGTATTTGAGTAACAAAAGTACTTATTTTAACCCAAATCATGATCTTTTTCTAAACCTAACCAAGTAGTGTTGTTTGAATTCACAACGCTAACCACGTGTTTCAAACTGCGACCGTGCGTCCGTATGTGACGAGTATGAAACGAGGCATTTAATGACAAGCGGAAAGCTTAAAAATGCGTAGACATGAAATGTGTAATGTCCTTAAAAGTGACGTGCTATTTATACGCCTTCCTATGATATCACGTTGAACATAGTGCTGTAGCAGAGAAAACATCCTCTGAATTTGACTTTACCTTGGAGTCAGAGATCCTGTGAGTCCACCAACACCCCCTCCCCCATACATGCTGAACCCGCCATCGGCGTAGGTTGTGAACCGAAAACTTTGCACAATCAAGTTAGCAAAGGCCGACACCCCAGCAATGCCACACACACCTGCAAGTTAAGAGCAAACGATGGGATGAGTGCAGAACGGTTTAGCCGTGAAAAAAGAACTAGACACATTGGAAATGACTGCACCTGCGAGAAGTAACATGATCCCAGATGTCAGAGTCATTGTGGCCTTGATGTTGTCCTCCATGTTGCCCATTTTCAAGCACTTCAGTGAAAATATGGCAATCAGGCAACCGATGGCTCCGAGAACAATACCAACGATCATCAGGGCCCGCACGGCCTGGAGCAGAGCTGAAAGTCAAAGTTGTACCATTCAGAAGTTTTCTCATCACACCTTTTTCCTCATGAAATGCATTTGCAAGCTGTCAATGTAGAGTGGCGGAAAAGAACACAAGTACATTTGCTCAAGTTCTCAAGTACACAATCTTGAGTTTTCATTCCAGAGGTAAAGAATTTTTACTTCACCACATTTATTTGACAGTTTCTAATTACTTCGCAGGTCACACGTGAACATACCCAACGGGATATAAAGTTGTTCAAATGAGCTCCATCTGGACCAGCCACAAGCTAAAAGGCTGCAACACTTTTCATACATTTTTCAGCGATGACAAATAATAACGTTTTACTGATGCACATGTAAATCAAGAATATACTTGAAAAGATGCTCAGAGAGCTCAACACTCAAGGCACGTGTTTACACTTCCAATGATATTAAAGTAAAGTAAGAAAAAGAAAAATGCGGTTGCTTTTTTCCCCAACAGCAGCAAAATTAAAAACAAAAATATACTATATGAATCAAGGCACCATGTATTAAAACATAGTGACCCAAATGCCATCTTTCAATGGCCTGAGATATTGTACCTGTATTATTCTAACCTTAAGCCTTTAATACCTTATGTACAATATGCTCTACACTACATTCAGCTGTTAAGTACAGAGTGTGGAAATGTACTTTACATTGTGTGACACTCCGGTAAAGCTTGTGCTTGCTCAGCTAAGCTTTGGATGTCTCATCAAATTTCCATTTGATTCCGGAGAGACACCATCTTTTCTGCAGTCCACTGCATTTTCATGCAGGAGGGAAATGGAGTAAATCTGCCCTAAAACCTCACGAATATTCTAAAGTACCTTTCCAAGGTCCTTTTGGAAAATGTTCTCCTTAATCCAACATGTGGAGAAATGTTCGATAAATGTCTTTTTCACTCGAAAGTGTAATTCTCTTACCTGGCAGTCCTAATATGGTAAAATAAGGCCTGCACTCCGTTGTGCCGTATGCTGTCCCTACACACGTGTTCCACAAGCCAGAATAGGTGAAAACATTTGTTACAACTGTAAAAGATCGGTCTTGCAGGCTCCACATGTCCATTGCTGTTGCAGCTGATATTAAAAATTGCCCCAACCCGGACAACATAAATCCTATTAACTGAATCATCGAGACCGCCATTTTAAATGTTCCGCTCAAACAAAGTTACCACCATGGAGTCATGAAATGGCAGCGCCTGAGCTGCTGCTTATCTTTATATACAGTAGGCTTCAACAAGGAACCCGTCTTATCAGATGTTTACCTAATTTTCACGAGTCTTTGTCCCAGTTTCGGGAAACGGCGTTGATGAGAAGTTCTACCCCTTAGTAACGAAGGGCGTGGTTTGACCTTTCATCATTAGTTTCCCATCATTCTAAGTGAAAACTCCACTGACATTGTTCCTTCCGCCAACGAGGTTATGTTTTCGGTTCGGATGTTGGTATGTTTGTCTGTTTGTCAGCATGGTTGCGGAAGAACTGCTTGCCCGATTTTCATAAAGCTTGGTGGAAGGATTTAGCATCGGGCCAAGGAAGAACCCATTAAAGTCACGGGGTGGATACATCCATTATTTGTCACTTTTGGAAATGACCTTGGCGGAGGTCTACGCTTTACAAGTGCCCACCCAGCTCAATATACTATTCTCCTCAGTGCATTCATTTACAACCAATGACGACTTGATGATGTAACTGCTTTTTTTATTTTGTCCCCCGCAATAATCATCCAATGCTCCAGTATAACGCAAACAAGTAAGTGCATAATAGAACATAAAAATGCAGCCATATTCACCGGTTTGCTTTAGATTCTGTAGGTGCGGCTGTATAGTTACATTTGGGGATTTTCTGCGCTTCAACCAACAAATCAACATTTTGTTAAAAAAAAAGGCTTTGTGGTCTTTCTTCTGTGTTGCTAATGACAAAATAAAAGTGTACCTGGCAGTCCCAGAATGGTGAAATACGGTCGGCACTCTGTGAAGCCGGAGCTCTGCCGGACACACGACCTCCACAGGCCCGAGTACGAGAACACGGCCGTCACAACGTTGTCGAAGAGGTCTTCGGTCGCCCACTGGTCCATCCCCGTCGCTGCAATTATTCCCGCCACCCCGAACAAACTGAGAAGGAAGCCCATCACCTGACAGAGAGTGGCTGCCATGGTTGCTGTGTTTTTTCTGCTGCTGCTGGAGGGAAAAATGTAAGACTCAACACTGGATTGTAAAGCTAGCGGCCTCTCCTCAGCACTGTGGCTGTGTATTTGAATATGATATCAGCAGGTGTGAACTCCAGAAGGACTTCGACAATGACCCTGTTTGTTTGCACAGCCCAGTCATGTACAGAAGAATCTGGGTGGAGCATATTAGTAAAATATGATTATTGTTGCTTTCTAATTCTGGGCAGTAAAGGGTGAACATGAAGTGGTTTTGTAATTATACGGAGTCCCTTTAATGTTTTTTTTTAATGCAAATAGTGTTTGTCAAAAACCTCAAATTCAGTTGTTCGCTCCCCAGTTTTTATAGCTGCTGCTGCTGGTGTGTACTGTTGGCAGATTTATATTAAAATGTCCACGACTACTACTTTAAATTCAAACTGTTGTTTGTTGAAGCTGTTTTGAATTCAAGCCAGGAAGCACGCTACGGCCCTGAAAAAGTATTTTCTCAATCAGCTTCTCACTTTTCTTCCACAGCTACATCATTTCACATGAAAGCTTTATGTTTTTGTTTTATTGTCTGTGTAGATGTTTTTAAAACATTTTTTTTATCTGTTTGAAAAGTGAGGTGTCACATTTCTGTGTACCGATCACGATTCAGAAATACTTGAATCAAAATGAGATGACGCTTGTGATGCCTTGTCAATCAAATCTGATCAAACCACACCCACACAGTCCTGGTGAAGCAATTTAATATCTGAGTCTGTGGGTTCTTAAAGGACCAGTGTGTAGGATTTAGGGGGATTTATTGGCAGAAATGGAATGTACTATTTATAAATTCATATATCTACATAGGGAGCGGGTTCTCTTCACGGAGTACACCACGTCGCACCGCCATGTTTCTACGTACAAACCAAACATTGGCTCTAGGGTTAGAGTTACCACCATCACTTCTGTCTGTTGAATATAAGGCTACACTCAGCAGCCGGTTAGCTTAGCTTAGCATAAAGACTGGAATGGGAAAATGGCTAGCCCGGTTCTGTACGAATGTGACAAAATCCTCCTACCAGCATTTATAAATCTCACTAATTAACATGTTAAATCTATTTGGTTGAATTTACGTTCACAATTATTTCTTGTTTGGGAAATAAGCAATTCCTGGAGTCTGGCTTGGCTAATAAACAGCAAATAGTTGTTTTTACACTTTGGTTTTTGTGTGGAATAAACAAATGAGATATAACCTGTATTAACTAATTAACATAAATTAATTAATTAATATTTATAACTTTAGAATTAGGCTGAATTTGTTTCCTTCACACAGAAACTGGCGAGCTGTTTCCCCCTGTTTCCAGTCTTTGTGCTATGCTAAACTAATCTAACCACGAGTTCTATATTTACAGATATCTCTCAGCCTAACTCTCTGCCAGAAAGTGAATAAGCATATTTCCCAAAATATGAAACTATACCTTTAATAAATGATAGTGTTTTTTCATAACTTTGTCTTTAAATGTTGCTTATTAAGTTATGAATATTCAATGTTTTAGAGAAGGGGCTTTAAAAGAGCCGTTCTTGCCTGGATATCCTAACTTCAGCTGCCATTCAGGTTTTTTTTTTATCTCCTGAAATTCAAATTGAAGTCTTACATTTTAATGGCCTATATCCTGTTTACAGCTTCTGGGTTGAGTCATGTCCGAATGATGGGAAGCCTGAATGTGATGGGATGGGCTGGGATGTGGCAATAACAGGCAGGATACTCAGAAATATTTTCTCTCATTTAAAGCTGTCTTTTGCTGTCTGTCTACTTAGCAAAATCCCAGGGTAACACTGAGCATTACACTGTTTTGATACAGGATAAGTAGATGTATAGAAACCCCCTGAAATAAGGCATTAATATGAGCTTGAAACCACAAAAGTGTATATTTGTATTAACTCAGTTGGTTTGTTCACGCCTCTTGACATCTTAATGTATTATAAAGTTTCTTTAGAATACTGAGGACTTGGACGTTATTTCAGTGTAGCTTAAACTAAATTGTTAGTGTTAAGCGATACCTAGGACAGTGTTGTTGGGGTAGCTGCTCTGTATCGGTGCGGCACCAGCAGCCAGTCAGGCTAAAGTAAATACTGATATGATTGTAGTGAACTGAAACCGATTTGCCTGTGGCTGATATGTCGAGGAAAACTTGAGACACCAGGGCTCGATCGAAACTGGGTTGGGGCTACAATGTATTATTATAGTATTTACATATATCATAAACATTGTTTATGTACCTTGTGAATTGTACCTTTGCTAAACTTGAGGTAATGTCAGGAGTCTCAGGATGTGTATAAAAGTTGTGTTATAGGTTTGGATATTTCTCTCACTTCATTGAGTGCTTTTGCTTTTTAAACGTGGACAGTAACAATTATTTGACTGTTAATTATGATGAACCAGATTTATTTTTCATACCATCCTAATAAAGTTTAACAATGTTACTGACTGCTGGTGGTAAAAGAAGTATTGCCAGACACAAATTATTCACTATTTGAACTTCCACATTTCACGGCAATTGTCAAATTATTATCTAGTAATTTAAGAATAATATGATATGACATGGGAAATACTGTACATATATATATATATTTCTTTAAAAAAATGTAATTACATTTCTTTCTTTTTTTAGGTCATTTCCTTGGAGGATGTACTGTAACCACAGCTAAATTCAATTTCACAAAATGATACCAGAATATCAGCATTTACTTACTAAGTTCTAAATAAATACTTAATCATGCTACTATGAGGAAAATCCACATGAGCTAAAGACAAGTGGCGAACAAGGTTAAATAAATATGTTTAAAGGCAGACTTGACCTCTCAGGTAACTCTTTGCACAGTAAAACACTGATGAAAGTATTGTGAAAGTAGTTCAAAAGACCCACCCAGAGAAGTACACACCACTCTCTCTCTCACACACACTCACACAGAGGACCTGATTTGATCACTGTCAATAGAAATAACTGTAGCATGCGGCTGCGCTAATGATTTTTGCTGTCTGCTGTGCAAAGCCTATTTCCCCGCAGCAGGCTGAACCTTAAGCAAACAACTTTGCCAGCATCTGTAGGAGCCCCTGTTTACTTATCACGAGCTGCCCTTACAAATATACATGAAAAGAGAAGCTACTTCACACACAGGTATTTGCCAAGTAGCTACGAGCATAAGATTTATTCACTGCAAAGATGTTGTTTTTGCCTTGAACAAAAGGCTTCCTTAAGTACTGTAAGACGCAGTCGATCCATCAGCGCTGTATGGTGTTAGGCCCCTTAATCATTAGCAGCCTGCCAGTGGGCCAGTCAATACAAACTCATGCTATGCACACAAATGTTAATTAAACCCATGCTTTTTTCATTTGTAGAGCCAACATTTTTGAAAGATAGGCTACTGAAATGATGCGCGAGACATCTGGAATATTTCTTCTGATGGAACGATGCAGCCAAAAAAAACATGGAGGCTTAGATTTTAATATTTCACTCAGTGTAAACATCATACAGTGTAGTTACAATGAAGTGGTGGAACATGCTGAAAGAATATGATACAGTCAGACAATATGGAATAACGTAATTTTTTAACAAGCCAGCCATATTTGACCCACGGGAGTTGCTGGGACCAGGACGAGGGGTGTTTGGTGCAACCATGAAGGCTGTTCTTTTTACCAAACCTCCTTCTCCTCCCAGCATTTTATCTGGGTGAGAGCAGGACCTTCTCACATTGGCGCCTGAACAGAGACCTGATGGAGGGAGAAGCCTTGCCGAGCCCGCTAAGGACGCCGCACTAGCTCCTAGCGTCGAGAATGATTGTAAGGTGTGTGCATGGTAATATTTACGAGTATCCGGTGGTATTTATTTCAGGGGAAAAAAGCATAGAGTGAGGGCCGGAGTTAGTACTCACCTTACGCACGTGTGGTAGGGACATGTGAGTTGTGTGCGGTGTTTGGTGGAGACACAGAGGAAGTGGACACAGTCGACCCCGCCAGAGCGTCCTGTGGAGGACTTTCCCTTCCAGTCCTGGGATGAAACCCTCCGTCATGCTTTCGACCAGGTTTTAAGTATCGATGGCTCCCCACTACACCCGAATGCCACACTTACTCACCCACACTTTACAGTAATTAGGGATAGGTTTTATCGTGTGAGCCATGACACACAGACCGGAGAGGAAAACACCCAGTTGTTGGTGCCAAGGAGCCATAGGGAAATGATTTTCCAGGCGGCTCATCATAACCCCATGCCCGGTCATCTAGGGTATGATGAAACACTACATCGGATCATGGCCCTGATTTTAAAAAAGCGTCTTTGCGCCCCCTCCCATTAATTGAGGTACCGTTTGAAAGGATTGGCATGGACCTCATCGGGCCATTAGACCGGAGTGCATGGGGATAACGCTTCGTGCTGTTCCTTGTGGATTATGCAACGCAATATCCTGAGGCAGTGCCGCCAGGGATCTCGAGTCAGGATCCCAAAAGAGATCTTAACTGACCAAGGCGCATTCTTTATGTCACGCACGTTACACAAGCTGTATGAAGTACTGGGTGTCCGCTCCGTTCGGACTAGTGTCTACCATCCCCAGACAGATGGGCTGGTGGAGCGGTTTAGCAAGATGCTAAAGAACATGGTTTGTTTGTTCACAATGATAGTTGTAATTGGGATAAATGGTTAGACTCTCTGTTGTCTGCAGTGCGGGAGGTTCCTCAGGCCTCCACGGGACTCTCTCCCTTGTTGTTCGGCAGGAAGCAACGACGTGTCTTGGACCTGGTTAAAGAAAACGGGGAGGAGGCTCTGAGCACAAGCAAAAACTAAATTCAATACGTCCTAAACCTGAGAGCAAAACTTCATTCACTCGGGCAGTTATTAGGTGAGAATTTGCTCCAGGCCCAGGAGCGTCACCAGCCCCAGTCTGTTGTGACGATCTTCTTTCACCGGGTCGGAGAGCAGATGTTGCCCCGTTGCAAGGGCGCACAACTCTCATACACCACCACATAGAGACGCCCCGGGCGTGACGGTACGGTCACAGCCCTATCAACTATTGAGCACAAAAGGAAAATTGTTCAGGTGGAGCTTCAGGCCATGCTAGAAATGAGGGTAATAGAAGAGTCCAACATTGACTGGTGCTGCCCCCGTCATGGTACGCAAGTCTGACAGGTCAATACGGTTCTGTGTGGACTATCGCAGGGTTAATGAGCTGTCTAAATTTGATGCTTACCCGATGCCCCAGGTCGACAAACTCCAGGATCGGCTAGGCACGGCTCCTTTTTATACGACACTGGATTTAACCTCGGTCTACTGGAAGAATCTTGCGGCGGGCTCCCGGCCTTAGTCATGGGGTATGTGGCAGTGGGGTGGGGTTACAGCGCCGGCAGCTGGGGGAGATATGGGAGTGTCTCAGCTTGAGATCAGGCAGCTGGACAGAATCAAGTTGATCACTCAATGTGAGCATTGTGGGAACCTGGTTCTGTTCTCTTGCCAGGACCTGGAGAACGAACATGTGCATGAAGAACGGCCTGTGAACTCTTTTGAGAGACAGTGTTGGAACGTGCTATTTTGTTTGGCCTGGAAAGGCTAACGTGGTGCAACCATTAAAGCTGTTCTTTTTACCAAACCTCCTTCTCCTTCCGTCCTTTTATCTGGGTGAGAGCAGGACCTTCTCACACTAACATATCTTAAAACGTTAAAATCACTTAAACTCGTGTTAACGATATATCATATTTCAGGCATCTAACCAAAAACCCATTAAAAAAAACAATTGACTTCGAGACAAGGGAACCGGAAGTGCTAAAATGCTAACTCATTTTATGACTCATTTCTGCTGCACTCTATGTGGGAGTGTGCCTGTTTGTGTGTTTATGTGTGCTAACCCCAGGCCAATTAGAGTCTAATTGCGTCTTTCCATTGACATTGTATGCAGTCACGCTGCCTCTAAAAGGAATTTCACGATCTGTTTGAACACATAGTAAGAGTTTTTGTCAAAACATGTTACAATGGATACATTTCAGAAGGAACTGGTTATCGAATATTATATATGTTGTCTATTCACTGCAGCTGCTTTGAGCCATGTCCTCGTCATTATCTGATTTCTTCAGCAGACACTGTGAACAGAGCTGTTGGATGTTTTTTGCTTAGCAATAAACCCTCACATTCAAGAATTTAAGGTATTTGGGTATGTAAAATAGAACTGTATTCTGAAACTAAAAAAAATTACTTATTTTAAAGAGAAACTTATTTAGTTAACTTAACTTATTTACTAAATAACTTAGTTATTTAGAGATCTCAAGACTTTAGTTTTCTTCACATATAATTATACGTTTTATATTTAAAACGTAACCATTGTTAGAGTCACAATTTTTCAAGACTAAATACAAAAGAAAACTGAAACTAAATAATCATCTGTGGGTTTGTCAGAAGCAAGTCACTGCATGACATGACTATGTTGTGTCATGTGAGACTAGACGTAGCTAATTTCATGGAAATCTATCCAACAGTTGTTAAGACATTTTATAAAAAAATCTAAATGTCAACCTCATAGTGGTGCAAGAGAAAAAGTCAGTGGAGCTCCACACTTATTAGGATTCATCCCCTGGGGACCCTGAATGTCTGTACAAAACTTCATGGAAATCCATCCAGTGGTTGTTGACATATTTTGGTCTGGACCAAAATGGTGGACTGCTGCTATTATGGCTACACATGTCGATTAGTTTTAAAGCGAAATCAGTGGAAACAGTATATAAAAGGGGTTAAAACGTGACAGCAACTCATTCCTGATGCATTCCCACAAACAGCAGGTCTTGTAGCAGGATCTGCTGTTATTTTCTCTGACTTTGTAAAAAAAAAAAAAAAAAAAACTTTGTGTGACAGACCTTCCACACCAACCTCTATTTTGAACTCCAGTCAAGAGCTCCATTAGCACTCCAGGCTACAATAAGAAAACACTAGAAAGAGATGTGCTGAAATGATCAAAGGCTGTCTCGGGGAAAAATGGTAGAAAAATGGCCCATTTACTTTCTTCCACCTTTTGGGTGTCTAAATGGATTTTGATCCAGTAATCAGCGCACTGCTGCCTGGCGGACACTAGAGGGCAGAGTGAGCGCAGAGAACACAGGCCGGCTGTCGCAGCAGGGAGCAAACTTGCTGGGAGTGTGATAAGAAGTCCTTTCACGTAACATGGCCTGGAGTGAATGTGTGCGATATCTCTGAGGGCGTCAGGACCTTCTACAAAACGTGAGCAGGTCAGGAGGAGGGCAGGATTTCAGTAGACATTTCTACCTTTGCAATAGGGTGCATGTGACAGAAATCAGCAGGAATGAACACGGTTATAGAATTAAAACAGGTTTAATGTGAGCCACAAGGCAGACCAAGTGATCTAGTTGTGCTAAATGAGTCACATGAGTTCCAACTCTCACCAGCTTCAAACAATGAACGCTACCTGGGCAGCCAGGGAGACGAACGCACCCCCCTCCTCCAAACACACAAATCTGTTACATTTGAAGAATGAGAAAATACTTCAAAAATCCCTGAGCAATTAACCAATCACAGTCCAGCAGGACAGTGTGACAGAGTGCACACATCATTGGTCGACAGGCGCACATCCGTTATGCTTTCAGTGGGGCGAGATCTAAATTAGAGAGCCAATTAACTTTGCTAATAGCCCTCTCCTATTTAATCTGGAAGACAATGGGGATTGAAGAAGAAGCTTTTACAATATCCTCTTTCTGCCACGATTCTGAGGGTCTGCGTTTGCCTCCTTGTTTTCACTTCAATTAGCCCAGTGCTTTCTATGATTAAGTACCTATAATTATTTTTCAATTAAGGCTTTGATCTGGTGTGTACTGTATACAGCTCCTTGGCGTGCCGGGAAGAATGAGGATGAAACAGTAAATTTGTTCCCTTCTGTGTTGTGTTGTTGAGGGTGCAAGTGAGATTAAGCTTGCAGAGCTGCTGGGAGAGCCGCTGCAGCCACAGAAACTTGCTCAAACATTGCTCATTCCAGCATCAAACTTTTCTTTATTTTCTTATGTTCGTCCAAGCTACTCGTGTTCAACGCGTCAGTGACGATGAGAGAATGACGATCTTGAACCAAATATTAAGCATAGGGAAATCAAAAGAGACATTTAAAAGAGTCAGTTTTGTAACCAGGTACATTTAAAACCATTGACGTCTGAAGGAATCTGCTTCTTAATCTTTCATTTTGGATTTGAAAGCATTCAACAAGATCAATTCATTGAGTTTCAAGTCTTTCTGCAACATATTCCATGCCGAGGGTGCAGAATACGCGAATGCCCTTATTATAATGTCCGTCTGGGTATTTGGGACAGAAAGCATAAAGAAGTCCTGAGAACGCAAAGAGTCTTGTCAGTTAAGTTTTGAAGTTTGATTCAGTACTTTTTTTACATCCTTTTTTGATTAATTTGCAAAAAAATATAAATATATTTATGGTTATTTATAAATGTAGGTATTGCCAATTCTACAAATAGTTTTTACACTATGATTGCTTTTCATTTTGTTTTTTATTTTTGCGTGTGTGTGTGTGTGAGTGTGTGTGTGCGTGCGTGCGTGTGTGTGTGTGCTTTTTGATGTGGGTGGTAAGCTGCTCAATAAAATTGCCCTTGCAGGTAAATAAAGTTGTAATAAATGAAATGAAATTGAATTGACATCCATCAGTTTGCGTATTGCATCATCTCATGCAATAATCTGGAGATTTTTTTTTTGTATGCTAACTGCTACCAATACAGTAGTTATACAATTATAGTAACAGTATACTATGACAATAAATACATAGTACGTACTTTATGCACTTAGTATGTGGTAGATAATTGGGAAACATTTTTTAAATACAGTTTTAATATGCAAAGTAACTAGACTAAAAAAATGTAGTAAAGTGAAAGGTACAATATTTGTCTCTCAAATGTGCTGGACTAGAGCTGAAGCTTACATGCATTGATGTGTTACCACACCTGCAGTTTGCAGATAGTTGTACTCTGACATAATACTTTCCTGCAACACCAAAGTGCACTTTTGGGTGATGCACAGAGGCAGAGGTAAAGATCAATCAGCAAAACAAAGCAAAATGCACCAGTAAAACAAACAGAACAGGTAAAAGTGCTTGATCCTCTCATGCACAGCGAGGTACTTAATAACACTTACAGGCTGTTATAATTCCTCTGTTTACCTAGCTACCTGACCTAGAAGGTAGATCAGAAGTGCGGTGATGTGCACGGTAAAATGACAGTCTGGGTTAATTATCTGTAAAGCTACGAGGATTAGAGGAATTCACAATAATAATGCAACCCAAAGGGGGGGTGGAGAGGTAAAAAAGCTTTCTAAGGGGAAGGCCTGGGATCTAATACTACAGTAATGCCTCATTTCCACTGCATGGTACGGCTCGACTCAACTCACTTTTGGTTCCATGTCCTTTTCTGTTTTTCTTTTCCCACTGTACGCCCTTAGTGTTGGGCGGGATTCTCAGCTTATCGAAAGTACTGTGACATCATCTTCAACGCAGCACTCGGGGAATTCTTTCATCAGCAGACCAAACAGAGGAAGTTGCATTTTCTCAATCATAGTTCTGCCGTTTAAAAAGAAATCTGGTTTGGGTGAATAAAAAAATTCTGACCAATCAGTGGTCTGCAGTGTTTTAACTCCACCTTCTAGCGTCGGCTCAGCTGCCGACCGAGGTGGAACCAAAAAAAAAAGCACCGGGTATGATCCACAACTTTCGCTAATGGAAAACAAAAGACAAGGGCCGAGTGGAGTTGAGTAGAGCTGTGTCGTGTACTACGACACAAATGTGACATAGTACTACCAGAAAGGGAACTATGTTAAAGCTACGTTAGGTAACAAAGAGTAAGATAGATTTTTAAAAATTATCCCCGCCCCGTGTTAATTCTGCAAATGAGTTATAATTCATTTTCCAATGAAAGTAGCTAGCAGCACTAGCTACAAAAGTCGCTAAATCTAGCGAGTAAATCGTCAAGTTGGCAACACTGACAGCACGTCCCTCCAAAGCCACTCCCGAAAAATGATCATTACGAACGTAAACATATTATAATGAATGTAAACAAGGACTATTGTTAGAACTCATAGCTGTAAAGCTAGCAGTACACGCAGGTGGGGAGACAGGTGGGGAGACAGGTGGGGAGGTTGGCCCGTCCAATCATTTCATTTCGCCCGAATGAAACAAACAGACAAGTGTACTTCCAAATGGTATTCATCAATATGAATAACAACAATCAAGTAAAAGCATTATAGATTCATACCCATCCCACCTGCAAATCCTATTAAAAGTTTTGAACAAAAAAGTACATTCCTTACATTTGTGAGCATGTCAGAGTCTTTCTTCCTGTATTTGAAACTTGAACTCTCTTAGCTAGCTGAGGGTGGGAAACAGAAATCCATTGAGAGGCCAGTAATTAACTCCTTTACTGTAATTAAAACACTTGAGTCTCTTAAGGGTGTGAGGCTCCTAATGAGTTGTGACATTTTAGAGGCTCCGTGTACCCAAAATTGTACTGTCACCGTGCGCTACGCACTCGCAGACAGTCCTGCACAGCGTAAAGGAAAGTGTTCACAGCTGGGCGAGGAAGACGAAAAAAATAAAAGGAGAGGGGAAGAAAGAGGAAGATGGGACGCTTTCATTGCCCTAGAAGGGTAGAGAGAGGGGAAAATAATGAAATATCAGGGCTTTGTGAAAAATAGAAAAATAAAAATGGGGGGTGCAGGTAGGAGTGTGGTTGGGAGAAGGAGGAGGGGGGTTAGGAATTGTGTCTGAAACATTTTGTATGACCTCCTCCCTCGCCCATCCATCAGGCAGGCTGGCTCATTATTCTAACTAGCCAGTTCTTTTCTTCTGTTGCGGGACGCCATCAGCTGCAATCTGCATGCCAATTATCGGCCAGACCCCCTGATACCCCTGCATGGAAAATGATCTGTCAAGGAAAAAAAAAAAAAAAAAACGAAAAGCGAGAAGGCTTGTGCACTGTAGCCCCAATCTCTTCAACCCCCCCCCCCCCCATCGCCCCCCTTTTACACTCTATTCCTCTCTCTACGCTTTCCTGTACAGCAGAGCAGTGACAGGGCTTCCTCGAAAATTAATCTATGGAAAGAGAAGAAAAAAATTATAAATGTAGCTATTCTCCCACTCCGGCCGCTCAGTTCTCTGGGCTCCGGAGGGCAGGGGAAGTGGAGTTTGTGATAATTGCCAGGGAGAGGGGGGCGATAACAAAGGGACACTCTTCCCCTGAATGTTACACTAAGGGCAAGAGGAGCGGTCATGAAGCAACCATCATGCTTTTTACGCTCCCAGGTATGCTCCCCTTTTTCCCTTTCATTCCCATCTATTTCATCATCAAATTACAGATGAGCTGCCATTTCTGATCACGCTCTTGATCTCTTAACTGTGCCAGATAGGCAGTGCCAGGAATAAAGAAATGTGATGTCAGTGGGCCATCTGGTAATCACCATAGCCACATGAACTGTGCCCGATCATCATAAACAAAGCCTGAAAACATTTAAAAGTCACAATCGACCATTGGTTAAGTCTTACCCCCCTTGGTTACGGTTGCTAAGCCTGTCAAGCTTTCTGGTCTTGCACGGCATATACGCAGTTTGCAGGGACAATGGTAAACTACTCAAAAATTCTTAGTCATTTTTTATAACAATGGGTCCTTGATTTCAGATATAGGTAGGCAAAGCTTCTCTCATTTTTATCAGCTACAACTAGCTCACTAGTTAAGCTAGCTCCAGGAGTTAGTTGAAAAACGCTGTCTTTGACTCACTTTAAAACACACTGCAACAGGAAGGTCCTTATTATGCAGTTGATAGCTACAGACATGATATTATGCTAAAGGTTTGAGGCTAAAGCTGCAAGTCCCAGGCAAAAAGTTAGCATCCTCCTCACCAGAGGATGGACAAGACAGTGTTAAAAAAAAGCCTGTTTTGCTGTTTGGCCTACATACTTGTTAGTATTTTGAAATAGTTTGTTTTCACCTTTGACGTTACAAGAGAAAATGGCTTTTAGGATGAGGGTTGGCTTATATTCTTTAAACAGATACTGTATCTGCAGTAGCCTATTGACCAATCATGTTTAAGTTGGCCTGGGGCAGAACGCATTGACAGACATGCAATATCACAACCCATTGGCTATTGTCTAATAAAGATTTACCTTTTTTCTTAGCTTTCAAAAAATGTATCGCAATTGAAACATTAAACAATCCGGTGGCAGATTTCGTCTCTGAATTCTAACTCCAATTACAATCTCCATTTTTTCATTTCCGCATCTGAAGTTGCTCATCAGACTGTAAAGAATGCTGTTTACACTGGAATCCCCGAAATATTGGCTGTGGCCCCCAGAGCCTAAATCAAGCTATCAAACAGGCTTCCACACAGTGGGACATAGAAGTGAAGTGAAGTGAAGTCCTCCTTGGCGGTTGTTAGGCGAGTAGTGAATTAGTTAGCCGATTGCAGCTTACATTTCTTAAACTTTTGCTCATGTTTTTTTGGTTTCGGAAAGGGTAAAAAATAAAACACAGTACCCATCAAAGTATTTAAATGCTGAGAACCACTCTTACTTCAGTCCCAGGCTTTGACGCGTGGAGAAATCCTAAGCTTGACAGGCCTTCTAGTCCGAGTTACCATTGCTAAGCTATAAATGGACAATCGCTGTTTAGCTAGAGGTTTAGCTCATGGTCAATTTAGCTTTAATTGTGAATGTATTTATGTATTATTTGTATTTTTGATTCCAGCTGCTTTTTGGGACATAATGAATAGGTAAAATAGGTACTTGATGAGTTGATCAAGCGAATGGGATATAATCATTACAACACATATATAAGTTACACTTTGCTGTCTGCTCTTAAAGC
The DNA here is from genome assembly GCA_943590825.1 of Bovichtus diacanthus. Taxonomy (NCBI): domain Eukaryota; kingdom Metazoa; phylum Chordata; class Actinopteri; order Perciformes; family Bovichtidae; genus Bovichtus; species Bovichtus diacanthus. The sequence goes on from CALSBV010011200.1 coordinate 22,045,981, forward strand.
GAAATGCCTGTCGTCCCTTCCTTATGAGATGAGGCAATGAATCTATGTGTAAATGACAGCTGAGGAAAAAAAAAAAACCCACAAAGCCAACCAGATCCAGCACTGAATCCAAGAGAAGAACACTCACTCTGCAGAAGCAGTGGAGAATTGGGTTTGCTCTGTCTGCCTTTGTAGTGCATGTGTGTGAGCTTTGATTAAAGACAGAAGATTCTTTAAGCACATTAGGGCCATTTTGTCCAATTGTTTCACGCCCTCTTCCATATCCACCCGCACAAAAGATACAGACTGCAGCACAAAGCGATGCTCACCCTCTTTACTCTGCTCTATCACACTGAGCAGGCCCAGTGCAGGCACAAACAGGCAAGGACCAGAGGAATTATGCTCTTGTGTAGTACCAGTAGCAGCAGAAGCGTCAGTGTACTGTCTTATCACTCTAAGGGCAGATGAAGAATTGACACACAAAGGCAAAGGAAACAAAAGGCACCATGTAGTCTCTTGTTTGGAGCCAAGAAAAAAAAAATTATTATATAAGTAATAGTCATGAATCAAACGTGTATATCAGTGTATAAGGACAACGGCAATATCTTGTTAATACACTGGATTGCAGCAGCAATGATAGGGTCAGTAATTGATACTGTTGTAGTGCCAGAGACCCACTTCTGTTGCCTGCAGTGCACTTGTGCAAAATCTGTGCTGCATTAAACTAACAGCACATGCATTTAATTTGCAATCATCCCCTGAATTCAAAGTCTCGGGGTCTGAGGCGGAAATGCAGCGAACAAAACTCCATTTCAATATTCACAGAGAAGAGGGAAATGACTCTGTTAGCATACTCAGTAAGAGAGCTGAACCCAGGCCAGTCAGCCACCATACCCTAGAGTAATAATTAAGAATCCTGTCGCTGAGTTGTCAGTAGTCAATTACACCTCCTGTTCACTCGGGCGCACGATCTGACTGCAAGCAATGTGAAGACACTGGAGCTGTCATCAGAGATGGAAAAAGAAGGAAAATGACTGAAATGAAGATTACTGTGGAGTGGGGATTTTGAGCAGGGTTTAACAGTCTCTGTCAGGAGGTGAGTGCTGAATGCGAGTGACCAAACGCCCTCCCAAACATGAAACCATTATTGCCGATTACACAGAACGGGGACTTTGGTGGTGCATTAATTGAAGCTTTGGCTTGCATCAGTTTCCAATTACTTTTATGCTAGCCTACGGTTAATGCGTTGACAATGGATGGTAGGAACACGCTCCACAGACGGAGAACTGGGTATGAAGTGAGGGAGGTTCTTGTTGTCATTGAGCGTGAATATAGTCAGATGTAGGAGGCATAAAGGCTGCTGTGCTGTTCCTCTGAGCATGACTATGGGAATATTCAACAAACAGAACTGGTTTAGGCCAGACACCAACAGACACATACATGATGTTGAAGATGGGCCACAGTCCAACAGGACGTGTCCAGGGTACAAATGATGTCTGTGGCCATTGAGCACCTCAAGCCGGTTGCAACCGCTGGTTTCAACTTCGCCTAGTTATTGCATTAAATGTTTAGATGGAGATTTACACATCAAACAAAGAAAAACTCGTAACATTTCCAAGCAGATCCGAATAACAGGGCGGATGCACGCATTACTTTTCAAATGGAAACTGCCTTTACCCAGTGTAGCATAGTGTAGCTAATGCTAACTGAACTCACTGTCAAAAGTAGCATCAGCTCGCTAATATATGGCCCGTTGAGATTGAAGAGTAAGTACTATGAAATGTGTTCGACACATCTCACACTTGTAATCATGTGAACTTGGAAGGTTTTAATTTACATTTCACAAAAATATCACACTTCAAATGACAAAAGAATGATGGCAATAGCCAATGATTCTAAACCACATGAATATTGCTAGTTCTCTAACACATATTTCTCCATGTATGAGTGAATAAAAAAGTAATGCTCATATTTACAAAGGATTAGCAGTTAAGTCTAATATAAAGCTTGGCCCCAAACTGTAACTTGTGGCAGTTATGTCACAGCTGATTATGCTACAGTGTTGTAGCTGTTTTACATTTTTTTATAGTTGATTGCTTACATTACTTAATTACTAGCTCAGATGTTTTTGAAGTTGTAAATGGTGCCACTTGATTTAGCAAATCACTAGTTTGAAACTAGCTAGTAGTTAGTGGTAAATTTAACTTAATTTAAGACAAACTTTGCTGATCAGTCCTGATCAGGTTAATATGACCATTCATGTCATTGAGTCGTGTTGTCTGAAGAGGCCACAAATCAAATGAAGCCAAGTAAAGCAAAGTTTCCCCAGTGTCACAAATTATTTTTGCTGATTCTTAATATCTTTCATACTTTCCTTCGTGTCTATGTTCCTTTCTTCCTACTTCTTCCTTCCTGTATCTGTCTAAAAGTGAAAAACATTTTCTTTCATTTCCTTTGAGCCTCAGCTTTAAAAGCCAACATGGACCTCATGGTGCTCAGGCAAAAAAACTAAAGGAACTTTAAATTGCACTACAGCTTTGCAAATGTCATCAGCTGATCCAGGTCAGCTACCAAATGAACCTTGTGGTGAAGTTCTAGTCCAAAAGTCAGTTACATGTTCTACCAGTCCCCTATATGAGTGAGACTTTACTTAATCATTTTGAAAATGGAAAAACACCATAAGATGATATGATGATAAACATAAATGTACATACTGTATGTATATGCTAGTCATATATAATGACTGGGGGATACCGCATAAGGCTAGAATATCTCTATTTACTGTAGTGCAAAGTGACTTATTGAAGGTTATGTGCCTTGCTTAAGGGCACATTTACGCCGATGTAAGCAGTTCTCATTTACTTTCCTATAACAGCAATTCCACCAAACATCAGAAAGGCCAGGACCTGAAAGAGAAGTTATGTTTAGCAGAGTTTTCACACTGACCTAGTTTTATTCATTTTTTCCTTTCATTGAAAACTGAAGCCACTGTAATTATTACCTCTATAGAGGGCCACATTTAATACCCTAATGTATTATTAGCTGGATTTGCTACAAACAGATTAAACAGGAGCAAGAAAGGCTTAGGTAATTTGATAATTGCTTTTGGCACCTGTGTTTTGTGCTCCTCTCCCTGTAGCCGAGCAGAAAGAATCCCTGAGCAGAGGTTTTTAGCTTCATAGTGAAGGTGCAGCTCAGCACCCTGCTGTGTGACGCTCTGAAAAGGCTATGCTCTCACGTCTGCTCCACATTGCCCCTGCTCAGCATGTCTTAGATTCAACCATATCCAGATTTTTATCACAACACGAATTAAACCTTGATTTTCTGTCCACTCAGCAAGAGAGTTCCACCAGTGATGTTGGGGATACATCATTTCACACTGTGGACAGGCAATTCGCAAAGGTATGCAAAGGAACATAAACTGACTTTTCTTCTTTTTTTTTTTTTTTTTGGTGATGGCCTCAAAATTGCAATAAAGGTTCTTGACACTGAGTTGTATTTATTTATTTAATTTTTTCACCTATCCTCATGTTCAAACCCTTTTCTGTTTCCACCCGGTCTCTGAGGATTCGTGCTTGCAGGAGGAAAAGAAGGAAAAAAAAAGAAAATTAAAATCCATCAGCTAATGTGTCGCCTGGTAATGAAATAAGAATCTGACACTCTCTCGCATTGAAATGCAAAAGAGGTGTCCTGGCGTTACCCTGGCAATTTATCATAAAAGCCAGTGAATTTCTACTTAATATACATGAGGTACAGTGAATTATTACAGGGCTTGCCATTATAACAAACTTCTCAAAGTGCACAGACAAAAGGGTCAAGTATATTATTTTCCCTTACGTCACTCGGACGGATGATCTAAATGGCTTTCTGAAGTTGGGGAATTTCATACTTTCTTTGAATATGTTTTATACTTTGTCCCATTTTGCACAATGCAACCCTTTTTACCCTCTGTTCCCTTTTTTTTTTTTGGTGGAGAGAAAATGGAAGAGAGAGGGAGGGCAAAAAATGTCACCTGCTAGTATCAGAGTGCTTTTCCATAGCTCTAATTCATCTCTGCCAGCAGCATGTCTCTACTTTCCCTTTCTTCCCGACTGCACCAAAATGAGCCCATAAGTCCACTGATTCATCCAGTCATCAGACTCTTGGCTTTCTTTTTTTATGCAAAAAGTAACATTAACCACAACAAGAAAAAAAATCAGTGTCAGACTGATGAAACAACAACTAGAAAAACTCTCATGATTAATCATTCCTTCTTAATCTTGTGATTCCGCCTGCTTGAAATAATCAATAGTTAACAATGCGTGTGATTGATATATGAGCCTACGATGTTCAAAAAGTGTACTCACTGAGGAACAATGGTGAATAATGCCCAATAATATCAGGTGTGCCGCATTTGATTGATGAGTTTTGTCAAGCGACAGCCGGAAACAGTTTATGCATCTGTCAAATGAGTGATTAATGTAAAGGAAGCTAATATCACCCCAAACAGGATCATGTTTATGTTGCCAACAACCTCCAAAACTTAATGCATCCTTGTTGTCAGTATGTCTGCCACATAAAAGCAAAATTATGATTGTGTATTATTTGGAACGCAAAGAGAAATCCTGCGTGATAAAATGTCAATGACGCTCTTGAAGTGTATTATTTCACGTCTTTAGCCTTGTTACACAGAGTCTATACATTCTTCAAAGAATGAATATGAACTGCATATATGATCTACAATCAAAGAGCACACTTGAGCTTTGATAGGTGACCTAACTGGGTCGACCCCAGGATCGTGAAAAATGCATTTTCAGCGACACATCCAAGTGTTTTGCCGCGGAATGAGGACTGTCATATCAACATATGATGCATGTAGTCACTGATAATGTACAATTTATATGACACATTTTTACCGAGGCGCGCATAATGCCATTATCATATTGGAGAATGTTTTTAGTTCTCCCAGGGGACGTCTCAACAAATCACCATGTCTCAAGCAAACCAGGGCCAAAGATTAATGATAAACATGACAAGGACAAATTAGAATATGTAGAAGTTAGCATGTGCGGGCCACACAAAATATCCCGGAGCTAAATAAATAGACATGCATTCTGATCTGCTCCCCGTTGTCCAATTTTATAAATAGTCCTGTCGGGCCTGTTTATGAACTTCTAGAATATGTGTTTTTATATGGACAAAGGCTTCAGCTGCCATGTGTAATGATACTGCAGACATGGAATGAATGACTAACACTTACACATCTAGTCATCAGCCACAGTGAGCCGGCAACAGTGGTGGAAGAAGTAGTTCTACTCAGATCCTATACTTGAGTAAACGTAGTAATACCACCGTTTAATAAAGTCCTGCTTTTAAAACTATACTTTAGACGGTAGTTTTATTTTGGAAATGTATTTTTTACTTTCATTTTTGGAACTACACTTACTAAAATTTTCAATGCCACTCTCATGCCTGTCCATTAAATAATATAGCTTAGCTTAGCATAAAGACCAAAAGCAACTAAATCTTCCTACCAGCACAGCTAAAGCTCAATAATTAATCATGTCGTTTGTTTAATCCGGACAAAAACGTAAGTGTAAAAACGACACGTTGTGGTGTTCCGGGGCGTATGGGTCTATTTTTTGGCGAGACGCAATGACTTCCTGAAGTCTTGTTGTCGCCTCAATCGCGTCGTTTTACATTTATTGTAAGGATTAAAAAAACAATAAACAACATTTTAATTTGTGAGCTTTAGACGTATTGGTAGGACGTTTCTTGTTTTTAACAGAGCTAGACTAGCTGTCTCCCCGTTTCCAGGTTTTATGCTAAACTATCCTATGCTAAGCTAAGCGCTATTACTTATTACTCTTAAATTACAAAAGTCATCATCATCAGTAAAATGTCTAAAAGTATCAGAAGTAAAATGACTTGATCGTTGAGCATAATGGCCTCTTTAAGAATTATATTATCATATATTATATTATTTGAATACCATTACTGACACATTCATTTATCTAGCCTACTTTAAAGACTGTTGGGTAGTTTAATCCAGAATAATGCATTACATTTCATGAACTGACCACATGTTTTGTTTGTAAAAATCTAATGTAACGATAGCTGTTAAATAACAATTAAAGAGCAGAGCATTGAAACACTTCATTAAGCACACGTACCTCAAAAGTGTGTTTAAGTGCAGTACAGTAGTGTAAATGTAGTAACACTACAGCTACGGGGAGCGTCAGCACCACAGGAACCTCTTGTGACTTAGCGTGAGAACCTCTCTGAGTGCTGCATGTGTTAGATCAGAGAGGTAACCTTATTGTTTTTGATGGGGAGCATAAATCCCAATAACCATCAGTTGTGAGTGCTGAGCCATTAGCCCCCCTGAGTGACTGTCACATCCAATGGAGAAGCCACTCCTCCATCTCCACCTGAGGCTCTGGAGATGGATGGCCTGCCGCTCCATGGTGCGCTGCCTCATTTCTACCCCGGTACAGAAGTCAGTGCTGATTAAAATATCCACACTGGGTCCTTATTTCTATTACCAATTCACTCAGCCAGTCCAGACCCTCTCAATTAAAGCGCTTGGGCCCGGATGAATGGAGATGAGGGGGTGAATGGTAGCTGACAGAATTACAAACGCTCACAGTCACAACTTATCCTCCTGACAATTAGGAGCAATTTGTTTCATGCTAACTCATCCTTAAGGTTTCAGAAGGTCTTATTTGATATCAACAGGAGAGGCTGCAGCTGTCACAATCCCCCAAGTGCCACTCTCCATTTTGATTATACACAGCCGACTGCACTTTACAGTACAAGTGATTTGGTTTCCTTGATCCATCTCTTACATATACATGAAATGCGTGTTTATACGGGCCATGTTAAAATAGATAAAGTCAAGTCATGAGTCTCTAAAATAAATAACTCGACCTCCGTGTCACTGGTTCAGCCTCGTGCAGAACTTCACTTGAACTCTGTGCTGTACATACTGGATCTTATTCTGCTGCACATTAATGCCCCATACAATTAGATTCACAATAGTAATTATTGTTATAACAGGTTATATGGCAACACAGAAATATGTAAGCTTTTTCGACAACCTTTTAACTCCAGCCACAGCTATGAAAACTGAAAAATGATGGCGACTTTTCAGCGAGAATGTCTTAGGCTCGGGCACAATGCAGTACAGCTCTCAATGACTGAGCCACTTTCTTTAGCGGAACCACTAAAACTTCTATGGCGATATTCTATTGTGCTTTGAAAAAGGGCTTTTGAAATGCATTAGCACTACACACTTTCTGAAGAAAGCCCAAGCACGGATTTGATACATAGCGACGGAACAAAAAAGAGAAAGAAAAAAAAGATAAATAAAAGCAGAATGCAATCATTTTTTAAAGATTTGCCCAGCCCCCTTGAGATCTCTCTTTCATTGTTTGCTGACGACTTGATACTGCAAAGTTCTATCTATTTTTTTCTCCTTCTTCTTTTTCTTCTGCCGTAGCAAATTTGTTTTCAGGCTCCATAAAATAGCCTTTTCTTATTTCAAGCAGCAGTGTATGCAGTGGAAAATCTTTCACATAATATATCCTTAAAAGCACATTACTCTGTCCCATACACCGTTAAGAGTTAAGAACACAGTTAATATTTACAGTTGAAAAAAAATGGGAGAAAGGGAAAGGATTTTGCCAGGGAATAAAACACCCCCACCCACGTATACACACTCACTCTCAGTGCAGCAGTTGAACAATTGCTATTCACAATCCTATCCTTAATGCCTAAGACCAACATAAAAGAGGGGAGTTTAAGAATATAGGGATAAGCCCTTTCAGCTTTTCTAAGTCTTAAGGCTGGTTTATGCTCCATGAATACTGAGCATCGGCAGCCAGTGCTGTTGCCACTCTAAATAGATATTACAATGATTTGGGAACAATGCATTCGACTGATTCCCTCAGACACAAAAATACATATATGTGTATATATAGTGAATAGGAGGCAAACATTAGCGCTCCCTGACAATACAAGCATTTTTGATGTAGAAGGGTAGAGCAAGATTAATGTCTGAGCGAGAGAAAAGGCGAGATACCACTTTGGGTGTTTGCTGGGAAAGCTGCAGCGGGAAGATGCTTTGAGAGTCTAAATCCCCCCCTGAGTACAATGCAGGTCTGCTGATACAACCAACAGACACGGGGTCACCTCCCCTCAGGGAGACAATGGAAGCACAACAACAAACTGGAGTGAGGAAGCACCGGGGACTGTGCCGGCACAAAGGCATCGAGACGAAGTCAAAGGGGGGAAATAAAGTAGGGAAAAATGCAATTTGCCAGCGTTTTTCCAACATTATTATTATTGCTAATAAGCATCAAGGGCTGCTGAATGTCAGCATAACAGGCGGGGAAAAAAAGAAAGTGACCATTCTCCAAAATCTCATCCTCTCCTTTGCGTTGCAACATGAGAGGCAAGAGAAATTAGACTTCTGCGCACGTCCGCTTCTATCATACTAAATGACAACATATGGGAGCATTTAATATGCTAAAAGATGATTTTGAAGAGGGCCGTCTTGCAGCACAAGAGAGGTATGGATAAACAGTCCCCCTTTTTTTTTTTTTTTTTTGCCACTTAAGCTTTCCAAACGGCCTCAGGGCTCCAGAACAACTCCGACCCTTGTGTCTCCTCTCCCAATCCAAGATTAGCCTGTCTTCTTGTCTTAATCCAGCAGAAACGCTGCATCCTGACTCCAACACCTCTCCACAATTACTGCACTCCATAATCCCCTGCCTGCCTCCATTTTTCCCTACTGCTTTAAGAGGGGTAAAGATCAGGGGTGAGCACTCATCCCCGAGCCCTCCCCTGCCTCTCACCATGGCAGTTAAGTGTCTGTGGAAATCATAGAATGAGTAAGCCTTGTGACAGCTTATTAATACTTCTCTCTTCTCTAGGGTTTACCAATGGTCAGTCCTTAAGTATACTGTACTGGATTAAAAGGATTTGCTTGTAGCTCAGGTTGGCTTCTGAAAAAGAGGTATTTCGGCGCAATTCTCCCGCTCTGTTCGTACTAAGATGTCACTTGAAGGGTCTTGAGTTGCATTGTGCGCCGGGCTGATGGTCTATGAGATATAATGTTGAACATGAGGCTGAGGTATTTTTCATGGTCAGTACCTCCTATGATTTCAAGTGGCACTTTATCCTCTCGGGGAGCAAAAGCATTCAAGCCAAGGTCTGAAATACAGTAACCAGATGAACTGAGCGAGCGGCTTTTATTCAGCAAACTTTGATAGTTTTTACTGCTGTTCCAAAGAATGACCACTGCAGTTCTCCACCACTTAAAGCTGCTGTTCACTGCAGTGTACACAGCCGAGCAACAATGACTGTGGCGCTTACAGAGACGAGAGATGTGCTTAAATGAATCATCCTGCTGGCTTAGCATAGCTTGGCTGCCTCAGTGCTCTGGATGTCTTTAATGCGTTTGTTTGCCTGCAGGCCCTGCGATTCTTTCTTCCCGCTTTCTCTGCTTTCTAGCCTGGATAGATTATACGTATTTTTTTATATTTATTTCAAAACCTAAATGGACTTGAATCGATCAGTACCTCATTGTGCATGTGACGAAAGCTGCAAGGGAGGGGGGGGCAACCAATATGACAGATGTTACAATTCAGATTTCCTTTTCATTCTTTTTCAAGTAAACACAATGGCATATCGAAAGGCATTTCAAAAGCTGTTTTAAATTGATTTAAGTTAGCTCCTTGTCATAAAGCTGTGTGTTCACAAGTATCACAAAGATGACTGGGAATGGAGAAAGAGAGTAAAAGAAAGCTGCCTCCTCCAAGGACTCTAAGCCATTGTAGGCTTCTACCCAAGCCTTAGATTTAAAAAGGGACCAGGCCTGGACAGATTTGCTCAGAAGTCTTTTCAGAAGATATTTTTTGAGCCTGAGATAGTCATCATGGAGAATAAACAACTTACTTTCAGAGAAGGGAGGGACATGAAAGAATATGGAGGCAAAAATGTCCCACTGGTAACGAAATCAAGGAAAATAGAAGGGCATCAGAACCCTCTGAGCCTCCATATCAAATGTCCCACCCGATCTGGAATTCACAATAAAAAAGACAGCACTTGTGCATAATATAACGATTGACATGACATATCACTACAGCAGAGGAAATAAAATGGGGAAAGGAGCGAGCCTTTTATGTTCAGAAAATATGATGTGATTAGGGCTTTTGATGCTCGGAGCTACTCATATTTTTTTCTCTCTGCATCAAAAGGTGAGATCTTAAGTTTTTCATATTTCCAGTTCTCCATCCTATCGTTCAATATCTTCAAAAATTATTACTGCCGCATAACTGAATTAATCCTCAGAGGTACAATTGAGTTGGAACCTCTGTTACCCTAGCTACAGGGACAATACCGGAGTTTTCATCCAGCCTCATCTGTTCCATTTAGCCGACATGATTTTGGGAGCTTCTAATCTGCCATGCCTCATTCCGACAGAACGGTGACCACAAATATGCTGCGTCCTCAAACTGTGATAGATGGCTCAGGCGGAGGAAGAGAAAAGACAGGAAGTTAGAGAGCGATAGCAGCTCATTTCTTGGAAGGGAAGGAGAGAGATGTCTTCCCACTCTGCAGTGCGGGAGCCTCGGAGAGAACAAAACATGCAATTAGAGCAGCAATACACTGTGAAGTGGTCATTACTAGAGCTAATGAGCGCGCTATCTGTCCGCACATTAAAGTGCTCGCTAACGAGGGCTTGTTCATCATCGGGCGAACACAAGTCATCGCATAATCCTATCTCCTGTCCTCTCATCCCCATAGCAGGCAGAGGAGGCTCATTTGGGCAGGCGGTGGACAAAAGAAGCCAAACAAGGCGCGAGGCTTTGGCTCTGAGAGACTTCAACACTTTAAACTTGACCAGAACACCCGGAGTTCGGCTGCTTCTTCCCATGCTAGCATCATGATGAATCCTTGTAAATGTATTCTAAAGGAGAATGACTTTTTAGATGTATGTTTCTGTGTTTTGGCAGAGCACAAAAGTAGATACAACTCTTGGGGAGCGCAGACTTCCGCCAAGGCAGTTTCCATAAGTGAAAAACAATGCTTGCATCCGCCCAGTGACTCGGATCGGCTCCAAATGTTAATGGGTTTGTGATCGGCCAATGCTATACCCTTCCACCAAGTTTCATGAAAATCGGGCCTGTGGTTTCTCCGTAATTCTGCTGACAAACAGACAAACAGACAAACAAACCGCACTGAAAACATAACCTCCTTGGCGGAGGTACTAACATGTTTTATTCTGGTTGAACACAATTTAAGGCATGACTACACTCTCTTTTGAGGACTTCTCTCAAGTTTATACAACACTAGTGCCACCAGCTGCCACAAGAGGGCACTGCAGCCAAGCATTTTCCCTCCAACATGCGCTCTTGCTGCTGCTGCTGCTGCTGCTGTGTGGCATCCCATACTGTAAACTGATAAAGACAAGACAGCCGAGAGTTGCATCAGATAAAAAGGGGAAGGGAACACGCTCCACGGGGTTCACAGATTCTTAAACACTTATTATCTATTTGATTCATTCCTGATTGCAAAATATTTTCATGGGCAAATCCTCCCAGAGGGCGAGAACCCCCCGCCCCCCACCCCCCCTCACGCTTTGTGTCCTTGTGTTTCTATTTACTTGAGAAAAGGAGGAGTTGGAAGGGGGTGAGGGGTAGAAAGTTTTAGCTGCCACTGTCTCTGAACAGCAGGAAAATTTGTCACAATAAGACGAAATCTTTGGCATTCAGCACCCCCCCCCCCCACCACCACCACCACCACCACCACCCCGCCCCCCCCCGAACAGTAAATACAGCTTTACTGTAAAAAGTCAGGACGAGCATTTTTTAAAAGAGTGACTGACACAGGAGTGAATACATCTGTATTCAAATAAAAGAATGCAAGAATGAAAGAATAAGGAGATGAATTTGGATTTATTTTTTTTCTGCATGTGTGTGTGTTTGTTCCCCCTCCTGTCTCCACGGGGCAATGTTCTGGCAGTCACAATCGGATGAACAAGTTTTTCCTCCACCATTGTTGAGTCTCTAACACTCCGCTATGACTCATTCCATACACTGTAATTATGTTTGGGAAAGAAAGAAAAAAACAGACTTTAATTCTCTTTAATTGTGTAAAGCTGAGCAAACTGCTGGCTGAACTCAGACATAATGTGTTTAACCTTGGGCACCAATATCCCCACATAAACCACAACTGCATGAGACCTCAAGATAAACGGTGGAAAACAGGAAATAGCACAAATAGTCATTTTCTAAGTGGATAAGTAAACTGTTTTTTCTACATTGTTTTCAGTGTAGTGCACCATTTCTTGATTTTGGATTTGATAAAAGCAGAAGAAAAAAAGGCCGCGACAGGATACGTTTTAATGGGAATAATACTATTAATAAAATCATCTGGCAGTGTAATTGTTATATGGCACCGTAGCAGACCCTGTGGAGAGAGCGTATCTGTGGTGCATCTCAAGAGTGCTTCTGATTACTTCCTCTCTATTCATCATTTTGTCATCTGGCCCCAAGGCATCAATAAACAACTGTCATGGATCCAAGTGATGGCAAATCAGTCAGCTTTCACAGCACAAAGCCACTAATGCAATTTTATTGTTCATTACTTTATCATAATATTATATCTATTATATCTAACAGCCAGATTAAGAAGTCTCGTGTTTGATTATCTCGCGAGTTTCAGGTAAAAACTGTGTTTCCACAAAGGAGATTAGCATCGTACAAACCAGGTGCTATCGCAATCTTTTTGTGGCGTAATAGGGTGCGATATAGTCTATCAACTGTACTACCTTCAGTGTGTGTGTGTGTGTGTCCGTGTGTTGTATGCATAGCTAGATAAACACACACACACACACACAGAGTGATGTGCGATCAGAAGCATCAGAGAGTTTGGCTGCAGTAGCATTGCCCCCAAGGGACTGCTGCTGTGCCTGTGCAAACATGTGGACCTCGCTCTGCCACCTGGGAGCAAAAAGGGGAAGACAATCAAGATCAGCAGCCCAGATAATCTCCGTTTAGGACACTACATGCATTTAGGCTGAAATGTGAGACATGGGAGTTGTTTTTGATCTGTACATGTTTGTTCAGCGTCTGTATCAGAGCTGAGGCTGGTTTCTAAGATGAAGTACGGTGGCGGGAGAGAGCGGGCGGGAAAAAAAAGGGGAGCAGGAAGTAGCTAGAAATATTTGAGCGCAAGCTTGCACACTTGCTAGATTGAGCTCAAATAAATTCACAATTTAATAGGACTCCAGACAAAATCTGTGCTCGGAACCAATTTCAAAGCGCCCATTTCAGGGTCAGTCTCATCTCAGCTGTGCTGGGCAGCAATCATACTGCGTGCACACAAATGATGCTTAACCACAATTAACCTGGAAGGTGTGCCGTGTACTCGAGGACCATTCAATCTCACTTTCATATCACCAGGAAGTTAGAAGTTAAGAGATTGTCTTGGCTCCTCTCTCACCAAGCATCAATAATTGATTGAGGCTTCTGGGACACATTGTGCATTGTGTCTCTGGGGGTGATCAGCAAACGGACCCTCCACGTGGGAGGAGAGGGCACCCAGTGGTGCTTTGCTTGACCCAACCAATCCTCCATTATTTATTACAGTAAAAAGGATCCTGGTGGATGGGTTAAGGAGGTCAGTCGACATTTAGTGCTTCCTCGACAGACGTCCCCGTGGTTTAGATTGAGCATTTCGCGCTACGCTGCCTCTCCCACACATGCCCTGATTTGATATTAATATCAATCTTCTCTTTACCCTTCTCTTCATTGAGATTAGCACCTCTCTTTTTTCGCCCTATTCTGACATTCAGTTGGGTCTAAGGAGGACAGTGTGAAGCATGCTTTGCTGTAGAAGAATAAAATCCTAAATTGGTATTTTTGTGAGCGCACACGTCTAAGTTAAGCTCACATAAGTTTATGCATTTCAAATCAACTACTCTCCCCCATGCATTCATACACACGCGCACACACACAAATGTTTCAAACTGGCACATTTCCAACATTACTTCATGTGGCACTCAGCTGAAAGAGAGAGTTTATTATGTTGGGAAATATCGCACGATTGAACAACAGCTTTGTTTGAAATGTTCATCCTAAGCAGTTCAAATTAAAATGGGAATCAGGGGTTGACTTAAAAGACAGCTTCAGGCTCGTGTTTCGCCGCGCTGACGGCACTGCTGGCCAAGCGTTAGCCCAAAGGCCCGTGGCAACGTCCTCTACAACACCATATCAGTTTGTCCTGTCACCCTGCCTTTGTTCAACCCTGACATCAGCAACCCACTCAGACATAAGCGGGGTCAAAGGTCAGACCTCCAACACTTACGCGGACGCTAACAAATGGCGTCTAAACGTGACCTTGGGCCCCGAGGCAAGACAATGAGGTGCAACAACATGGCCTCTGCCGGGTCCCTGACACACACTGTGTTTGAGTTTGACAATAATTCTGCATGAAAAGTTACCCTGTGAAATAATGACATCCATCAAAGGCTAACAAAGCTGGGGCCAAAGCACTGCAAGGAAGCCGGTGAGAACAAACCTTTAAGTCTCTTATCAGCTGATGAAGGAAATTACACGGCTGCAACCCTGCAACATTTAATTAGCAGTTTATGTACTATCATGCTATATCACATCTTTGCCACCGCTTCCCTACAATTGCTCTAAACGCCTCGGGCAGCTTGCAGTTGGTTTGATACTGAACACTTCTTTCAGGCCTTTTGTTTTCTGTTAGCGTCCGGGTCCTGCCTCTGTCTGATTACCAAGTCTCACCTAAAAGTTGATTCTTGTCCCAGATATCCTCATTTAAGAATACACAAGAACTCATAACTGGTACAGCAACCGAGAGGCTGCAACAAATCAAATTCATCTCCAACAATGTGACAGATTTGGGACATTTTCAGAAAGGAAGATCCCTTCATTACAGCACAGCTTTGGCCAGTGATCACAATCAAAGTGTGTCTCTTTGTGTCCCGGCATTTCCTCCACGCGAGTGTGTACGTGAGTGTGTGGTTGGTACATCTGTGTTGCCGGGTCACCTTGAGCATTTCGGTGCACATAGCATGAGGGGTCCCGCCGCTGTCTCCGGCGCGCTTCGCTGAGTACTTCCTCAAGCGCGACACTCCCACTCCAGCAGGGATTTCCACACACCAACGGTTGAATCTTCCTCTTGGGCCTCCATTGCTAACCATTAGCGGCGGATTAGGAGAGCGGGTAAACGGGAGAGGAAGGGCTCCGGGGGCTGGCTATCAGGTGGCTTTCATAACTGACATCCTCGGATGACCATCCAGGGTTAGAAACGAGCACAGCTCTTGGGTTACACTTCAAGCTGTATTAAGATGTACAGTCAAAATGTATGCTCGACGACCAGAAAACAACAGAAAGTGTGGTCTTCATTATTTTCTTTAAAAAGCTGTCAAAGCCTAGAAGTCCTCAGTTTGAGAGTGAACAGGTTTGCCTCGACAGGAGGTGGCTGTCTTCCACCTCTGCATTAACTTCTATCCCAGCATTGACAGTGCCAATACATTAGCAGAACATAAAAGCAAAAGTGGGTGGCTGAATTGATGGTCATGACATCGCCCCATTTAACAAGTTAAGACTCTTTACTGACTTACCGGCAATTGCACTGGCACCTAACACCCCTGGCTCCCTCCTAATAAAAAAGCAGTTGGGACAGTGCCACGAGATTCTATCACCACCAGCTGGTAAACAAGCCAGAATTGCTCAAATCTATTTCTCAGGAGTTTAATCAGGGAAATAATTGAAAGCTTTATGAAACAGCTCATTTGGGATAGGAAATAATGAGTCTGTCTTGGAATTATTTGAGGAACTGCCAAAAGAAGTGAGCACAATGAAGAAGTAGGTGTGATGACATTCTTAAAGTCCCAGTGAAACGGCAGTTAGAGCGACGTTAGCTTCTGTAATGTGACATATTTCCGCGTGAAACCTCATTGTTAGATCTAAAGGGGAAAGACAGGGGAGAAATTAATCAGACTTTAACAACATCCGTTAGAAAAGCAAACAAAGTTTTTTGGCAACGGATATCCAAACACACACTTCTGACTCATAATCATAACTGCAAACTACCACGACCCACAAGCTAACAGTCAGTGTGGTTTTTATGACGCCGCAAATCATATACGTTTGGATAAATGTATGTATACAACCCCAGGGTCAAGAGCAGGAAAAAAGATTTTTGGGATTTACCAAGCGGGAAGTGAAGAATTAACACAGGGACACGGGAACTTGGAAGACGTATTTCTCATGTCACGGTGTCTTTAAACCCTCACTCACAGCAAGCCATCTTCCCCGAAAAAATGGCGTATAGGTGGTCTGTGAAAGCTGCTTATTACGACCCATCTTTACATCTGTTAGGCGGCGACCTCTAGTGGCCGTGGTAATTACGACAGGAGCAACGGAGGAAGTCAGGTGCAATATTATAAACAAACCCACGACTTTCACCCAGAAGACTGGTGTTTGTGTCCCATGTAAAACCGAAAGCCAACAAGTTGAGTTATTAATAACATTATTACGTTATTATATACGTAAACCTACGTAAGTATATTAGTACGTAACCATGTCATGTACCACGTCACGTACGTAATGTAGCAACTACGCCAGGTACTTAAATTCGTAACACACGTAGTTATTTTAACCCAAATCGTGATATTTTCCTAAACATAACCAAGAGGTGTTGTTGACGATCCAAGTAGTTTTGTTTCACAACATTTTTAAAACTGCGACCGTTTCACAACGTTTGATGGAAAGGTCGCGTGTTTAATGGTCATGTGCTTAAAACTGCCACTGTGTGACCGTTTCACAGCGTTAAATATAGGGCTCATATATTTTAGTTTTAGCAGTCATAGTCAAACGGTAAACAAAAACATTGACTCACCTATTAAAGTTGATCTGGCCAACATTCACTCTAATTTTAGCTCTGTTTTTGGTCTTCATCAAATACTCATTTCTTTAGCAGCTAAGTGCTTCACTGTGTTCACCCGCTAGTTGCCAACATTTAGTGTTAGGCAGGTCGCGTCAAGTGGGTTTTTCTAAAATAGCTAAAATCAGCTCCCTTCTGGGTGATGAGAGCCATGAGACTGAAAGTTACAGGCTGTAAAACCAAAACCATGGGTTCAAGGATGCCAGCTCCGTAAAGCTTAGGGGAACTACAGAGTCGGGTACGTCAGTATGAGTGACTTCTCTTACATTACACATACTCAAATGGCCACTTGATGATATAAAAATACTTATTATAGCAGCTTTAAAATCAGTTAGAAATATTCCTCCAGACTCAAGAATTGGGGTACATGGGTTTCAGGGTACACTGCAAGAACCTGTAAACCTTATTTTAAAAATCCAGGTATATCTTTAGCAGAGGCTAACATTGTGACCACGTAAGGCGCCTGCAGGCCTCGCAGCTAGGGGCCACTGAGGTGTAACCAAGCGAATCCGAACGTTGAGCCTCTATTTGTCGAGGAGACAAAGGTCTGGTTTTCACACCGAGGTCACAGTTGCATGGAGAAGAAAGCAGGACCCCGCCAGGTAAATAGGATGTCATTGTCCCACAACAAAAGCATAGTCTTAACCCTGTGACCTCATCAGCTTTGGGGAATGCTTCTCTATTCTCAGTCAGTCATCAGAAGAGGGAGCCTGGCTCTTTTGAAGACACTGCCCAGACACCACAGGTATTAGTTCAGTCAGGGCCCAGTGGTGCACTTGCAGAACAGGATACAAGCAACCTGTGGCAACATTGGTGGTGGATTTAATGACCTTCAACAGAAGCAGTTACAAAAAAAAAAAAAACTAACCCTTTGTGAAGAAAATTACTCTGCAGGGTTGTGCTTTTATATGGAGATAATCAGATAATCTAAACAGGTCATAAACCACGAGTGACTGTGCAACTGGGATACCATTATTACTTTAGAGCGAAAATACATTTTGATGGTTGCACAGAAAAAGAATGCGCTGAGAAACTTTCAGCTGCCCGTCTGCTTTCCTGTTCCTTTACTGGCCCACATTTCCTTCAAAACCCATCAAAACGACTTTCAGAAAAATGCAGTATCACTTGTTCTGTGATCACGCTAATCTGAATGCTTTAGCAGATTGAGAGCTTCGAGTGCTGAAAGCAAAGGCAACTCAATCTTAGAATTTAAAAGGCTTTTTTTTTTTGCCTCATACAGCCTGCAGCCAAATGGTACTTGTGTTCTGACACGGCACATAAACACACACAAAAGAAGTTATTAGCGTAGATGCAAATCAAATTACTAGCAGTGTAAACTGCTATTCCTCCCTGCACTTGGGCCTGTAATTACTCTGGCTTATAGGACTATAATGAATGCTAATGACACACTACTGCAAGGCCATCAGCCTCACACTTGTGTGAGGTTGGGTGATTTTCACTTAAGTTATGAAAGCCCATTTTGGTCCGTGTAGTTTTCCCTTCATTCCATACTCTGTGCAAGATTAAAGAGAACAATAATTTTAGTGAGGAACACTTGCCTGGAATATGTTTCAAGAACAAATCATTTAGAAATTAAAGGCCATAATTGGATGCATTCAACCAAATCATATATAAAGCATATTTTTGCATTTCAAAAGGGATTACAAATTCAACTACACAATGAGTCCTTGTGGATATGACAACAGCTGCACATGCCTCAGAACAAGAATCTGTCAGTGTTCCTCGCTGAATCTAATTTCATTGAGCCAACATGCATTTTTTCTGCTGGGAAATCAATATACAAACAAATACCAACACTTTAACTCCACAATATAGATTGGCTTTGAAACTTCAGTATGTTAACTCAAATATATGGTCAGTATGTTTGTGTCTGACACAAACAAGTAGGCACACAAATTATTCATCGTGTTTTTAAATAGACAAAGTTGGCATTGTATATAAAGCCAATAGTGGACCAGTCAGGATGTTATGTTAGTATAAAAATGAAAGAAGGAAGTCAATAAATCAACACTCATTTATTTTGTGTTTTTAAGACTCACCACAACACTGTCTCATGGTAAATGAGAATATACTTGCCTAAACTAACTCACTGCAGGTCCATTTGGAAGCTGTTTTGGAGCTTTTAGTCATTACACATAATCTTCATTGGCAGATGGAGTTTGCTCAGTTATCATGGAAGTAACCTCTAAAAACAGATATCTGCATATGAACGCAGGAATCTGTAGGCAATGGGACAATATTTTGGTATCGAAAACATTCAGGTTTTCATTTGTAGTCTGAGTAGTATTGACCAATGCTGTTTGAGCGGACTTTGGTTGCATCCAGGTAAAACGTCGGAGCCCATCAGCTGTCATCTGATGACAATTTAGCTTTATATTAGCTTTAGGTTAGCTTGTAAAACAATCAGGTCATAGACGTTGTCTCTCAACGACCAGCAAGACTTCAAGATTTCAGAAGAGGAAATCTTGTTCCAGATATCCATTATCCAGATATTCGCTGGCTACACCAGAACTGAAATATTGGCCGACGCCCCCAGGAGACCGATAGCCATTGAGTTCTGAGATTGTTATGCAAGTGTAGGTGTATAGATTTCCATTTGTTCTGAGCTCAAAGTTGAGAAAACAATCTATGGTCTATTTACTTAATCATTTTCAGAGACATCAAAGTGAGTGCAGGTTAAGGGTTGGAAGTCCTGAGTGTTCCAGGGCCAAGGAACTATTATCTCTGCTGTTCCACGTGTCCAGTCAGTTCCCCGTCCCTCCATAAAACAATTCCTCATTCTCATTCCTTCCTTAAAGTTGAAATAGACAATTATTTTGTTCTCAAAACTTCAGCATTTTATAATAACAATGCAGGTCAATAAATAAAGTTAGAATATTGGAATAGAAAGCTGAGAATTGCATTTGCAATTTCAAGACACGCAGTAGTACGGACGTAAATATTTGTACTGTTTACCATAGTGTTGAAACACACAGGAGTGTAGTGTGTTGGTTTCCAAACCGTCTTTACTTCTGAGCCTTCACAACAAAGCTACGGCAACTTGTGATCCCCAACTGGAGTTAGGGCAGTTTGAGCAGATTTCTTTTTTAAATACCTTTAATTGATAAAGTTCAGATAAGTTTACAAGTAAAAGCCAAAGATTAGAAGACACTGAATAATAAGCAAATTTTTGTTGAGCAGAAATATGCTCAACAAATAATATTTTCTTCATTACTTTTATATCCTATTAATCATCTTGTGACCTGACTTGAGAAGTAGAATCCATTGTGTAACAGACAAAGTTGGCATTGTATAAAAAGCCATTAGTGGGACTCATCTAAATCTAAGAAATTGAAAAAAAACATAAAATACATGAAGATATTTGCAACATATTCAAGGTCTAAGAACAGACCATGTTCTTATGCAGCATGTCTTTATGCCTCAACAGCACATTAGTTTATCTTATATAAGCCTATTGAATGATATTGTAGACTTACTGGCATATCAGCCACAACCTGGATTTTCCCCCCACAAACAGAAGAGCGAGCTGAAGCTCCCAATCGGCCGCCTGAATAAGGAATTTCTGATGACCTGAGCTAAAGGTCACCGGTGCAGAAGAAATGCTGCAGTAGAGGGAATCCAGGGCAGCTCAAGTCTGTGTGGATGACCAAGAGATAAGGACAGGGAGGAAGTGGAGAGGACAAGGAGCAAGTGAGCATTCCGCATCACTGTTTGCTAGTGGCACAAGCATCTGGACCGGCAAGAGCTGGGAGCTTACCTGTACTCTGCTGTTACTGAGAGGGATGAAGATAGTAGAGAATGGCCAAGGAGAAGAGATGAGGAGTCTCCATCAAGTACATGCACATTCTCCGCTGGTAAAGAAAAAAGCTTTGGAAAAGACACTGTCTGCAGATGGCCTAACACACCCTGACAGATACATGCTGTGCTCCACCCAACATGGTCTCATGGGAAGGCGTATATACACCACTTACAGGGACATTTCGTGTGTCGTGTGCATTTTAGGCTTTTTGCATCATGTCATTCTCATTCCCAACTCGTCAAATGCAGAAGCACGCAGTTTTAGACACGCGGTTAACGTTGTAAATTCAAACAAAACTACTTGGTTAGGTTTAGGAAAAAGGTCATGGTTTGTGTTTAAATCAGTATATGTGTTACGTAAATTGAGTTACATACGTAAGTTAATTCGTCAACGGTTGACTTTTGGTATCGGATGAATATGAGACTACAATGTGCATCGATCTTGGTAACATTTTGCCATGAACCTTTTGCTCATGCATAATAAAGATCCAATCATTTTTAGGTAACATACAGTTATGCATGGTGCCACACAATCCAGCAGTTTGTGGTTTTGTTTGAACTGCAGCAGAGATGTTTGAGTTGTTGTGGAAAGCTAAATGTGGCATCAAGATAATTGGCATCAAGAAGTTAACATCATCACCTTTTTGGATTGTGCCTGTGTGTTTTGCACCGTTACTTTTTTAATAGTGCCAGTTTTACCGAGAGCTGTTCCCTTATTTATTGAAAAGACAATTTCAGCTGTGTTTTGAGTGATAATACAACATTGAACAGCCAAGGCCAGTAGCATCAGCACGTCTCCTCTATCACTGCTGAGAAAACAGGATGACTTTTTCTTCTCAGACATCGGTGGACAAAGCATCCGGAGTAAATCTCAGATCAAACAACTGCTGAAAAGTTGGATCTCAAAAATAAATAGCCACCGTCAAAGGGATAGGAAAAGGAAGAGAAGATTGTCTCAAATGAAAGACACCCCATTGAAATCCTATTGAGCTATTTTCAGTGAGGCACCAAAAAAAGCGAGAGAAAAGAGTGCACTGGTAAAGGTCAGCGTGAACCTAGATCATAGAACCTGAAACATGGCATGAAGATAAAGGGCACAGTGAGAAATATATCAATTACGCCTTGACATTTTCCAGAGAGACAAAAGAGGCCTGTATAATACGATGGTGTGCTGCGGTGGCCACTGCAGCCTCTTCAAAAGTCACCAACACTTTGGGCTGCATTGCAGGATTACGTACATCCCTACTGTATATTAAACACAGTTAATGTCTTCATACTCTCAATTATCAGAATTTTTAATGTGTGTAAAATATCACAGGACCACAGGATGAACTTTTGCCATAAACTTAAAATGTTGTATCTAACCTGGCTGTGAATTCAGATTATTTGGCCTATTTCATTTCAAAGAGGACATTTGAGCCTCAGCTTTATGCACATAGAATCTCAAGTATTTTTTTTCTTCATTCATTACATGAAGTGCAAGTTGCTCATCCCCGACCCCTGAAGCCCGAGTCACTCCAAGTTCAAGCGGAGCAGTTCAGACTCAATGCTTGTGATGCGGTCAGGAAGCTGCTCGCATAAGGCGGCAGGAAGGAGTGCAACACGTGAAGATGAGCGATCACTCTCCACTTCTGTTCCTCAAAAACACCTCACTGTGCACCATAAAGCATTTACACAGTAAGTGTTCTATTGTTTCTTGTTTTCACGCACACTCATATTCCACTATACACGACAATATTTTGAATTTGATTCGGGTCCTGTAAACAGCATATTCCGTTTGGATGTTCCGAATTAGGGCTTATTCCAAATGTAGCATTTGCCGATTAAGAATTAAGGGATATGACGATATTATGGTTTTCAGAGCCTTTTTTGGACATGTATACAGCGCATTCGGAATATGCATCTTAATTGTGGTTTTCCCGGCCTCTTGCCTGTTTCAGGCCAGCTCTGTGTGTTGTACACGTACAAGGAGAAGAATAGCTTGGAGTGCACAGTTTTGCAAAACTTGAAGAATGGTGACAACGAGGGTACAGTTGGAAAAGTTGGAAAATGTAAGTTATTTAAAGGGCGTAGCCGTAGGATGTATGTCACGGGGGCGTTTTACGTTAGTCAGAGTATGCACGGCTGCACGTACATGGAATACTCATTTTCATTAGTCATGCAAACAGCTTATTAGGAATAATGATTGGGCTTTTTTTTGGAATAAAGGCAAAAAACGGAATGTTTTGTGTGTGCAAACGTCATTTAAAAAATATTGATATTTATTGAGGCCTCATTGAAGAACGAATCAATTTGCTTGCTACTTCAATCCAGGTACAGAAGAACTGGCCATAGGGCTACTTTACCCACATCAAGCCATTGATAATGGAATAAAAAAATAAGAGCCTGACCATCAGACCAATGTGACTATCTGAAAAAACTAAACAAAAACAAGATCAATAGATTTAGTTTTTAAGAGTCTTATGTACAGATTGTTTTTGTTGGGATAGATAATGGTGTTGAGCTGACAGTGCACCTTTAAGGCATGCCCTAACATCCATTCATCTCAATGAAATTGTTATCAGTGGATTTGCTGTGGTCAAGTAAATCCCTGCAAATCCTTTGTGTCGAGTTGTAATTTGGTGAATTTTTGTTTTGAAAGTTTGAGCCGTTGATCAATTCCAAACGGTCTTGACAGAGAAAAAGACAGTCCAAAAGGGAGGAGGCTTTTCTTACTAATTAGCTGTGTTCGAACATCCGCTTTTATTTAACCTCCTCTGTTGGAGTACAAACTACGTCACAAAACAAGCATGGTCCTAAGACGAGCTTTGATAACTGACAGCTAGCAAGCTGAGAGCGCTAGCTAGAACTAGCATGGCTATCGTGTTTCCTCGTCAACTACAGTAGCTCACCAACTAAAGTCATTTGCACACTTCAGTCTGTATTTTTTGTAAGTATGACCTCACGTTGTGTCAATCACGTATACACACCGACTCCAACACTTTCGTTCGCCATTAAAGTTTTCGGAACAGGTTGGAATTTCTGCATTTTGCGCATCCGTCAAAAGCCTTTAGAGAGTTCTTTGACCACTCAGAGCCAGCGCACATGCAAACAGCATCATCCAAAATGGCATCTGATCAGCTGATTCACTTCGTCTCCCAGCTCTTTATGACAAACAAAGGAAAGGAATAGCCTACAGAGTTGCGAAATTTAAAGGCAGCTTGGAATCAGGATTGTAGTTACTGATCGCAAAATGAAAGATTAGACAGTAGTGTTTGTGTCCTCGGCAGCAAAACTTCTAAACGCTTCTTGCTAATGTTAATTAATTAGCCCTGTTTAGGACTAGTGCTATCCATTGACCCCATGTAATTAATTAAGTTTTGTCTCGTATTATGTATTTTAGCGATGAATAGAATAAAAAAGCACAGAGGTCTCAGTGTGCAAGGTTTCTGTGCATAACTATTTTCATCAGATGACGGATTAAAAACACGTAATTAACCCTGCGAGTAGTCCCTATGTCACCAACTATGTTTTGGGAGGACATGCGATTGAACTTCACTGTGCCACTGTGTTGATTAAAATATGTAACATTAGGGCCACAAGTAGCTTTTAGAAATTACACCGGTCCGCTGTGATCTGCCTTTAAACAACAGGAAGAACAAAAAATATGTCTTTCCAGCTGGTTTCCATCCTGTATTTAGCGGTTATTTTACCTCTGTCCCTTGAAGCGCTCTTTTTTGAGGGGGCCACTTCAAACTGAGGTCGACTCCAAAACAAGAGGAGTGAGAGTACAAAGCCCCTTTTGGGGGGGAAACTGCTCCTTCTTTTCCAGAATACTGTTTCTGGAAACTGCTGTGACAGCTGCCACAGATAACAAGTAAGTACATTTAATAGCTTTTCCATCTTTGTTTGCCTGCTTGTTGGGTTTGCATGCATTCACAGTATATTTACACTGATTTTTCAAATGCATGGCAGGCATGTTCACTGCATATTTTTGCTCATCCATTTGTCACACACCATATCTATGTCACTGCTGATCTCATTTTGACAGAACATGCTGCAATTATGTATCTCGCCAATGCAAGTGACATGCTGGATTTGTCAGCGATCGGCCCAGATGAGGTCTGCTTTATTCAAAAGGGGAACATGTTTGCTATTACAAGCAACATTATCAAGAATTAAAAATATCATTTAAAAACTAGTACAGCACTTTTGGTTATCTAATATTATAATAAATCTATTATTTACTGAGGCAGAATCTGAATATCTTAGCTTACTAAACTAAATTAGAAGCGAAAGAGAAATATGAATATTCTGTGGAATCTTGGATTTCCTGAGTCATGTAGTGGCTACAAGGCTAAAGTATTACTGCCGTCACTGACAACTGAAGGAACTGCGCAGTACAGAGTGCATAAATTCATATTTAACATAACACGTGATATGATGTAACATTTGAAAACAATGTGAAATTACCCATGCATCTTGTATGAAGCTCACTATCATGTCAGGTACTGGGAGGCACCTGAATGTTACATTATTCAACAATACGGCAAATCAAGCCTCTCTACAAGGCTGATATCTTATTCATCTGCTGCTCTGCGCTTCCTCAAGTATTTGCTGGCATAATTAGTTGGCATAATCAACACTGTACTGCTTTGTGGCGATAACAATGTTGTACAGTGCACA
Organism: Bovichtus diacanthus; assembly: GCA_943590825.1. Lineage (NCBI taxonomy): Eukaryota > Metazoa > Chordata > Actinopteri > Perciformes > Bovichtidae > Bovichtus > Bovichtus diacanthus. Next base: position 22,071,409 of record CALSBV010011200.1, read on the forward strand.
TCATTTTGTGTTTCTATAGACTGAATGGAGAGTAGAGGGGGCACCGCTCATTCAGGCTCTTGTTCCCGAGCCAAGGTAAATCAATACAGCAAACTAAAAGATTACCGTACTGCTCACATACAAGGTTTCCTGAAAATTATCTAAATTGCATGCAAATTCTTTCCCAATGTATTTAGGAATTTCAAAACAATCAATGGGATTATAAACTACAGCACCCAAGGCTGTTTTTTTGGTTTCATTAGGTCATGACAATTTGTTTTCAACTGGATTTACAGCATAAATAGGCAAAGACAAACTCAGGTTACCACAGGTCCAGTGAGAATGACGAACAGTTAAAAGGGCTGCTCCATTTATTAGTTGTGTGTGCATATATATATATATATATATATGCATATACATATATACTGTTACACTATGAGTGTGTGTATATATACAGTATATATATATATAGTATATATATCTATATACTGTTACACTATGAGTGTGTGTATATATATATGTGTATATATATATATAATATATGTATACACATATATTATATATATATATATATATATATATATATACTGTTACACTATGAGTGTGTGTCTATATATATATATATATATATATATATATACATAGTGTAACAGTAGCACAAGTACAGAAAAGTCATAGTCAGTGTAGTGACTCAGTAATGCTACATAACAGTATCTCTCTAACATTAGCTAACCTTAGCTAATATTAGCTGACATTAGCT
>CALSBV010011200.1:22082124-22184397 GCA_943590825.1 Bovichtus diacanthus
CAAAATACATATAGATACAGTAGATAGACAAAATACATATAGATACAGTAGATAGACAAAATACATATAGATACAGTAGATAGACAAAATACATATAGATAGGCCGTTATTATTTTGTCTATTTGTTTTAGCAAGTATGGGGATGTAATGATATTATTATTAATAATAATAAAAAAAATAATAATAATAATAACATCAATAATAATAATGATTATTATATAATAATTTTTTTAAAATATCACGTGAATATCACTGACATAACATAACTTAGCTTTAACCCCTGTCCTCGTGCAGGGTGGTCACAAAACCCCACGTGAAAGGGTTCAGTATAGGAGGATAAAACATATTTTATATTAACTGAAGTATTTCAGTAGTTGTAACACTTTTCCAGACATTTCACTCTTAAGGATGCCACAAAAAAAACTATCAAAAACTCGCATAAACTAGCATTTTGTTTATTGTAAAATGGCCCGCGCGCAAACACACACGCACATACACAAGCACGCGCGCACACACACACACGTGCGCACAGTTTAAGCCCGCGCGTGCCATCGATGTTGACCCGATGGAAAGCTCAACTGTGTTAGTGACAGAATTACAAACAGCAAGTAAATATTACATCAACTGTAAACGTTTAGAAAAGCGCCATTGTGAGCCTATAATTGTTGCATTAGCTCACATCAATTTGACAGTGTGGTTTTAAGGAGGCGCGGAGTGATCGTTTTAAAATGCAAATTTCAATGAGGACCATTGCCTAATAGCCCTCGGGCTAATGTGCGTGACATATGATTCCTTCAGCTGTGATTATTAAACAGCAGACAGATGAGTTTTTTCACACCGTCAAAATGTTGTGATTGGAGAGAGTCGAGTGTAGTTAGTTACACTGCTAACTACATTTATTTAAGGTTGTCTTTGCATATATAGCTATGTATATATAAATGCGCGCGCGCACACTCGGATGTTGTGCGGATCACATCCTATTGCAATTATCGTCTCATCTTTCTCCCTGTGTGTATGTAGTGCAGACAGGCTGCACGCGCCATTTCAAAGAAGATTCCTTCTCTAAAGATGTCACAACATCACACTGGCATGTTAATACGTTGTGACAAATACAAACTCAAAAAGAAATAATACTTTAAAAACTGAAATAGGGTCTGGCAAAAACCTCACATCTATATACATTTATGGGCCATATGTTTTCAGGGCTAACAATAAGGTTTTATTCTGTACAGACAGGAGAAAAATGCAATCTCATGCAGGCCAAAGTCACTTTAATTTCGCACTCAAAATAAGACAAAATGGAGTTATTTTTCTGCCTCTGATATTCCCATATTTCAGCACCATCTGTGTCTCTTTCTCACGCTCTCTCTCCGCTCCCCGTCTCCTCACACACGCATGCGTCAATCGATAGCTTCTAACGAGAAGATTTCCTTTATATCTTTCTTTACAAGCCCTGAAATTATCGTTAAAAAAAAAAAGCCCGTTTTGGGAGGAAAATCCTCCTCACCCCGACCTACAGAACAATGTCGCCCACAGCTGAGGACGCCCCCGACTCTTTTTTTTCTTTTTTTTTTTTACACAAGCGCCGACCCGATGCCTGCAAAAAGAAAAAGCTCCTCAAATCCTCCCAATCGACAGGCTATGATGTTCATCAGCATCCATGAGGTATACTGCATGTTCGGACTGTATATTTCAGCGTATTTTTGAAGTTTTAAATGATGTTGTGCTATCTTTCACTGAACAGCGTATTTGCAATTTGACGTGTAGCGTTTAGGCTGCCATATACATGCACCGGCTCAGGCTTCATTTTCAGATCAATGAATTAGATAACAGGGAATTATTTTAGGGGCTGAGCCTCCTACTCACGAGGGGGGAAGTCTATACTATGTTTCTTATTCAAAAACTGATTGTCTAATAAACGCACGCCTGTAAGTTCCCTCGACAATTTAACGGGATAATGAGAAATGCAATGGGTTTTAATTTGTCAAGGATTGAGATGATATTTGTTTTCCATCGGCGATTTCTCATAATTTTTTCCCCCTCAAATTTAATCGTTAGCACATTACTGTCTGAGATTTAAAAAAAAGGTAAAAATACAGTTTATAAATAAAATTGTTGTGGTGCGCGTCACCATGTAAGAAAACTTCTCTCCATCTACAAACTTCGGGGATTTGGAAATGTGAGGATTTGATTGTCACAACAAACAGTAAGCTAAATAAATAAATAACTAAATAAATAAGAACATGATATATATTTGATTTGACCTATGTTTGATTTATTTAGGTTTAGAAAAGATTGTTAAAGGGAAAACCATCGCAGCTCTTAGTATTAATAATGATCTAATGAACGACTGGTGAAAGTTTACCATCTGTTATAACTCCAAAGTACTTATTGTGATAAACTACAAATTATAAATGACACACAAACAACGACAGACATTGGCGCGCGCGAGAGAATCAACCTCCCACTACCACCACCACCACCACCACCACCACCACACACACACACACACACACACGCACACACAGCTAGGATTATCTAAGGACACATGTCCATCCATCTCGCCTTAAAAAGTGAATGGGGAGCGTCCTGACACACAGAGAGCCTATTAGCCAACTTGGCTCCCGTGGAGAGCACTGAGGTAAGCTCCCCTACCGGAACTGTCCATGGTGCTGAAGCGTAAGAGGGTTTCTTCACTGCACACTTGCGTCCTCCCTCAAAAACTCTTAAAAGCTAGGGGTTGACATTTCAATGCCTTTTATTGTATTTCCATCCTATTTAGTGATGGCTCTCTGTGAAATAAATAAATATATATATACATATATTAGAAAGACACAACTCACAAGGTCTACAACTTTCCTAACTTTTTTCCCCCAGCAGAATGTTTTTAAGCCTATTTCTTTCACAGTCTGGAAGAACTACTGTTAAACCACATTTGGAACTAATACATTACGGCACCATGAATTATAATAAACACATTTCTATGTTGTCAAAATATGTCCAACTGTCTGTCCCTCCGTCAGTATAGGATAAAGAGTAAATAAGCAAGTGCCTTGTCAATACAGTATAGTAAGCATCACCTATTGTGCTGTTATATCTATTTATTATTTACTAGATGAATTGTTAGCATGGATGACTTCATGGTTGCCTGTGGTCTAGAGATAATACAGGACACAAAAGACGTTAAAAAAAAGGGAAAAACACAGAGAGCAAAGCAACAACCAACTCAGTGAGATCACCTTTGAGGTGTTGGAGGTTATGCTTGCGTTGTGCCAGGAATTAGCCAGTGCTATTTACAGTATTGCTTACATGATTCCACATACCCTTTTCAGTCTTGACTATCTCGACTAAAAATAGCAAATTGCTATGCAACCTTTTAACTAACTCTGAATAAATGTAAAAAAAAATAAATTTAAAAAAAAAGTGCAAACCCACAGACACAGTGTAGTACAGTAGTTGCAGTAGTCATTAAAAAAATATATATATAATATAAATAAATATACTCAAAAGTTTTCAAAGAGCAACATAGCATTCATTGTAATTCACTCAGGCATTGAGCAGAATGGTGCAATCAGGATAGAGAGCTCTCACATGTCTTCCTCTGTTCGATAGAACATGGAATCATTCATCAGCTAAGGTACATAACACAAGCTTTTTTTTTTTCCAACCATGTTTACAGAAAGTATTCTATCAGGCTCATTTATAAATATACACACATTACTGGGTGTTCATGGTCAAGGCATTCGTTTCCAGTTTAGACAGATGTTACCATGTTGTCCCTGGAAATGGCAGTAAAACGTATACATACGCTTGAATTGCTGATAACTATACTTACAATGTTAAGCACACAAAAAGGCTTTCTTTCAGCGATATGGGAATTCTGAAAACTCAAATTCAGCTCGTAATACTGTAGGTCTTTTTACATTATCCGCTTTCAAGCACCATTCATTGACACTGAGAAGCAATCAAAACAGCAATGAGCGGTATGTGAGAACACGGGGCATATATTACCAAAAAAAAATATCCATATATCTTTGAGGTTACAATGTCTCAGTAAGATCGTGAAATCAGACTTGAATAAATTCTTTTAAAACGCTAAACTTAAGCTGTTCTCTCTTTTATTCTGCAACACTGGAGAGTACAGAGCAGAGCAGAAAAAAAAATTAACAAAGGTTCAAGGCAGGTAATAATGAAAGGATAGGGGCAATACTTCAAAGACCACGAGGTCCACATCACACAATTATACAATACAATTAGGATTAAAGGGGCAAAAGAGATAACAGGAGATAGGGATAAATTATCACAAAAGGAAAGATGTGACTCTCTCCTGACCTTCATTAAGAGAGAAAAAACTCATTTAGAGCTGGCCTTCCTTGCAGGGGGATTTGAGCCTTTCACATGAGACTGTGACTCACTTGATAAGATTCGCCGAGTATATAAATGAGAATCTGAACTACTAAACAATAACAGAGAATGTATATTCAGAATAACTGGACAAAATAAATAGTGATACGCATATGTATAATTTATACAACAAATCCATTGTAATAGTTGTTATAGAACTGGATTAATTAGTTTCAAACAGTTTAATGCCATACAATAAGTTATACTGTTGGATACGGAAGATTTTGAATCGTCTTTTAATAGTCACATTAAAGCACACACAGCGCACAGCACAGCACATACAGGGAAGTGTAGACTCAATTTAACCCATCCTCGTATTAGGAGCAGTGCGCAGCTAATATATTATCAGCACCCGGGGAGCAGTGTAGGGGTCCGGTGCCTTGCTCAAGGACACCTCGGCAGTGCCCAGGAGGTTAGACCGGTAAACAGGTAGACACTAAGCATTGATTCTGATGGAAGCATTTAACATTTTGTTCAATTCATGCAGCCGTCTAAGCCACTCAATAATAATTTGTTGACTGTGTCTAAGGGAACCAACAGCTTTAAAAGCAGGGCGTCCAAAAAAGCATCAACAATTTTGTCTATAATGCTGAGATAATGAACTCATCAATGTAAAATTGTTGCATTGGTCCGTAAGCGCTGCTTAATAGACTTATTACCTTGAGCCACAACACTTTGAAACAAATGTTACAACAATACTTTTTAACAGGGTAAGAAATATTGGATAATCTCCTTCTTCTTATAGAAAACTATTCCATTAAGCCACCCAATACAAGAAGATCCAGCTCTTCCTCTCTAAATCTTGGGCCGTCCTCTACCAATAGTCTCTCAAGGTCCAGAAGCTCCACCCTTGTGCCTTCCTTCTTTTGCAAAAAACTCCTTAATAAAACTATGCAATCTGCTGCTGGGTGCTGCAGACTATACAGGAGGCCCCAGAAGAATGGAAGCACTGGCTGTAAAAAAGCGAAACACCGTTCGACTGACTATAGGAACTAATCCTTCATCCAGACAGCAAAGGCCCACTTTTCGGTGAGCCACTCGCACTCTACTAATCTTGAATTTTACACTGTCCCAGAATCAGAAACTTGATGTGTTCCCCAAACTCAGGTCCTCCAATGGGCCAATTCCTCCAACCTCACCTGTCTTCCAATTGTCCGCTGCACACATCCCTTCTTCCAGCAATGATCCTAATGATATTCAATGATGATTCCAAACATCTTCTGCCTCTGCCTGACGTGGAACCATGATGGTCCTACGTCTCCATTGACGTGCTCACAGTTCTTTTTTGCCAACTGGAACACAACACCATCATCATCTCCTCGGTTTCTCACTTTGTCCTGCACCCTGAACTTTCTCCTGCTAATGAAGCAGACATCTTCTAGCTGCACCGTCTTCACCAGGACATTGTATGTAATGCAGGTCCACAATTCATGTTTTGGTTCTGTAAAGTCTTCTGCTAACTCTTGGGCTTTTCCACTAATCTAACTTTCCACTTCTTTCCCCAGTCCAGTAGCTACATGGGAAACTCAAACAGGGACCTTGAAGATTCGCTCCACTTCCTGATGTCCAGGAATCTACCACATGGAGCAGTCAACTGTAGGATCTGAGTACTCCTAAGTCTTTCTTTTACCTTCCTCCCAGTGTTCCTGGGTTACCAACCACCTGTCTTCCCAGGGCAGAAGAAAGACATGGATATGGGACCCTGTCTGTTTTAGCTTTAGTCAGTCAGACTTGGTAGAAGCTCTTGTCCATGGTGCTGCGATACCAGAAAACAACAGCAATCACAAAATAGACAACAAACCTGCAGTACATCACGGTCCACAACAGAAGATCTAGCTCTGCATCAAAGATCTCCCCGATTTTAAGCAGGTCACCAAATGTTTGCTCTTTCAAGTTCCTGCTTTTGTTTAGTTGAACTCCCCAGGTCCCATCCATCTACCTGCTTGACTGTTGGTCCCAAAGAATACACCTGGATCCTTGCTTGCCCATCTTGAATGGATAATCAAAAGAATTGTCAAAGAAAGTTCCCGTCTTTCTGACCTCTGGCACATGGTTGTTTTTGAGGTGGCGGGCGTAGACTTCTGAGCAGTGTGTTGCTGAGAAAAGGCCTTACCCTGAGGGGAAGTTGAAGTTCTTGCTAACTTTAGTAACACAACTATCTCAAGATCCTGATTACATGATGTGAATTACTTAAACTGGATTACTTTACTGGTGAATTACTTTGCGTTGATTCAAAGGTATATTTCATATCTACATTAATCTGTTTTAATTCCAAAAACAAGTTCTACTTTCCTAATGCCATACAAAGCTTGAGGTAATACACTGAATACCATCATGTCCAAGACAATGATCATGTACAGGACTCACCTCTGGCAACAGCTGGCTCCAAACTGAGATGTCATTCACTGTTACACTACATTCTGTATTTGGAGAAATTCTCAAATTAAAGAACAGCTGTTCTTTTAAAATAAAATATCCATGATAACACCTATGACACATTTATACTAACTCATTAACTCTCATTATAGCCCAAAGCCATATCTCATCAGTGGTTATAATTTGTCTGTTGGAGTGCGTGCCCAGCATTGACATTCAGGCTCTCTACTTTTTAATACTAGAATATTGTGAAATATAATGTTTTGATTAATTGGATTTAGTGGTTATATTACAGTGTAGACACCCAGAGGTAAATGTGGCATTTAATGGGAAAGCACATCTTGGTGGTCAATTGCCCTGTGAAACGGTAAAGATCTACACACTAAGAGTTGACCAGAATATATCTGGATAGGTTAATAATGTAACACAACCTCTCTCTTTTTTTTTTTTTTTTTATCTCTTAGGGCTACTAGTGCCTCCACTGAGTCTGAGACCTGATCCTCAAGACATGGTGCAAAGCTTCCGTGAGTCAGGTGATGAATAATAAACTGAAATTGAAAATCTATATTCCACAATGCTACTCCTGAATGTCCCAGAATTATACATATCAATCAACCCCCTCTTGTACTTTTTCTACCTGCTTGTTTACAGAATTTGCATCCTGAATTATGAAGTGGGAAAGACAAACAGCTGCTTTTGAAATTGGAGCTGAACAGTAGGTATTGTAAAATCAAAAACGGAGACAACTCAAATGTGAAATAACGCAAAAAGGAGACTCAAGAATGGAAAAGCTTTTGAAGCCAGACAGACAAATCTGTATCAGTGAATGATTAATTAATTTTTGTTGAATGATCTGTTCTAGCCTTGCGAGATATCAGCTCCCATTTCTTTTACACTTTTACAGTAGATCTCAAGAGACCGCTAGTTCAAAAGACGGTTCAATTTAGAGTTCCCATCGGAAATGGTTTCAGAGAGTCTTTGCCATACGTTGGGCTTTGATGTCTTTTAACTGTCGTAATCTTACTGTTCAGAGATGGGGGAAATAAATTCTGTTAATTTTTCCATTGTAGAGGCTTTTTTTTTTCTTGACTTCGCATTAAATTCAAGGTACTTCACAAAAATATGAAAAGATTATCAGAGAAACATAAACGTAAAACTTTTTAAAACCTTTTTTTTCCATTACGGCTCATAGTGGCTAAGGTACAGATTGGTTTGTAGTGAATATGATCATAGGTCTATTATTTCAAAGAGAATCTCTACTCCTGACTGTCATCTTATCATTTTGTAAAAAATGGACCTTTTTCCTCAGAGATAAAGATTTTGATTGAATCACATCTATTTATTAGTCTATCGAGCATGACCTCCATCATGTCATAAATGGAAGGTGACTTGGTGTCAAAGAGTCAAAGAATCAGCCTTGAACCCGGCAGGTCATTTATTAATGAAAGAAAAGATTGATTTCCTGTCATATGCATTTGTTCCACGTTGCTTTTCTTTAACAGCAGTTGTCTTTGGCGCGCGTCATGACCCAAACATTGCTTTCTAATAGTAAGTCTCACATTTAAATATATGCGTCCACAGGTAGATCTTTGATAGCTGTTTATTCAAAAGCAAAGAAAACTTGAAAAGAGGATATAACCTCGACTCAGAACTCTGGCGGGGTGGACTAAGATTGAAATTGGTCTGACTCTCTCTCTCTCTTGAATCGAGGGTCTATTGTAGTACGTCAAACAAAAGGTTTTTATCAGAGGCTCTTAATGTAACCCCCTCCCCTCACTCTCACGGCCACCAACTCGTTCTTCTCTTCCTCTCTTTTCTCATTCATTTATTCCACTGTGTGTGGAAATAGGCTGGGCAACAATTAATTTCAGAGTGAATTCAGGCAGGATCTATTACCCCTCTCTGCCTCTATTGCTCTAATGGAAATCTATTTCACTTCTCTTTTGTGTCCAATATAATTTAATGCCCATTTTATTAATGGCCTGAAATAATTACGGAAGGCTTTTGTGATTCTTGAGTATGTTTCATTTAATTGTGTAATAAATGTCTAATCAGGGCTCCCATCTGAAGCCATTATGGCATTAAAATTAACAATTACGCCACAAATGTCTTGGTGAATGCGTTGGGGTCTATAGAAATCGTTGCTGATAACAAGACACATATAAATCATTCATGAGAATTTTTTCAGAGAAAAGCGGAGTGAGAGATAGGAGGATGGGAGGGAGAAAAAAAGAAGTGGGGGAAGAAAAGAGGAGAAGAAAGAGGCTGAGTTTTCTTTATTCCATTGAAAAACCGGGGATGGCCAAAAGATAGGGCATTTTAAAACTGTGTCACCCTCTCCAGTTCCTTTCTTCCCCTGTCTCTCTCTATCTCCCTTTAATTTGCCTTCCTCTTTATTTTTGAAGTGACAGATTTCACTTTGGGAATTCATTAACCGTTAACTTTGGCGATAAAATATCTATCAGGCCCTCTGCCCGGTTCCTTTGCTAAGCTGCGTGGCGCTCCGGTTCAACGTTGTGGGTGACCGAAGGCAATTAAAGAGGCTTCACACTCTCTCACTCCCCCAGTGTCACTTTCTCAGTGAAAACAGGAAGGCTGCTCAACGTACCAGCAAGAATTGTTTTCTTAGTAGCCAAGTATACAAATTTCATGGTATGGGGAAACTCCATCTGCCACTAAAAACCCTCGTCAGTTCCTCTGTGTCATTTCCAAGCTAATATACTACAATTGGTTTTGGTGAATCTATTTTAATAGCATAAGGTTTTGGCCTTCTTTGTTCTCTATTACCATGATGCACAAAGGGCCTCCCCGGGCAGTGGATTGTACCCGGGTCCTAACTCTTTCAAGTGACGGAGTCAAGGGAAGGGACTTTGATGTGGATGACGTCTCATGTTAATAAGAGGCTTGATTTTATTATCAATCGAACACCCATTTTTGAATCAAGCAATCTTTCATAAGTTGGTGGATATCACCCATCTCTGACTCCATGTGAGCAGACCCACTGTTGGTCCTATACAGCTCCAGCACGGGATGAATATGATCGGGTGAAATGATTCGATACATTATATGCAGTGAAGCTGTAAGTTCTGTAGTATGTAGGATAAAATAATTGTTGTATTATATAAAGCTCTGTCGTGTGTATGGAGTCGGTTTATTGCAGTTTTAACTGTAATTCGACTAATTTTATATTCGTCTTTTATGTATTGGTTCTTTATGATTTAATTTTCCTTTTTTTTATGTAACTGTTACAGTCAATGATAGTGTTTTTTCTCAACCTCTAAATAAGCTGCATCTATCTAAGGTGTGATGGTAGTAACGTTGGCTAGTCACGGACCAATCGGATGATTTATGTGCCTTGGGGAGTGCAGGAAAAACAACCAAACAAATAAAAATGATTCAGTTGTCTTGTTCTTTTTTTCTAGTTGACTAACTGATTTGGCCTTTTCTCACTGGATGAGTGGATCCATTTTAAGTAGCCGAGTTCTGGGAAAATAAAGGAAAACTTAAGTGCCCGGCCCTTATCCTTACATTTGTGCTTTATTTAAACATATTGCCATATTCCAAAACAAAGATACAATTAAATAACCACAAAACAATTGTTATTCAGTGAACCTTCTGGGTTTCGGGGCCCTGGGGGTTTGCTCAGTAGGTAATGCAGGACTTTGACATACACAGTACATCTGAAGGACTGCAGCAGCTACATTAGGGAGAAAATGGGAAATAATAAATAATAATATATATAATAATAATAAAAGGTATAATGTGTCATAAACTTGTAGTTGTCACTGTTTCATTGTCACTGTTAAAAACAACATTAGTGTTGATGATTTGATAATCATTCTAATTCACTACAGTAGTAGTTGCTACATTTGTGAGGTATAGCTGCATCATGCCTCGTAAGATTAGTCATACCTTTGTGAAGAACTTATCAAATATTTATTGTCTCAAGTGTAAAAGGTGCAGAACTTTACAGGCTCACTAACTACTTTGCTGTTTGAAAAGTTTAGCAAACCCTCTCCAATATCATGTCCAGAAGCCTCTCATGATCAGATATTGTTCCAACGCCATTATCATGATATCAGAAGATATCCTTGATCATTCAGAATGATCCTTCAGCACATTAAAGAAAATGAAGAACCCATGTTGTGTGCTAATGCCAGCCCACACAGATGAATGGATCCAATGTATTAGCTTGATGTATGAATGAATCCATTTTTTTTTTTTTAAAGCATATCGTCATGTAACAAAACATGTGGTGACTGGAAAAGTTTGAAGTGTAACATGGACACAATGCTCAGGCAACACGTCGTTGAGGAGCGGCTGATACGTACACTTCAGATCAACCTGACTGTGATACAACGCAGCAATATGATCATTCAACAGTTGTAGCAAAGGACACTGTTGTGGGGTTCTTTCCAAGGCATCCCATAGACTGTTCAGTTGATGAATGCATTTTTTATCTCCCCAAAAGCCCCTGAATACACCAACAAGGCAGACTTTTCAAAAATGTAATGTAACCTTGGCGAAAATAAAATGTGGGCTGTCAAATTTTCGAGGAACTTTCAAATTTCTCCAAGTGGGTTATAATACCTTACTGACATATTGAAGCCAGTGGATGTCTGAAAGGTTCAAACAACCGGAACCTTCGCACTTATATGTGACTTTTGGCTTATTATTGTGACAATATTACACTAAAAACATCTGGTAGGAAAGACATGGCGATCCGAGATTGTGTACCATGGTTCAGGCATCTGCAGGATCTCTGACAGATGAATTGAATCATCATTTCAATACATTTGTATCGTTACGTTTAATATAAAATGGCTACTTTTTGACTGCGTCATTCGCATTTGGCTTACTTGTCACGTGTGCAGTTGTTTGAAATGTGTAATTATTAAAGTTATCATCTTTGGGGTGTCTTTGCGTCCTAGAGCTTAAGATGAATTAAATATAGCGTAAGGACCACGGTCCAGTTTCTGGTCGGGGACCTTTGTGCCACGCCATAACCATCTCTCTCTATTTCTATACTGTCAACTTTCCAATGAAGGCAAAAATACATTTGAAAAAATGGTATATCAGTCCTAGTTGATTTGGTTATTGCTGGTAATGGCAGGTGCTTTTTACCGCGCATTCTCACTCCCAACTCGTCAAATACGGCCGCTTGGTCAGTGTCCCTACGCGCGACACTATGACACTCCACGTACATCTCCAGCATCAGTTGTGCACGTGCAGGGTCCGCGCGGGCAGGAGGTCGAGTTGAATCGATGGGTCGAACAAACACAGGACTTTGACCGTAGCGTGTAAACCAAAAGTCAACTTATTATAACTTAACTTACGCATGTAATGTATTAAACATTTTCCTCAACCTAACCCAGTAGATTTGTTTGAAATCCCGACGACAACCACGCGTTGAAGTCTTTTGGACTACCCTGCATGTTGGGAAAATGAAGCGAACAGCTTGTGCGTTAAGAAGGACGTCCATATGTGACGAATACGAGGCGTGTTGGTCCCAGAGTTCCAATGGAAGTGACACATATCGACCAGTGAGGGCAGCAAAATGCCTCGAGCGGCTACTCTGTCCGAAAAATTTGTGGCGTCATGTTGTTCTAATAAAGAAGACAAATAACAATGTTATGCAATTGAAATGGAAATAGATTTTCTTGTATACATCATGACATGCAGTGATAGATTTTATGGTAACTCGCTGGTCATCACATCCAAATACCTCCTTGTCCTTATGTGCGTTCTAATATTGTTTCATACTCAAAAAATAAAATAGAAACATTGTTGTCTTTGGCTGAAATTTAACCAAAAACATGTGCAGTATATATGTGGAATGTATACAATAAGCTACAAATGAAAAATGTGCAAAATAAACTCAGCCCTTGAAGCTCTTGATGAATCCGCATGAGGAAGAGCTGTGTGCACACACAGGCACTGAGAGGGAAATGCCAAACTGAACACAAATCACCATCTCAGCTATATACTACATTTCTCCTTATTAGGGTTTCCTTTGTCCAAACAGATCTTCTGGTATTTAATTATGCATTTAACTGATGTGCAAATTAACCTTGGCATTTTCACAAAGGCACTTGTGTCTTTGTGATCACACCTCATACCTTTCCCCCCTCCTCTTCTTCCAACCAATTTAATTCCAAGCTCCAGATTTCATGGTCAATTTTATCTCGCTCACTCTCAAAGAGACCATCATCAATTCTTCACAACTTTTCATGTCCCCTTTCTCTGCAGATTCGCTGCGAAATTGCCTATTCAGGTTATTAAATAACTGTGACTGAAATAAATTTACGGCAACACCCTGTGCTTTGAATCTGTATTTGGGATGCTGACCTCCAGCAGCAATTAGTCTTACTCTTTGTTTATCCTTTACACAAATCACACAGCTCTTTTCATTCTGTATTTCACACTCATTGTTTCAGCCGAGTCAGAGGACTAAAACAGCCGGCACCCGCAGACATCGGGAAGTCAAGCCTCACTCTGCGCCATCTCAACCTCCTGTTTTCATCAAGTTCTGGTGAAATCAAGAAATTAAATAGTTATGAGCACACTTCAAGCAATGATGTCTAAACAGCTCGCATATTGTTCGTTTTTCTCAAAGGAGCTCCCACTAGAAATCAGTCTGAATGTGTGGATATCTCGTCAATAGATTTTTGTTGAACTGAATTTGTCTGGCGCCAAAGAGAAACTTCCGCGAATCAGCTATTAGTGCCCTTGTCAGATCCCTGTATTTTAATAAGGAGGTGGATAGTGGTGATATAGAAACATGCGTTTTAAGGTAAGACAGCTCACACTGCTACTGCGTGTTTATGGATATTTAATGAGTCGTGCAAATGTTTGTCAGGCTCTATGATTATCAGTTTGCCGCGCATTTAGAGTCTCAGTGTGGGACTTTGTGACAGCTGATAGAGATGTCAGACTGATGGCTTCGGACAGAAGATGCATCATGTTGTGAAGCTTGTAACGTTTCAGAAACTCTCTTTGTGTCTGTGGCAACAGAGAGACGTTCAAATTGAAGATAGACAACGAATTCGACGAAAAACAAACTTCACCATTATGTTAGTACGAAAATAACATCATGATCATGACGGTGACACAGGAAACAATAAAACACTACTTGTCATTCACAAAAATGAGCATGTGAGTGAATTTACTTATGCTGATCCAAAACAGCTTTCCGGGGTAAAACTTGTGTGACGCATTTGCCGCAATTTTTCGCAGTTCCGGTTAAGCGTTGCATGCTGTACGTGCTGACGTAGTTAGGCATATCAGACTCGTATGTTCTCCCCTAATAAATACCGATTATGACTGTGAGGTTTGGCATCTAGGTCTTGTACCTATTGAGGCTGAATGCACTTATTGTAAGTCGCTCTGAACAAAGGGGTCTGCCAATGAAATCTGTAATGATTGTTTCTTTGTTTTCCCTAAATAAGGTGAATTGTCATCTCTTTTTCTTCTGGCAACGCCGCTCTGTACTTCTCTATACTGGAAGAAGTAATAAAGATAAAGGCAATATCTTTATGACATTTAGTCACACAGTCTGAGTCCTTCCCTTTGTCTTTAAAGAGACCATGGGCTATAATTGGAGACCAGTGCACATCGTCTCTCGGCTGAGAGGGTAAATGAGGGATCCCTAGACTCCAGGATTACCCTATTATTGAGAAGACGTTCCACTAAGCCTCCACCACTGACACATATTCCTGTTCTATGGCCTATTCACTTTAAAATATGTCTTGTCAGGAGGCTTACAGAAATCTACATAATCCTTTTTCATCACAATTAAAGATACCACTGAACAATAAAATTGCTTGCTCTCTGGTTTGTTTCATGTTGCTTTGAGAAAAAAAGGGGTGAAGGAAATGCGGCTGAGCGTGGCTGAAGGTTGCAAAAGGCTGAAATGAATTTTGGATTGTGCCTGAGGAGAGCAAAGAACTTGATAACATCCTTTAACCTTTACAAGTGTACAGCGGTCTTTGGAAAGAGGAGTGCAGAGTGTGATGTTCGGTGATTTGTCTGGATTTTGGGATTTATTAACTGGTCATTATTAAGAAAAGCTTCTTCTCTCGTGACCAAAGTCTAGACTTTTGTCAAATGTTGGAATTTTGAGAAAAAAAAAAAAAGGGAATATTAAAGAAACTTCATCAAGATCAGTTGACCATAATCCTTCTTTTTTAAGCGCAGCGCTGATGCTAACATGTCAAACAGATGATCTGTAGGCTCGTATTTAGACAGGACCTCACTGGATCCAGTATTTGCCTTAGAGCCATCTGAATTCCTGCTTAGTACATTTATAACAAATGACAGTAATAATGTTGAGAAAATACAGCTTATTAATTACATTCCATCAAAGACTAAAAGCTTGTCTTCATGTACCTGAGATGAAGCACAACCTTTTCATTTCAATGAGCCATAGTATTACTGATGAATGTAGTGGAGTAAAATGTCCAAATATGTACGTCTGAAATGTGCACGTAGCAGCATACAATGAAAATACTCACCGCGAAGGAACTTTCTAAAGGAATGTTCACGGCCACTTTGTTGCTACAACTAATACATATTTCAAGGCTGAATAGGAACAATCTAGTGATGTTATGTGAGAAAGAATAAACACAAATTGCTATCAATAATCATAACGTAGACAGACAAAACCACATCTCTTTCTTCTTGTTCCGACTAATGGAAAACATGTAAGAACAGACGTCCATCATGTGTGACGGGGTTGCGGGATGGTTACCACGCTGTCTGTGCGGAGGACACGAGCTGTTCGCTGCAGCCGTATTTGCTTGCTCTGCCAATGTCATGTACATCATTTTATGTTACGTGCAACATTACATTATGTTTCATGTACATCAAGCACCGTGGAAACATCAAAGGTTCTGTCCACACATGAAAGTCAAAAGAGATTACAGCGAGGTCACAGGTTTATATCGCCTGCAGTGGCATTTTGTGTGTAGGGCAGAGAATTAATTACCGTTAAATTACTTGAGATAGTTTTTCAAAATCAAACAACGCCAGCTGATTTATTTTTTAGTAGACATTCATTTGTTCAGATATAAACATCTGCAGTCCAAGCATCAACAGCAGACTGGTAGTGCATTGAGAAAAGTAGTAGTGCTTTTGCACAAATTGTCCACATGACCCATGTGATTACAGCCTTGTGCATACTTACTTGTCATATCGCTCTTAGCCTAGATTGCCTACTTCAGGTGGTGGTTTCCTACGTTTCACAGAGTGACAAAAATGTCATGGAATGTGAATGAATGTGGGCATCTGGACATATAAATAGGTGGGAAGTATGAGTCGTGTGGCATACATTGCACACAGTGACTTTCTCCACGTCGTCTTTATTCTCATTTCCCGAGCAGAGCATTCAGTGAGCCTCATCACAGATGTGAAAAATGATATCCACAAAGATAGACAGCAGTTGCAAGATGGAGGGACTGAATTAAAAGTCCTCTGTTTCATTTTAGATTTTTATCCAAGAAAAGTCACCTGTATTCAGACACCCTTTCCATAAACAAGACGAGATAAGGTTCATTTAAAATGAAATGAATACAACAGAAAAATAGAAAAAGAGCCATTTTACAAAGTATTCAATGAGATACTTAGGTAGTATTTTGGGAGATCTTAAACAGGTTGAAAACCCTCCCAACACCAACACCACCCCCTCCCAACACCACCAACGTGCTTATTAGCACAGCTATGGCACTTACTTAAAAAAAAAAAAAAAAGAATGTGTCTTGTGGCTGTATTGCAGTGCAGTCTATTGAAGTCAAGGTCAGCGCAGGAATTGGTCAGAGCAGAAAGTCTCAGTCCTCTACATCAGATTCCTCGCTGCGTGACATGCGGTGAGTGCATAAAGCAGTCCTTGCTCTTTGACTGTGAGAGGCTGACACCAAAACATGACATCTGACACTGATGTTCTCCTGCTTTCCCGTGACCTGTAATGAAATGTTCAGGGTCAGCCGAGTCATTTACGAGCAGGTCGCCCCATTGCCTTACACTCCCAAAGTTTGTGACCTTTTTTAAGGAGTAGCAGCCATAAAGTTAACAAGGAACACACGAGCCACCGTCTCCCGTAGGATTATTTGAAGTACAGTGCAGTGTGGAGGGCACAGGGAGAAGGGCAAACATAATCTTGCTCAGAATGCCCAAAAGCCTGGGTTTTACACCTGTTGCTTCTTTCATCTCTTGTATCTTTATTCTCTGAGTCCTTACCTACGGTAGGAGGTCAGCTGATGTCATGACAGAAGCCCAGTCCCTAACACGCAGGATACACACGGCCTTCACTGTCACCACTCCATCCCTGTGAGAGCATCTTCAACCTGCCTCTGCTGCTGGAGAGCTATGTTGTGTCTTTGGTATGCTGCTGTTTGCTTTAAAGTCACATTGTAAGGTATTGCCTTTTTCACTTCATTGTGACTGCTTAAAATGAAGCAATGTCAACTTGTGATTCCTGACGACAGGTTTATTATGGACGTGAATTGTAAGCGGCTTCTTTTTCAGTTTGTTTCATTTCAAGCATTTCTTTTTGGATGAAGATGGGTGATCATTCATTCCTTTAGGTCTCATCTTGTATTTCACAAGAAAAAGCATGCAAACTCATTAGGGGTTTAGGAGGTGACAAATAATAAATAATAGATCAATATAGATTGATTTCACAACCACTACAACTGAAAACAGGTCATTACAATTCCGCTTCTGTCATTTTCAGTGAGCTTGGCATTTGCCCCCCTCTGAAGCGACGTGATTAAGCTACTGTAACAAGTGTTCAGTTTAACTACATCGTAAGTAACGTAGGCCCATTGTAGCTAAATGCATCCACCGCTGTTTCATAAACAAGTCTCATTTTCCAAAACAAATCCAAAAGCAAACTGTTAAACTATGTTGTGGTTATGACAGCATTAGCGTTGCTAATATTAGATTAGCATAAAGAAAATGGAACCATCCGGGACTAACGTTTTTGTGACGTTAGGTGGCAGTTTGGCTGAGGAGCTCAATCGTCGGCAAAATGGTAACGTTAGTCACGTTAAACGAGGAGTCCCACTAATGTCGGTAACGTTACCGGTGGAAATTGGAATAACAAGTACGCTAGCTAACGTTTGCCTCCATGGAAATAACGCTACATCAAAACAACTCAACTTTATCAGGCTCATAATTCAAGCAAATTAAGGTTATTATAGGCCACAAAAGGTGACAGGTTTGCATGGCTGCAAGAAAAGCACAAAAAAATTTAAAAGTAAAAAAATTAACAAAATATTCTGTAACACAATTATTATTCTTTTTTAAAAATCCCTTTAATCCTCTCGTGACACCTCGGTACAGTTAGTAGTTTATCAATTTCAGGTAGATTGGCAGTGTTTTATAACGTTTGTTTTAACAGGTCACTAAAAAGACGCCAGTTAATGAAATTCATTCAATCATTTTGTTTTCATCAGTTAGGGGGTTAGATTATAATTTATTTCAGTGTTATGGAGAATCAGAGTCACACCTAGAAAGGAAGTCGAGAAAAGTTGGAAATGATGTGTCCGTTTTAATTTCATAGCAGACTAATAAATAAACATCATAACAACAGATGTACAGAGGTAATGGCCAACATTATTCTCCCCTTTTGCAACAGTAAGTGCGTGTGCATGTGTGTGTGCGTCCGTGCATATGTGTGCGTCCGTGTGTGTGTGTGTGTGTGTGTGTGTGTGTGTGTGTGTCATGTGTGCTTGACTTTCTTTCTGAAGAAAGCCTGCCAGGCAGCAGTGACCTTATGCTTTTAGACTTCCACTTGCTTCCACTTGCCTTGACTCTCATGAGGAGGAATTATCCTCAAAGGGTATTTCTTGTATCATGTTAAAAGTTAACATGACCCGACGTAGATGTTAACATGATACACAATACGTATGTCAAAACGCATCAAATGTTCAAAGAGCTGTCCTGTTTGGATTCTTTCAACTGGCGTGGGAATTGTATTTTGTGCTTATTTTTTTATGTATCTATACTGTAAAGTACAATTGCATCTAATTGTTTTAATGTTAAATCCTTTTCTAAATGGATACCATTTACAGCATTTTGAGGATTTTAAGAAGAGAATGTATTGTATCCACTGTGGTGCTGTCGCAGAGTAGTTCCCACCAGTTTATATTATATATTATAAAGAAATGAGTAAAAGAAAACAAGTAACTAGTCCAGACCTACAAAAACATCTCAGATATATGATATAGTCTTAAATGAAATGTACACTCAGTGGCCACTTTATTAGGTACCCCTGCAGAATCTAATGCAATACAGCACAAGACCTCAGTCATACATTTTACCTTTAGAAAGATAATAATGTTCCGTTCTGATGGACACAATTATTGAGGTCATAGTTGTCACAGTGGTTGTGTTGTACTGGACTACATTATATAAAATGTGCTTCTAATATTCTTCCACAATCATGTTCGTAACATCTTAGAAACACATCTCAACATAAAGTGGTCCTACAACCCCAATAACAAACATAGATAAGTGAATACCTCTCTGATAGTGTCAATCAAAACTGAACATTATCGTCTCTGTAAAGGTAGAACGTATGGCTGAGCTGATGTATTGGATTGCATTTGATTCTACGTGTGTACCTAATGAAGTGGCCACTTACTAGGGACTTCTGTAGAAAAAAAAGCAAAAGACATTTAGCAAATTTGAAATGCTAAAGTGATATTACAAGAAAAAAACTTGATTATTTTCTAAGAATATAAAGTCATAAATCTGCGAGAAAATACTCAGAAACTCTCAGAAAATATTACACCCCCCCTTCCCTTAAAAAATTACAACGGCCCTAATGCGCTGTCGTAGGTATGTGCAAAGTTTAAATATAGGCTTATTAATACATTTGACCTCCCTGACCCTGACCCCCTCTGTGTTTTAAATCACTCCACATCTTAATGGAAGTTCCTATTCCTCCCAAGAAAAAACATAAAACCAGTCTTTAAATTACAAAATAGAAAAGTACAGCTAAAACAGTGACTTTACATGAGAAAGCTTCCCTAACTAACCTTTTTTTTTTATGTAATCTCTAACGGTACAAAGTTTTGAAGTTGTAGTTTTTGTGCCTGCAATCTGCAACCCTCAGGTCTTGCAAAATCGCACTTCTTGTTTTGTTGTTTACAGTGTAATCCTTGAAAGTAAAGCTAATTATCTTCAGAAGCATGTCTTCCAAATACCAATTTGTAACTGTCTGTGCAGCTGGGTGGTGTCTAGGAGGGATACAGGAGATTTCAGGAGGTAATCTCCATTTACACTGTGTTCTCAATGGCTGCTGGTGGCTTTGGTGTAGAGTGGATGTTAAACTCAGAAAAACAGTATTTTATTTATCTTCCAGGCAAAGGGAGATTGTCAGAACAGATGTCAGGGTGTCACAGCTGCTGTCGAGCCAGAAGTGAGTCATGAATCGCAGGCATTCAAATTCAAGTTGAGTCTGACTTAATATAACACGTCGAGTATGAAGTCCTCTAATTCGTGACTTATGGTGCTACATGTGGCATTTTCACATGAATAAAGAACATCTCATCCACGTTCAAACATAGCATAATCATGCCAAGCTGCTAAGACCATCACTGAGAACACAGCAGCCTTTTGTAGCCTCAAAACTGTATTTTACAGTTTGTCCCAAATGCTTGAATTTAACATAACATGTGCTGTACGGCACACTGACAGGTGGGGGAATGAGTAAAAGCTGGATAAAACAAGACACCACAGAGAGGGAGGACACAACCTGAGGTTCATGGTAATTACTTCTCCGTACTAACAGTGGCATGATTGTAGAGCAATAATAACAAGGTTTCACTTATACTAAACTGCATCAGAGAAGGTCACTGCATTTCCCTTGTTTGATCAATATGTTCTTTATTTGAAGGCCTCAGTTGGCTAATTGAACAGCATTGAAGCCCAGTAAGAAGCAGCACCAGAACAGTACCTAACTTTTACCTAACAGTAACGTTTTATTTTGGTCTGGGTGGAAAAAAAAAAAAAATTATTTTCATCAAACTAAAGTAAATCAGGGCTAGAACGATGTAACAAGTCATTTTGCGTCACGTCACTATAAGTCACAATCACTTGTGAAGTAATGTACAACAAGGTTCCCACTGTCTGTGTATGCAAAGCACTTTGACGACACATGATTACACGATATTACCACTACAGTCAGCCAAAATGGCCGCGCAGCACTGTGGCTTGGCCAATGTCGGTACTCTGTTTGGAACAGACTTTATTTGCATTGTGAGCCTTGACCAGACCTGCTGGTTACATTTGTCAGTGGCAGAATATGCCACTAATTGGCTGCATGTAATAAAAAAAAATGTAAAAAACGTCTGTGCTGTTCCTGGTTGGTTAGGTCGAAAACGTTTCAGCTTACTGAACCGTTAAAAGCTCTGTGTGTTGACACACACATATTTCAGCTCGAAAACGACTTTTACCAGTTACTGTACCGATCATTTCCCCTTTGAACTTTAACAGATATACTGTACTTGTATTCCCAAATATATTTAAAAAAAAATCTCTGGATCTCAGACAAAAGTTTCATTTATAAAAGTACTTTCGCCTGGTGGAGATAATGGCATAGCTCTTTACAGGAGACTTTAAAAAAAATCAAACTTAGAATGAAATTACCCATATAATAACGTGTGACCTCTACTTTCAGTTGTGGCAAATATGTTTTAGAGGTTGTGTGTCTCAAATGTATCCGCTGTTTTTGACTTGGATAAAAACCAACCTGATAACCTAATTGATGACCTAATTGATGACCTAATTGTCTTGTATCTCTGTTGTTTTACTCCATCATGATACTCATTGTCTATTAAACACACACAGCTCCGAGCCAATCAAACTGAACTGATGACTTCTGACCTTGATAAAGGGACGCTGAACCCCTAAGGTCTCATAAGCTTTGTGTTGATGGGTCAGGGAGAGAGTTAGCTTAGCATATAATTAATGTTTAATAACCCCTGGTTGTTTGTCAACACTTTTCCCACTGTCTTTTTCCATGCCTTATAATCTTCAGAGTGCCTGCAGGCACAGCATTCTCTGATAACATCTTAAGCCTCTTGTTCCAATACCCTGGCCTGGCAGTAACAACACTGGCCAGTCACTCATTTACAAGCAAAGATAAATGCACAGTCCTTAATCTGTCTCCAGTTAGGTCTCCGGCAACACAACACACAGGCCAGGCCCACGCCTTTAACTCCTCCTCGGGCTGAGCTGCTCCATCAGTCCTGCTGCTGCCATGTAGGCGGCCTCCGCTCTCACCTCTATCACCTGCCACACAGGTACACGGTGACAAGCACACACACAGCCAAGGGAAGGTCTCCCAGTAATTAGGATGGAATTGAAGAGCTTATGTGCGTGTTCATCATTTCATCACTGCTAAAGACACATTTTGTAGAAATAGCGTTCTTGTGTCTTTTGTCATTTTTCCACAATGCTATACACTTCTGGATGAGCAGCGTTCATTTTTAGTTGGACTGTTGATTGTACAAAACAAGGCTTTACGAAAGGGTGATGAGCATTTATCACTATTTTCTGGCATTGTATAGACCGAATAATGAATAGATTAATCATTGATAATGAAAATATTTGTTAGTTACAGCCTCAAAAGAACGATATAGTTTGCAATAAAATTGATAGCCATTATTTTGCCTAAATAACCTTCTGAACCAAACACTATCCCACTGAGAGACCTATTAAAAATGTATTTTGCCACAGGTACTTTTGATGTTTTGGCCTTTATTTGAAGGTCGACAGCCGAGGTAGACGGCAAACATAAGGGAGAGAGCAAGCGGGATGGCATGCAACAAACCGCAAACAAAACTGCTTGGTTAGGGTTAGTAAAAGATCCTGGTTTGGCTTGAAATAAGTAAGTTGTTATGTTATTGAAGTTATGAAGTAAGTTAAAATAAGTCAACGTTGACATTCCGTTTCAAACGGTCTCCCGGGTGAAAGTCCTGTGACTGTGTGACCCCTCCGGTCACGCTGACCTCCTCCATACGTTCACTACGTCCATACGATCCCATGTCAGAATCAAACTGGGGACATTGCAATTACTAAATAAAAATGGTGTTTGGAAGAAAAAAAGCTGAAGTCCAGTAAAAGAAATGAAGACAAATCTGCATGTGCATAGTCAAATAATATGTGGAAGTGTCATTGTGCCATCTGCCACAACCAAGCCTTTCTCTGTAATCAGTGTAAAACTATAAAAAAACATTTTAAAATTCATGAGCAAAGTAGAGTTTCTAAACATTTAGCTTGTCGATTTTAAATAGGGCTTGGAGGACTCATTAGTGGTTAAAAACATGTTCATTGTTATTAGTTATATTATATTATATGTGTTGCCACCAAAACAAAAAAACAAAACAGAAATATTATATCATGAAGTGATCTGGTGTATGTATAAAATAATAGA
Organism: Bovichtus diacanthus; assembly: GCA_943590825.1. NCBI lineage: Eukaryota > Metazoa > Chordata > Actinopteri > Perciformes > Bovichtidae > Bovichtus > Bovichtus diacanthus. The sequence goes on from CALSBV010011200.1 coordinate 22,105,346, forward strand.
TTTATACCACACTCGGGTCTGCATGCGTGAAGGAGGCGATTAGCGTAGCATAAGACAGCTCGCCTGAATTTGTGCAAAGTAAAAAAAAAATCAAACAAATGCCCAACATCTCCAAAGCTAATTCATTTACACATTGTAGCTCTATTTTTGAATCCATACACAGAGAGAACACATGTTGTGGTTTTATGGGGGGGTTGCAGGTAACTATTTCTTGAAGAACAAAAGCCGGGCGGATGGATAACTTGTCGTTCGCACGTTCCAGCATGTAACTCTGCCTATAGTTATCATTTTTACATTTCCGTTTGTGAACGGATTAAACAAATGAGATACAGCATTTTAATAAGTGAGCTTTACTGGCTTTTAGTCTTTATGCTAAGCTACGCTAGTTGCCTCATCTAACTCTTGGCAAGAAAGCCAATAATCATATTTTCCAAAATGTACTATTCCTTTTAAAATTGTGCTTGAAATTGTATTTCTTTGTATTTCTGCATCAAACATGGTTGCCCCCTTATTGGCTGGTGTACCAGTTACTCTGGTTGGTGTATTCCTCTCATTAGAAACCACATTTGTAACAGAATTCCTTGGTTTGAAACTGTTCCTGCGGTGGATTGTCAATATTTCTGTTTCAGTCACTCCTGAGCTCAGGCAATTTCAACTGTCAGGCAAGCACAACAAAATCACTGTCGGTGCCATATAATTATTGAGCAAGAAAGAAAGAAATAATTAAATGTGAGTCACTTACACAAGCTCATTAAAGCTTATGCTATCCACTCTATTTTCCTTTTGCTTTGAATGAGACAAAAGGAGAACAATATCCCATTAAAGGCTGTTTCCTCATCCTATTCATTTGAATTGGTGCTGAAGTGTCAGTGTTTTTCTGTGGATTAAAGTCTGATAGCACTTGCAGGAAGAATGATTCCCCCGTTTGAAGACTTGTGAATACACACAAAGAGAGACAGACAGCGAAAGGCAGAGAAGAACAGACAGGAAGAGAGACTGAGAGAGAACAGAAGAGTGGGAAACATAATGGAAGAATGATTCTAATGCACTGTCTGCAGAGGGTGAATTAGGAGGCAAATAGTGTGATTATTGTGTGATGTGTGTGGTGGTGGTAGAGTGGCGGTGATGGTGGGATCCTGCCAGCCCCAGGATGCAGATAGAAACCACCAGGGGTACAGGAGGGGAGCAGGCAATTGTGATTTATGGGTAGCAGCAGGCTGATAAGGCAGCTCCCTTCATTTAATGCCTTATCGGCTGCGTTAAAGAAAGGCCACAATTTGCAGCATTCTTAAAAGCCCCAGATGTGACTAATCTCTGCAACCTTCCAGACAATCTGTCTCAGGAAAAACTATAGATCACCCACTTGTCTTACTGATCTCGGCCTCTTCCCCCTTCAGTGTAACCACAGAGGAGAAAGGTGGAGGAAAAATGTGTGTTTGACTCCAACCTCAAACCGTATGTGCTAAGAGTGGAAAATAACATTAATAATAACACAGCTAAATAGATAGAAGATAGAAGTTGGTTTTATCAACTGGTTTGCCAACTTGATAAAATAGTAACATTTTACACTTAAATATTACACATTTACAACAGCAATTAAGTTTCAATAGAAATGGAATGCCACCATAAATCAACATAATTAGGAAACGTTTTAAAGAAATGTGTGTCTGCAAAGTTGCAAAATGCTGCTACCGAGCGTATCTGCATGAATATCTACTCCACACAACATCTTCTCATAGCAGGGGAAGCTTTAGGTTTAGGAACAAGTGAGGTTGCTAGGTTGAAAAAGGCAACTTTACTTTATCAACATTTAACCAAAACCACAAACTACGCCAACCTTAAAGTAATAGTTGGATATTTTGGGAAATGTGATTATTTCTCTTGCCGAGCGTTAGACGAGAAGATTGATACCACTCTCATGGCCGTACGCTAAATATGAAGCTACAACCATTTAGCTTAGCTTAGCATAAAGCCTGTAAAAAGCTTGTATCTTGTTTGTTTCATGTGTACAAAAACCGCAGTGTAAAAACGACAATTTGTTCTTTTTTTTAAACTTATGTGCCAGGCTTATTAATGTGTTAATGATCTTTAGAGCCGCTGGGGGGAGGATTGTGTTACCTTTGGACAGAGCTAGCTTTCCCCCGATGTTTCCAGTCTTTGTGCTTTACTAAGTTAAGCTAACAGTCTCCTGGCTGTAGCCTTTATATATAACGCGCACACCTGCCAACGCATTGTGTGGACCGGCGCGCCCAGGCGAGGTGATTGCTCAATCCAACTTGTGGTTGGAGGCAGGTACATAACAGCTTATATAGCCACAGGGATGTCTCTGAAAGACATGTTTTGCCGACCTGCAGCGTGGCGTATTTTCTTCTGTTTAATGTACATAACAGCAATCGTGGACTGGGCTCTGAGCTGCTGCTGCTGCTATGTGTAGATCACCCCGGGCTCCAGTGTCAAAGTCCTGTGCTTTGTACGGCCACCATCCCACCCCGACCACCTTTCTATGATTCATGTGAGGTACAAAAATGTAGCAGTTAACAGAAACAGAAGAGCAATATATTTCCAGCATATTTGGTCAAATAAATGTGTAGCATAAAGATTTGAGGACACAGGGTTGTTTTAAATGGATTCTCCTTGACGTGAAAGTGCACAGAGAAGAAAACAAACTGGAGTGGGAATCACTGATAGGGTTAAATATTCTCCATCAGAAAAAAAATCCTCCATACAGACGCTTTATGATTGAATTTCATTTGTAGACACACACACGTCTGCAGCACTGTCAGGTGTCTCGGCACTGTTCTACCAATAAAATGGAAACTTGACATAGCTGCGCCGCTGATCAATACTAATCACAGAAATAATTACTCACTGGAGCTTAGGTATGCCATTGATTTTTAAGGCAGTCGTTTGCATTACTTTATCCTATCTGATCTAAATAATCTTAAAGGGCCTCTTTTTTTTCTTCTTAAAGTTTAAGGTCCTCAGCCGCGTTGTGTAAAATGTATGAATGTCATTGCAAGGTCTAAACAATGTGTCCCGATGTATTGAGCAGCAGCTGTGGTGACTTTAATGTGCGTGGCTTTGTTTCTACGTCTGAACTTGGATAACCTGGGAAAAAAACCACTGACCTCGTACAAGAGCATGTGAATATTGATCAGTTGACTGACAAACAAAAGTGTGTTTTTCCCACGCAGCCTCAAATTAACCGGACAATACCGACACAACGGTAACCAGAGGCGAGTTCACACAATGCTTTGCATATTGATAACCAGTAAGTTTTTCCACTCCACTTGTTCACAAATCAAATAGCGATACGCCATCAGGCTTATTCCGCAGCTGCTAATAGTCATGTGCAAATATTGAGAAGGAAGTGGAGCGGTGTTCATCTTCGGGTCAATCATCTGCGACGTGACATTGCCTGGTAATCCCTCCTGCTCCATCATTCACCTCTGTGGTTAGCACGAGTCGCTACAATCCTCCAAATGTATGCCATGTTTGACTTTAAAGCACTTCTCTTTCTTTAAATTAAGTGCATATATTTATTTTTCATATGCCTCACTGTGTTCTACAAGTGTAATTAGTCTGGGATACTCAGTAGTTGATTTCCCCCCCAACCCCCACCCTCCATTCTTAAGTATTCATGAAAGCCAGTGATCTGACAAATGGAATTTTTCAGCACGGTAGCATCTTGCATCTCAGACCTTATTCCGACAGATAATCCTGTTTTAAATATCCGGCCTGGTTTACACAGCCCAGGTGGGGAAAGATCAGCAATTGCATTTGAACGCTGCACACTTATGCCTGTGTGTGCACCCTTGGCCTCTCACTCACCTACACTTAGTAAATTTACCCTCCTCTAATAAACTGCGAGGATGCTTGCTGCATTTTGTGTGGCATTCAGGGCTCGCCGGTCGCCTGGCCTCTTCTGTAACGTGAAATGTACGAGCGACTCACAGCGTCTGCCCCCAGGGCTGCTTCAGCTCTGACTTTGCTGTGCTGGTCTATTCACCAGGCTAATTCATCACGAGTGCCCCTCTTACACCAAGGTCAGCTCCATAATGAGGGGGGGGGGGTCAGCGTGATAAAGGCGAAGCTCTGATTGGATCCCATTAAAGGTCCAAAGATGACCACCTTACAGTTCTCTGTGACCTAACTCAACATGACCCTGTTGCTGTTATGTTCCCCACATCCAATGCACCACTTACCAGAGCTCTGGCAGCTTGCGTATTGTTTACTCTCCTCTCTTTGTTGTCACGGTCCACTGGGGAATATCCTACAAGTGAACTGGCATTTGACAGGGTTTGTATGATGTGGGAGGAGGAGGAGTGGCGCGCTGTGTTGGGAGTCACCTATTTCCTCAGGAGGCAGGGCCTTTTGGTCTGTTGGTCCACTCAGCCTCCTGCCCCCTCCTCTGTCTCCCTGTGTTTCCCCACCGCTCCAGCCCGCCTGCACGCCTGACAGACAGACAGATGCTATCTGCCGTGCATCTCCAGCTCTGGGCCTCTATCACTCTCCACAAACAGCCCATTGCTTGCACACAGGCTGCAAATTTTCGTCTGCCTCTCTGCCTTTAGATAAGGGGCAATATCAGTGACAGAACATATTTTATGTATGAAATGTAGCTCACAACAAGCAGTCAAGCATTAGGTTTGTTTAAATAGATGATTCTTATCGCTATTCTTTCAACACACAGTTTTGACATTGTTCTCTGTTTATTTTTCTTTGCACACAATTCTTTTTTTATGCTATCTTAGCCCCACAATTGGCTTTTAGAGAGGCTCCTGTCTGGGGGTTGAATTCATAGCTATTTTAATTATAGCCGCTCAGTACAGCAGGACAGACTGAGTGAGGAATATTTCCAGCCTCAGTTGTAGTTCTTCCTCCTAAACCCCATCCAGTCAACATAGCAGCGGATTATTTGGCGGGGATTTCTCTTGTCAAAGAAGCAACTCTTTTTCCTCCCACTGTTGGCTGTTGTTAGCATCAGATATTGGATGATTTCCATTTAGTGCTCAGGTTATGCTTGTCAGTTTGTGCCCAGCATTTTTGTAATGATGGAAATAAGATCTTACATATGCCATGAGTCTATCTGACATAATAGTTTGGATTGTGTGTGGGTGTGTGTTTGTGTTTCAGAGAGACGATGGTGGTAGAGGTGTCAGCGACAGAAACGTATTAGGAGATGTCAGTTTTAATATTTACATAGTAAGGCTGGGGGAAACTCAATACAGCATAGTATCGTGATAGTTTGGATGGCAATATAGTATCGATACACGGACGGCAAGTATGAATCTCTTATTATATAAATGATTAATATTGCATGTAAAAATGTAAACATTTGGGTAATAATTGCTGTTTTAGTCCATTATACAGTACTGAGTTTTATTCTGATGAGGTCAGCGGGATTGGCAGGCAGTTGGTCAAAATGAAGATCGGAGAACATTCAACATCGAAGAAAAGAAATCTGAAATGGGAGGAGAACATCCGACGTCTGAGAAATAAATTAAAAATGGGACAAAAACTTGACAAACCGCATAATTTGCAGGTAATGAAAAGGTAATAAATCGTAATGTATGTCAAGCAATACTCAGCATATCGCAAAATGTTTAAAATCGCAATATCGTATCGTGACTTAAGCATCGTCAGAATATCGTCTCGGGGGGGCCTCTGGTGAGTCCCACCCCTCTATGTAGTTAGCATACTACTTTTGCTTTTTATATGGATATTTAAATGCAGACAAATGCTGAATTTGTATAAAACCTAGTTCCATATTATTAACCACTGTATACTGTATATGTACATTGATTGGATATGGGTTTTTTTTTTGATAATTCGAGATTTGTTTTGTCATGAAAAGCTCTGCCCCAGTACGTCCTGCTGCCCCCTGTAAACCCCCCAAAAAGCGAAGCCTAACCCCCACCGCACAGACACACAGACACACAGGATGGAGGGGGGCATTCAGGTCATTACCATAACAAGCTGGCGTGTTTCTGAAGATACACTTGTTCAGAATAGACAGAAGCAAGAGGGGGGTAGGCCGGGGTGGCAACACAGGCCCAGTGTATTTCAATAACAACAGCCAGACACAAGGCCTATCTAGTCAGACTTTGAATGAAACACTTGGGCTCTGATGGAGCGATAAGACACAGATGCTAAAAAGGAGGACTGTTAAAACGGCCTCTTGACCCTCGCGTTGCTTTATTATCGGAGAGAAAAAACAAAACCGGACACATTAAACGTATAGTTTTATGACCCTTCTTAAACTTTTTTTTCTTTTGTAATTTATGTATACGAGTATTTAAATCATGGGGAAAAAAAGACTGCACCCTGTCTACCAATTTACTCTTGTGTAAACCTGAATTGTTAATTACATAGTGATCATTTTCACATGAATGACTCTGTGTTTACTGTGGGGGCGACTGATCTATCCCCGGGGAAGACCATGTCAAGTGCTTTACACATAAACAGATGTGTTTCTTTTTTTCTTCTTTTTAACACACAGGTAATCCTCGAGGTTAAATCTGGGCTACAGTGAAAAAGACCCCGCACCTTATTATTTGTACAGATAGAGCGCGCACTTAGATTCAGAGCGAGATGTCCTAAATCTCAGCTTGATTTCCTATGTTAACCGTGGCTTATAGCTTTGGCTGGGGCTGGATGCAGGAGAGCCCTGTTGAGAGTTAGTGGAGTAGTTGTAAATATGTGGTAACACTTTCAGTGGTAATCCTCCTGCACAAAGAATTGCCAGAGATTATGGACCGGTTGTCTGACAGAGAGAATCCTCCGGCACAATCAAATTCCTATGGCTGCTGAGATTTGTAGAGGGCACAATGCTGTACTGCTCGGCTCGCCAGTAATGTGAGGGCAAGCTGCTCCCTAGATGGAGAGCTAAGAAGCAAATATAGCATGAAGTACATATTAAGTAAACAGAGGGGGGCTAAAAAATATAGCATCGTAGCTGAGGACGGTAGTGTTTGACTTTTTTTTTTTTTTTTTTCAAAGGGAGACGGCTGTTGCTCACTTCACAATGCCAGTTTGACCCACGCCTGTTCTCTCCTGTTGATCTCCCCCGACCCTCCGCGCTGACCCCAGCCGAGGAGACGTGAGAAGCCGCAGCCTCCTCCTCCGAGCACTACACAATCGCCCTCCCTGACACATTTTGAGTGCGGTTTAAGGAAGTGAAGTGAAGAGAGAGTGTGAGGGAGCGAGAAACCCCAGCACAGCCCCACAGCCCCGAGGATGAATAGAAGATAGAAGCCCGTTTCATTTCGAAATCGGCCTCTGCACTTGGCTGAACCTACAATAAAAGTTGATAATTGAGAAGTGAAAGAGTGGGATCAATATGACTGTGGAGAAAAAAAAAAAAAAAAAAAAAAAAAAAAAATGGAGGCTCGGGCTTATGTTTAATGCAGTTTAACTGATATTTAATATTTTCTGCTTTCTCTCTCTTCTTCTCCCTTTGTCCACATTAAAATACTTCAAAAAGAATTCTAATAAAGTGGAAATTAAAAGGAGCGTAGATTGGGGTTGGAAAGAGAGGCCTCTAATCCCGCTATCTCTTAATAATTCAAAGTCTCTTTTATTTTCTGAATAAAAAGCGGAATTAATCTGGCACTGTGAAGCTGTCCTCTCTTCTCACTGTTTAAATAAATCCCCATTCGTACATTAGACGCGAGGAGGCCGGCTCTGGCTCCTCGCCAAGCTCTGTGTCAATTCCCTCCTGCCTCTTTTCCTTTCTCTCCCAGCCCCTCTTTATTCCCTTTCTTTTGCTTTCTGCCAGGGAGGGACCTATGAGAGAAGCCATGCCACCAGAGAGCTGCTATCTCCAGAACCTGCTCAGCACACAGGCCTATCACAGGCAGCTAAGACCACTTAGCTCAGGCCGCCAAAAGGCACCCTTATGAAACTTTACCCACATATTAGGGCACTGTGAAGCCAAATGATATATTACAAAGGCATTGTGTAAGGAGGTGACCATTTATAGCATTTATATAAGGCTGCCCCAGCTGCCAGAAGAGTTACTATTTTGGCCTTTAACAGAAATAGAAAGCATTTCATCCTTTAGCCAATAAGTTACACATAGAATATTTTTATTGTACTAATAATAAACACACAGTCAATTCTAATAATGAATTATATCATTACGCGTTTTGTTTCATTTTAAGATTTAGCCAGTGTTTCTGCACAAGAGAAAATTTCAACAATTCAACAATAAGTCCATTCAAACAAAAGGACGGCTAAGTCGCGCAGCTTTTCACAAGACAAAAGACAAGCCTTTGAAAAGTGACACCATGAAATAAAAGGAGCTTAGGCTCCGAGAGTAAAACTGAGTGAACGCAGTAGACGGAGGAGTGGGGATATAGGGACAGGCCTGGGCATGAGTGCGCGGGCCTGCAGGCTTCTTGATTAGCGCTGCCCTCTCTATCAGTTCGCAGACTGCCCGTCTTCAGAAACCTCTCGGCAGCAGGTCTCCCCTCCGCGTCCGAGGACTCCTCCTCTGGCGGTGCTGTGGGGTAGGAAGCTGCTGTAGTCGACACGCTGGTGCTCTCTGCATCCCAATGATGCATCTGCAGAGATGAGCGGCGAGGCTGTCCTTGCTCTGATAGACGCCCTTTGTGGCACTCTAGCATCTAAGATCCTCAGCTCGATCCTGGATCAGCCTTCTCCTCTGTGGTTCGGAGATTTATGGCATTGCCCTCCCCCTCCCCCCCTCCCTACTCTCTTCTTCTGCAAACTGCCCACACTTACGATTGTGACGATACTTCCCTCAGAGACTCATGGCTGAAAGACAAACAATAGCTTCAGACTCTTCACATTTTCTTCGGCGACTATTCATCCGAGCGAGATGCCGCGTTTGAGAAAGCACCCCAGTGTCATCCAATTGGCTGTTTATGCTTCAACAATATGCTGGAAAATATCAGTATCTACTCAAGGTGAAGCCTTGGACTTCTGCACCCTATAACCAATACACACATCTCATTTTTATGTGTTGAAAACAGCTTGATTTTGTGAGGCTGTTGGAAATTAGATTGACATGCCCGGTCGAGGGCCAAGTCTTTTTTTTTTTTTTTTAAAACAGCATGATTCTTTTTTCCACTGCTATATTGCACCTTGCAGAAATCTCTACTTTATATTACCAAATGATAAAAATAACAAAATATCAAGAGAAGTAGGAAATAGAGGAGGCCCGGAGGGAAAGTGTAAAGGTGTGTCTTAAGTTCCCTGAAGGCAACGAAAACTCATTTTCACTGAGGTGTGCGCTATTTTTATTTATGTACCTCCTTCGCTCTGTTTCTTCATACATACTGTTTGTGGGGCTATCATTATAGCAGACAGAAAGGTGGGGGTGAAAACTATTTGCATTAGCATCACTGTCTGACTCCAGGCACTAAGCAATGATACTTTATTCCATATCATTCAGAGGGCCATTATCACTCTCCCCCTCTGTCCCCTCTTCCAGCAGGGAGCTCACACACACACATGCACACGCAATTACACGACGCGCCGCACACACTATTCCCATCCAGCCCTATCGCGGATAGCATCTCGTGCAACACTGGCACAGAGGTACAGGACGGGAGAGGGAAGTGGAGGGGAGGGACATTTCCGGAGGGGGGTCCTGGCATGTAATTGTCCTGGTGAGCACTCAATAGCACCTTAAACCAAGCAGGCAATCTACAAAGCTGTGCAGTGAAGGAGGGAAAGGCCCTGTGGCTATGGGGACCCTAATAGGAACTTCTTTCTCACAGAGATAAATGGAGAAAGTTCCTTTTATTTATCGGTAGCTGCTGTTTGGGACTGGGGCTATCAAAGCGCAGCAGTGCTATTTATCCCTCCAAAAAGGATTCGTCCGACACAGGGCTGAGGGCGAAAGAGGGAAAGAGAAGGCTAAGGAGGGGGGCGACCACTGGAAATTGGCAGAAACAGAAGGTCAAACTGTTTATCTTTTTATTCCCATGTCTCTCTCTCTCTCGCCTTCATTCTTCTACAACTGTCCTCTCTCAGTTTACCTGTTGTGGGGAGATACACAGCCAGCCGCAGTAATGAAACTCTTTTGGTAGCTGTATGGAAAGCAGGCGGGTTTATGTCCACAGAAATTCAGTGAAAGATCAAACCGGCAGGGTTAAGCCAATATAATGCAGTTAAGGTGAGTAAGTAATTTGTTTTCATACACTCTTAAAGTCAGGAAAGTACAGTGAAATTGAAAAGGAGGAATGAATTGCAGATCAATAAATTAACGGCAAAAAGACACGACCTCCATCCTTGGCAGGCAAATTGCTTTGCTTTGACAGTGACTTTAACATGCGAATACATATGTTAGCTTATCAAACTAAGACGCCATAGCAGGAAGTGGGCCCTCAACCATTCCTCACCTGACTCATTATTAAAACAACAGTGAGTGCAATGACACATGCACCGGTGCTTGTACCCTCTGTGTCCTTCCGAGCATCACACGGAGAACAGCTCCACTGTGATAAAGCATTAATTTCGCCGTGGATGACAGAGCTTTGTTAAACAAGCAGCGACACGTCAGCCGTCATGACCCTGCTGACACATAAGCCACAAGGCTCAATACAAAGAGGGGTTTGAAAAGTTGTGTTTTCATCTTATGTCCTGAGCTAATGTTTAGTCGCAGATTTTTCCAAAAAAAAAGAAACACTTCTAATATTTCAGTGAGATATTTTTCATCGCAAAAAGTCCCCACATCTAAACAACACAATAGGTCGTTTGGCATTGCCAGAGAGCATATTTGGTGTTGCTTTCAAAAACAACCAATATGACTGTTCCAAAAGTGATTCATGTGCACTTTCTGATCCTCTATGGTTGAGGTTTGGTTTAAGCTGCACTATATATATATATATATATATATATATATATATATATATTTTCATTTTAACAATGGATAAAATGACAGTGGAATGTTAAAGGGGTTGCTTAAAGTGATGAACCCACAGAAAATCATCGCCCAATTCTGCAGAGCCTTTTAGTGACTTTCAGCTCGTTGTTTTGGTTCAATCTCACAGTTCTCACCATCGTCGTTTCAAGCCATAGCAGGCAGCCGTTTGTCGCGAAAAACCTCTGACAAACTCAAGGTATGCTACCTGCCCAGTATACTACCTGGCTAGCCTGTCCATTTAAGTCCAGGTAGGGAGATCGGGGTGGACAAACAAAGCCAGGACACTGCTGTTTGTGTCACGTGTCAAACCGAAAGTCAACATTGACAAATTTAAATTTACATACGAAAGTTAACTTACGTAACATACTTAACTTACATCACTTATAAAACACAACTTATACGTAACTTAAGTTAGGTCACACGTTATTTCATTATTTCAACCCAAACCACGATCTTTTACTAAACCTAACCAAATAGTTTTGCTTTAATTCACAATGTCAATCACATGTTTAAAACTGTAATGCGGGAGTAAATACGTTTCTCTTGAAACATAATTGAGAATGCTGTTTCGTCGTATGGGAGCGAATAGTTGGTCAACATGGTGGAGGATATAACTAAAACGATAGGTGAAGACCAAAACAGAGCTAAAAGGAGAGTGAATATTGGACTTATATTCATCAGGTGGACAAAAACAACACAGTAACAAAAATGTAACCAGGCAATTGTTTGCTTTTTTACGTGGCAATGTTGTCTTCCATCAGTGCTGCTGTACGTTCTATTATTGAGAGTTTCTTTAATTGTTTTGTTTTTTTGAAGAAGTGAAACATGTACCTGGGGTTTACTGTCCATATATTAATATCTTAGTATTATATATAAGCACTACAGTACTTGTGAACAGAATTTGAACCCATCATAACTTTAACAAATTTAACAACAACTAGAATGGCACTTGGAGAGTGGAGACCTCCGCCAAGGCCAAATCTATCTCACAATGTTAACAAAAGTGAAAAACGATTTGTGTAGCTGCCTCATGATTCCGGTCCGCTCCAAAATTGAATGGCTTCTTCCTTGGCCAATGCTACACCATTTTAACAAGTTTCATGAAAAACGGGCGAGTAGTTTTTCCGTAATTCTGCTTACAAACAAACCGAACCGAAAACATAATCTCCTTAGAGGTAATACTCGATTTGTTAGCTTTAAAAAAAAAAAAAAACGTGAAATGTGTCCAGTGTAGCATCATGGGTGCAATATGTCATTGTAATGGTTTCCCTCTTTTCAATATCCACCCACTCTTTTCTTTCATGTCAAATTTCCAACTGTTAGCTGTACTCTCTGCTGCCAGCGCATCCTGTCCATCCTCAAAGCTTGCCACTCGACTGGCCTCAGTCCGTCAGGCTAGTGACGTTTAACCTGCAGCTGCTCAGTGCTGCTGGGAAAAGGCTGCTTATACCAGAAATGCTAAGTAATCAACAATGTTAGAATATTGTCATTTGTCAGTAGTTGTGCTTTATTACAGATGTCGATGTGATTTTGAAGTGAAGTGTGTAACTTACAGTTTCACTTTGGTAAACTTTGCGACCTAGCGATGGATTGTACATTTTCTAAATTAATTTAAAATCAATATTGAGTTATTGTATATCCATGAAACTTAAATGTAAAAAATCGTACCATTTAAGTCAAGCAATATTAGCCATGTGTCCCAATTCTGCCAACAACATGTGGAAGCGACTTCACGGCAGTGATAGATAATCAAAGCAATCTCAAATTAATGTCATCACTCCCTGGCTCATTTACATCAGTCTCATCTACAGTAGGTGACCTGGCAGAAGGAGCTCAATGGGCGGCTCTCTTTGAAGCCAAGCGTGGTTTAGGAGGTGAAGGAGGACTGGGCAAAGCGCACACTGGTGATGAATGACTTCACTGATCCATTACTGTCTATTTTAGTCCCGTAATCCAAGTGGGAATGCCCACATCAAAGCCTGGCTCCTTCCTTAGAGGAATTCCCCTCATACTTGGACATGCAAATGAGCAGGGCCTCCTCCAGGCCCCCACACCTGATTGAGGCGTGCAACGCCATTGCCAACGACGTGCCATGGGAATTACATACCAAGGGATGGCATCCAATTGGACCAAACTCTCCCTAAGCAATTTGCTTTGGCATTATTCACTGGCATAGTCAGGCATGGCAGCACTTCCTTTATTTCACGGCCATGCTGCAAGATTTCTGGCTGGACCTCGCTTGGAAGCCATATTATGGCTGAGAAAGGAGGAAAAGAGGGATTTGTTTTTTCACAAAAGAAAAGAGCACGGATCTGTGTCAGTGTCTCTGCTCATTCAGGTTTTGGGGATGTTTTCACTTGTTGCCTGAGCTTATGATGAGATGTTCATGATTTTCTTCCTGTCCCTGATCCTATTTGAACAAAACAATTGTCGCTTCTCAGAGTTAGCTCTGCCAAACAAGTTTTTACTTCCCAGGAACAAAGGAACCGCATCCATATGATAATCCAAGAGCTACTGCTACAATGCTAATTCATTTGTTTGATTCAAGTGCAGTGCAAAAGTACAAAAATGTGCAACCCGTCTCCTACAGAATGACGTTCCCGTACAACTAAACTGCGGTCTCAATTACATTGTTTCTACCGGATTACATTTGCAGTTTTAAACACGTACTTAATGTTGTAAATTGAAACAAAACAAAACAGAAATGCAACAAAACTACTTGGCTATCTTTAGTAAAAGATCATGTTTTGGCTTAAAATAAGTACATTTGTAATGGTCTTTAAATTACGGACATAAATGTTCAACTTTTGGTTTCCTTCTGGACACGAACAGAGGTCTCCTGGGTGAAGGTCATGTGTCTGATGGATCCATCCACCCGGACCTCCTCCATATCAGCACTTCTGTGGGCTTTGATTGGAAACGGATTTGTGATACATCAAAAATCCGAACATACATTCCCCTCAAAACGAAATTGACAATGCATTTTCATTGACCAGGCTGAAATGTGTGTAACCTTTGGCCTTCACTCTTTCAACTGCACCCACCCAAATCCCCGTCACACAAATACAGCACATGGGAGATAGCCATCCACAAATAAATTAAAGATATAAAAAAATGCATGTTAACAAACTGATGGATCCTCAAACTTTTAGTGAGTTTTGCTGTCCCAGAAAGAGAAGAGGCGCTTGTGTGAATTTCTGAGTCTTAAAAAAAGAAGGTCACGCAGCTCCCTGGACACCACAGCCAATGAAATGGCGAGGGCACAAGGGAAGAGTAAAATATATTTAAGCGAGCAGTTCTTGGCAGGAAAGAGAATTTATGTACATGTAGATGAGAGGGAAGAAAACGGGTCAGTGGCTGTGATAGACCGTCTTTTTGGAGAAGAGACCTGGCTGGGGGAGCAGGAGCACACGTTTCATTTCTGCTCAGCCCTGCATTCACCAGCCAGAGCAGCACACGGCTGTGCCTTACAGTGAGGAGTCTCTTCACTTCAGGGTCACAAAGTGGGGTTTTCTTTGCGTGTAGATAATGAGATAGCAAATGGGCGAGTGCCACAGCTCTTTTCTTGAAAAGCTCTTATAATGTGGCTCTTACACCTCTGTGGGTTCACGCTTTAGCTGGGCTCTGCTCGCACACTCCTGCCATAATTAATTTGTCTTAATTGCCCTGCGGCTCTGGTCGCTGTCCCAACATTATTTCTCCACTCTCTGCAGATTTAACATTTTAAAAAAAATCTCCCCGATCAGTCAGCAGGGGGACTGGAAAAACAGAGAGCCTTTTGTGTTGTGAACAAAGTAGACCAAACAACCACAACATGAGCTTTTGTGTTGTCATCACAGCAATAATGATTCTTACTTTTAAAAAAGAAAAGACTGACTTCCCATTAATACAAATGTATTCTACCATTGACAGTTTCTCTTTTGAATATAAATTGTGGCATTTTCTTGTTAAGAAATATATTCAAATTAGGGTTGATTCAAAATTATGAAAACATTTTTTCCCATTTACTTAGTAGTGTCTATACACGTAGTTTGATATTACTATGTATAATAAGCAGGTGAAGATGTATTTAGATATTGAACTCAAAATGAACAATACTACAATGTAAACTACCCCATCACAAGTAAATCCTGCTTTCAAAATGTGTAAAATCGTTCTCCTTGTCCTAAGAAATGTATATCCAAAATGTTAACGTTTCACGAGCTAATAAAAACAGCCTTTTTTTTCTCCAACTATTTTATAAGGCATTTTTCCGATAATCAAATTAAATGAATTGAATCTGAAAAGATCACCAAAGTTGGAGATACAAGAGTTTTACTGGACAATGACAGTATGTAAGTATCATCAGAAAAAATGTACTTTGTGGAATATCAAAGTACTGTACAGAAGAAACACCCCTGTCAGTGTTATAGAATGATACATTATATTATTGGATAATTATAGGCTTAATGATGTTTAATCAGCATGGTGGAGCTCATTTTAACAACAACAATTAAATTAGCATTACATTTTATAGGAAAATCATATGGTATAAAAACCTACAATTATCTGCAAAGTAAGTATGTGACAGACACATGAAGTGGAGTAAGTCAGAAATAGAAAAGCAGAATAAAATGGAAATATTCTACTTGAATAAATGTACTTGTACACATGAACACAGACAAGATGCGGTGGGAGTTTTTTACATGTCATTTTAATAATGGTGGAGTGCCACAAAATTCCTTTTACTCTTGTTGTATTATAGTGGAGGCAGAAATCAAAACCAGGGCAAATAAAACCCAAACTATGTGGATGGATGGCTAAATACCACAAGTGGAATTAGGATATTGCGTTTTCAATGAAGCAGAATTTTAAATAAATGTTTTGGATTTGGATTTTTTTTCTTTCTATTATGAGCCAACCTCCACACCTTGTTCTTTGGCAAAATGCCCTTCTATCCTCTTCCACTAGGATTCCCCACCCAGAAAGCCCTGTCTGGCAGATTTGTGCCTTTCTTGTGCTCCTTTCATCGAGCAGAGAATGCAGCTGAAAGGCAGGGCAGGCTTCCTCGCTGCCCCGGGACCAGTCCAAATTGTAATCCTATTCCTCTGTTTATCAAAAAAGAGGGAGAGAGCAGAGAGAGGGAGGCATTGAGCTGACAGCTTGATTGTGATGCTCCTGTCTGATAACTCAGCTAACCTTATCCATCTATTTCACCTCAACCTTGCAGCCATGTCCCCAACCCCCTTCCACCTGCTTCATCCTCTCCCCTGTGAGAGCCACACAGACACACACACACACATACACACACACACACACACACACAGGCTTACCTTGCACACTCTCTCTCTCCCTCTCTTTCTCTCCCTCTTTTTCTCTCTCTCGTTCCCGTAATACACACACACAAATAATCACTGCACACCTCTGACCCCTTTATCGAGTGTCGGTGTTAATCCTCATCTCTCTGCTGAATGCAGAGCACAATCACAGAGACCCGCAGGACCTGCAGTTAGCGCTGTGGTTAAGTAGCCCACGGTAAAGAAGTCTGTGATAAAGGTGGCACAAAGGGTCAGTAGCTGCTAGGAGCACGGGCCCGAGCCCATGACTGGCCATGGCCTTGAGGCAGGACAAAGAGGCGGGGTGCGGAGGACGTGCAGAGTAATAGAAGGATTGGAGAGGAAGTGGAGGACAAAGAGAGGATGTGCGCGGCAAGGGTTAGGCTAATATACTGGGATAAGGTGTGAGCATGTGCGATCATAAAAAAAAATCTATCTTCAGTCTCTCAAGTTGTACGTTAAAAATCTACAGTGCTGAATGTATTATAGGGTTTTCAAAGCCCCCCAAGACACTTTTCATGTACTATTTTATAAAGAAATGGAACTATATCTTAGCTATATTTGTTCAGATTTGAGAAAAGTGGCACCATTGAAAGTAAGCAGAATAAGCTATCGACAGTTCCAGTTTGCAATGTACAGACAACTATCACTGGATTACTTTGATACTGAAGAAAACGTGAAAAACATGATGATTCTCAGGCACGTTCTGGAGTAATAAGGAGCGTTTTATTTAACTAGATGTATGAACGTTCATTTGCAAAGAACATCTGAGAAAGTGTGAGTCCCACTGAATTTTTGATTGAGTTATGACGATGTCAATTTTTAACAAATTGCAGCAATCAGGATAATTGTCTCCATGCTGCGAACTGCAAGCAGGTTAAACTACAATAACTAACTTGTGTTTTTTACTTAAAACACCGCAACGCACCTGTCCCTTGCTTAGGGTACCATTATCTCAGATGTTCATTGCAAAAGAACATCCATGAATCCGCCTAAAGAAAACGCTCCTCACAACTCCAAAACTTGCCTGAGAATCACCATGTTCTGAAGTTTTCTTCAGTATCAAAGTAACCCAGTGACAGTTGTCCGTACATTCATTGGCACATAGCAAAGTGGAACTGCTAGAAGCTAACTTTGCCTTTAAACCTCTGCATTAAAGGTTAGAATTGAACTACCATGTACATTAGTCAGTCTGGCAGCCGTCATATGTCAGCTAAAGTAACAGATGTTTTGCAATTAATATCATCTAATTACTGTACAATGAAAAATGACACGCTTCCCGTTACATTAAAGCTTCCGGGGGATTTTTTGCGTTGATGGACTGTGGTGTGTTGATAAGTAACATATTTAAATCGAAGCCATTTGCGGGTTTTATGTTAACATCCGGCGACTGTGATTCAGCGAATCAATCAAGCGCAGCACAGGTAGCTTTAATGATATTCTCCTATGTTCCCAAAACATTCATCTTCTCTGTTCATTCCTGCTCTGAGGATTGTCCTTGGGACACCCATATGACACATGACGACATGCACCGAGCCAGCGCGAAGACACAGGCGGACCCACGTATACAAACACACATGCACGCTCACAGACAGACACACACACTCTAGACAGCTTCACTGTCAGAGATAAATGATGCCTGACACTGTGGCCTGGAGAAATGGGCTGACTGAGCAGCAGTGAGATGAAGATACTTCTCACAAAGGTTCCCTGAGCCAAACAAGTAGTGTCCCTGGGAAACCTGGACGCTGACTTCTGTAGCTCGAGGGCCACGTGTCAGTCAAAACATCCTCCAAACAACCACTTTGAAAGCTGACGAACTTTATCGCCCAGACACAAACTTGTAGATTGACAACTTAATGGCAGGAAGTGTTCAGTCCATAGCACAAGTTTGAATAAAGACGGGGGAAAAAAACATCATTCAAAAACAAATCAGGGAATTGTGCATTTATTTCACATTAATAGACTTATTACCGCACGTCTATGATATTCATGAATAATTTTTTTTCAGATTTAATTGCCGGAGCCAATGCTTGCCTCTGATTCTTCTGTTGACAAAGACTGATGTGAGTTCAAGACGATACAGAGGACTTTTAATGTGATGTCTGTCTTTTGTGCGGCGAAACAATAGCAGCTGTAGCTCAGGGGCTTCTCTGTGTTGTGGGAGCCCCAAACACAGACAGGAAGGGAAGACTATACGCAGTGTTCAGAGATCTATCCCCTTTAGGATGATCAGATCAGTCAGTCAGAAGGCCCCACCGCGGGCGCCCAGGGTCAAGGGCCACGCCAGTCAAGACAAGACACAACAGAGGCCCCGTCTCTACAGTACGTGTGGGGTGATTGTGTAAAAATGCACGCAGGAGAACTGTTCAAAACTGTGTTGTGTGAGCTTTATCACCGTTGAAATAGGACACAATGACAGAAAAAAAGAAAAGAAAGAAAGAACAGAATAAAATGTAAAACTGCTCCAAGTGCCTCCTTCTAAAAATATCTGCAGAGGGAGGGAGGATGAAAAAAAATAAGTGTGAAAAATAGAAAAAGGAAACAGGCCTTTTTACAACTTTAAAGAGAAAGAGGCTGTGGAGTGAGCGGGAGAAAATATTTACTCAGGGAATTAGTTCAGGATCATTGTGTGCGTGCAGGGCTTTAGTTCCCTGGCTCCATTTCAAGGCCCAAGTGGCTCAACTGGAGCTCCCTCCAGGGCAGGCCTAATTATCACAGGGCTAGGGCCATTAAAATGCTTAACTAACCTCGTTTCTCCAAAACGCACAGATTAACGCCAGCCTCCAGCAAAGTGTCGGGAATAACCCTGCTGCCTAATACCCTCTTTGATTTTTTTTTTTCTTCTCTAGTGTGGAGAGGCGAGGACTGGTGTGGTAATAGTTGTGGATGGATAAGAATGCTGAAAGTTACGGTCCTATCAACCCCCTCCTTTCACTATGAATGCTGCACAGGCTGCAGGAGGCACATGAGGAAACACAGGTAGTACTGAAGAGTAGACTGTGTACCTGAATATCCAGCACGGATACATGATGCGCCACAACATCACACTGTCAGTGATGATATGCGAGGGTAGTGAACGTATCCAGCTGTGTCATGTGCATAGAAGCTCTTTAAAACTGTCCACCACTACTATCATAGTCTGATGACGCCCTTGTCTTCCTTTAAAATTCAATTAGCCACTGATTTATTGTGCTGGTTGTACTGCGATCTGAACTGAGCCTAAGGATCAAATTGTTTCTCTCTACTTAAGTAGAGTGCATGTAGAGTGCATGAAGAGGACGTCTGATGGAATCAATCCTGCTCAGCCAGAAGAGCAGTTTCAGCGTGTCGTAGCAGGTAAACCACAGGTGTAATTAATCACAGTAGCTATGGCGCCAGCCTAAATGTTATATGTGTTTTTTTTTCCTGCAATAACAGGTCTTAATTAGCCCAATTACTATACACTCATGTTTTCTGTGAAAAAGCTTCCTTAGTGTTTCAACTAGTACTAGTACTAGTATCACTAAAGGATTGTGTAGTGATTCACTCAACCTAAACTAGAGACCATCCTACTTCCCGGCAACCTTGCTCAAACTACGGCCATCTTTGAAGGAGCTTGCATATTAGAATTTATGATATTATGCAGCCCTGCTTGCTCGGAACAGGCCCGGTTGCTTGGCCACCGGTAGAGCTGCGTGTAGCTTTTTCGAGAAGCGCTCATCCAATAAACTTTCAACACTGCGCTTCTTTGGGTCCTGAGCAACACAACCGTCAAGTCGATCGGATGAATGGTTGTCGAGAAAATAACGAATAAATATGTTCAGTAATGAACTTTTCTTGCTGGTACACTGAAAATGTAAAAAATATATGATACCATGTCATTTAAAACAGGGTTCACAATACAGGGAACTACCTGGAGCTCGGCTCCCCTGAAAGAGACATACATGAGCTGCCGAGAAAGCCCCATTTAAGAAATGTAGGGGGAGTTCTAAAATATCGTTATTTTCGGTGGAACTGGGGTTTTTTTCTGTATAAATTTATATTTTTCTGTATATGTGTTTGTAACATGGCGTTGAGGCCTATGAAGTTGGCCTAATTCAGCAATCCGCTAATGGTGGCTAACGTATTCGCCAACATAGAATTGTACTCACATGTGGCGAGTCTTCCTCCGGGTCTTTCTTTATCTGTTCTTGAATGTAAGGGACAGTAATATTGTAGCGAGCGACGGACAGCGAGCTGTACCCAGCATGCCGTTCGGCGGTGCGACAGTTAATAGGGGTCCCCTCTTAATACACTAAGTATTTAAATAGTGCTCATTTGAATGTGTAGTGATTTACTAACTTTAAAAACAACAAAATAATTAGTATATGTAGAATAGAAGTCATCCATTCTATACCGGATGTAAATACACCAGTATAGATCTACTGGACTTCATTTCTGCATTTGAAATGTGCTGTTTCATTAGTCAAATTTAGCAGAGATCCACCACAGAGTGAGGGGGCTTGGGCCAGGTGACACCAAAACAACAACAAAAATTAACTTTTCAATTGAAATGAAAGATTTTTCAGAGATAGCTATCATTCAAATCTCTCCAGATGACTTTGATCAAGTATTTCCTCCTGCTTCAAATAAAGCAGAAATACAGATATCAGTGAAGGCTGAATATACTTCAATCGAATGTGCAAGATGATACAAACGCTGTGCATTCAGTACAATACAAGTCCATGCATACAATACATACACTAGAGACAAAGGAGTTGCTGGGAAGTATGGGCCTCTGAATAACATGTGAAAAAGTAAAGCTCACCTTTAAAATAAGACCTATATAAGGCCACGGTTATTGCACATCTTTATATGTCTTAACAAATCTGTTCAGTACGCAATATTCAAAATCACTGCATGTATTGAACAGGAAACAAGGTCATTTGTATGCAGTGCGCTGTATAATGAATATAATTAATCTTGGCAATAAGACCCCACGCCTATACAGATGCCGATCATGTTTTAGCACTGCTCTAAATGAATTTGTTGTGCTACCCACTTTGTCTTTCAGGCATTGAGAAGACATGAATGAAGTGTCTGATAGCAGGATCACGGTCTTTGTTCAGGATAACACGAGGATTCATTGGTTCATTTAAACAACTGTCTAAAAATCTGTGCTATAGTGAGCATGATTATATTTCAAAAAGCCTTTTTCTTTTTTAAACAAGCAGGGTGTCTTGATCTTAAGGAAATCAAATTAAACTCAAATTGAATCTGGATGACTGGAACGATGTGGTTTATCCTTACATTCCAATTCAATACAACCCTGTGAAGTGTTTTGTAAGTGTAACCCATTGCTCTCTTTTCTACCACCTTATCATTTTTAGCTTTGTCTTGTATGTACACGCATATCTCTTTATTTCTATTTATTGTTGTATTGAAACTGTTGAATATTATCAACATACAGCACAACCAGATTTAATTTGCCGGTTGCCAGTTTCTGCACAGTACAACTGCTAAGAAATTTTAAAAAATGGGGACTCATTAATGTGGTCTCGCCCTTTTTTACTCTCTTACAGGACAACAACTTTCAGACATTTAAAAAAAATCTTTCATCTCCAATTATATCGTGCTATTCATCATTCTATCAAAGTATTATTCGTATGAACACTGTTGTATCCAATGACAGGTGGCGGCTCCCTTTAGGGAACCATCACACTCTCACAATTGTGATGCATTGAGTAGGCAGTTTCAGAAAATAATGCTGATGTAATTGGGAAGCAGATGCTAACAGGTAGCAAAGTAAACTGGGACTGACTTTTCATTTGATTCAACTCAAGGACTGTGAGAGAGTCATATGTCACTGAGATTAGTATTAGCAGTTTATGCCATTGATATACAATGTCAATGTCCCATCTCAATCATAGCATACTATACATTAATGTGCTCAACGCTTATTTACACTTTGACTTAAAGCTAACATCTCAAAGACCTCTGTTTTGTTCTCTTTGGTGGCACCTATGGCGATAAGCGGTAATTGCAAGTGTGTTTTTGGATCGCACTGTTTTTTAACTTTCATCGTCTGTAGTCATCCCTCTTTTCTTTGTTTGATCGGCCATAGTAAGCATTTACTCCCAACGCTAACAGAGACACAAAAAAACGACACACACACGGCTCTTTAAATGGCTACGGCTGAGCCAGCGGCTAGCAGCTAACGGTGCTAACAGCTAAAACAATGCAAACAACAACAACAACAGTGCTGACAGATCTAACAGTGTGAACCTGAAGGGGAACCGGAGGGTGGGCGTATGTCGGGAAGGAGTTGTCAGCAGTAACCACAATATGAGCGCAGTGCTGAGCGCCGGCCAATAGCTAGTCAGACATGCGCTAACATGCACGCTCAGCCGGACCGGCTTTGGAAACAAAGCACAGAGAAGCTCGGATTACAACACACACAGAGGGAGAGTGACTTAATTATCTGCTCAAGTGGAAATTACGCCGCTATATCTTTACATTTGCTGCTATATTAATGCTCTGAATATCAAATTGAGAACATATAAAGATCCATAAAGGCACGTATGAAAGAGGTCAACATCTGCAGCTGCACTTTATAGTGAGTTTCAGCTAATACTTGACTCTTAGTGCTCTCATGGTGTCCTTTTAGCCGCAGCAGGTAGCTGTTTTCAGAGAAAACAATCTAAAACCTCAATGTACAAAAAGGAGTTGGTAAAGATCAGAAAACAGAGTTACAGAAGAGTGAATGTCAGTTTTACATTCATCAGGTGGCCAGAAACACGACTCCAAATGAACGATAGTGTTGCTGTGTACTGTAACTGCTGATTTTTAACAAACTCGCCAAATTAGACAAAATGTCAATGTTTTGTTCACAACTTGTTTCTACTGCCTTCAAGTTGACAAAAATAAATCAGTTATTGCAAATTCAACCATACCGGGCTTCCATGTGTAGATATTGTACCAAGAAAACTGAAATTGAAACTACGGTGACGCAGAATATTATTATATCAACAATAGATTGTCTAGCAATCGGGCAGGATTTATGAATCGATACCCCTGGTACATACCTGTCATCCCCGTATGTAGACCTTAGATCTTAAAGTGTAAAAAACAAAAGGCCAAAATGTTCTTGTTCATTCATGTTGTTGTGAATGTTAGTGTCGTAAGGATCAAATGTGTCTTCGGGATATGCTTTCATACACGGAATATTGTGAAATTAATATTTCTTCCATGCTTGTAGAGCTCATTAATTCATTCATTTTTGCTTATTCTCATTTACTGTAAAGTCTGTGTTTAATGTCCTGTAGTCTTTCTGTCTCCTCTCCTTTTCTGCCCTTTTGTCAATTTCATAGACTCCCAGCCCTTTGTGCCTCTCACCGACATTACAGTATGCTACCGCTAATGCTGGGATTCAAAGGAAAATACAACTGTGTGTGTGTACTGTTTGCCTGAATTAAAGAAGCATGAGCATTGCTAATTATTTTAGTTATTCCACAAATAATCCTTTTAGTCACTTTTTGCCTCGGAAAATGGGAGAAAAATGCGGTAATAAATAAATAAACCCCCAAATAAATAGAGACTGATTTGAATGCGGTGTCAGGGGAGATGTAGTGCAAAGGCGCGATAATAGCTAAGCTAGCTTATAACATCTTTGTTTTCACTGAGCACTGTGCTGCGGTCTCTGGGGCCACAAGAGGATTTTTGGCAAAGCTGTTCTTTTCAAGGTCCACACTTTGCAAACACTCAAGGAGGCTTCTCTGTGCTATCAGTGAATCAGGATCCACTTACACTCTCATAGTATAGGAGGTGGAAAAGGCTACTCACATTCAATGACTTTCCCCACGGACACACGTTAGTGTATTTAACACTAGGGGACGGCTAAACGAAAAACAATGAAGCCAAATAGTAGTCTTTTTAGGGAGATTAGTTCCACATTTTAAGGCCTTGAATGGAGTGCTGCATCCTGGATATTATTCTGCTCCACAAGCAAACAACACTCTCTGCTAAGACACTGAGAATTTATTGTGACTTCTTACATCCACAGTAAATTTATTGTTGTTTCTCAGAATTTCATTCTGCTCTCCGTTTTGACAGAAATAAATGACTTTGGGACCTTGAAGGTTTAATTTGAAATAGCACATGTCTTGCAGTCAAGATGCCGGAGTGAAACAATTGCTTTTCAGCTGGTAACCAGACATGGCGGAGCAGAAGTCAGGCATAATATTTATTTCCCTGCCCCTGGAGATGTGGCACACTCATCCAATTCATCCATGTCTCCATCAGAGAAGAATGAAAGCGTGGCCACAAAAAAAAAAAAAAAAAGAGTCCTTTTCATTACAGCAACATGGATCATTTATCTTGTTGAGTTTGCTCCATCACATGTCATCGATTACGAGAGTTTCTTGAAACAGAGGAGCAGCAGAGTTCAGGTCTCGTGTAGGAAGGTCCAACACAACAACTCATCATCTAAAATGTGGAGAGGACAGCTGTTACTCTCTGCTGTGTTCACACAGTAGTGCAGAAGGCATGAAGAGAAGGACAACATGAATAAGCAGGCTGTACTCTCCAACAATAATCTGTATAGGTCGTCTGTGCAAGCAGCTTATTACGACTAATAATTACGTTTGTTATTAGGCGGCGACCTCTAGATGCCTTAGTAATTATGACGGGAGTAAAGGAGGAAGTTCGGTGCCTCGTGTAAAACAAATCATTTGAATTTACGTACTTAATTTATGTCACATATCTAGCATACTTAACTGACGGACTGGTGTTTGTGTCCCGTGTGAGACCATAGTCTTTTTCTTTTTACTTTTTCACGTAACGTACTTAACTTATGTCCCGTACGTAACATACTTAACTTATGGACTTCACTTAAGTTACGTAACAAACATACTTATTTGCGCCTGTTGCTGGTAACTCTCCAATGATCATATATGACATTTTGGGGGTCATTGACAAACAGCCTATTGTGTCGTTTAGGTATAAGGAGGTTTTGGAATAAGTTAGCTTAACATAACTACGTAAAATCATTTTCATCATATTTGTACTGAGACAAGAAAAGCAAGACGTACTTTAATCTTAAAAGCTCACGTGGTTTCCTGCAGAAACCGCTCCTCTCGACTCTTCTGTAGCCAGCATAAGCTCAGCCTTGACTGTGATTTCATCTTCAATTCAAAAACATAACCTCTGTGGTGCTGCAGCATTGACTGTTCCCTCCTATTAAATTACTGTTATTATCAAATATTACCTAACAGCTGATAAGAGGACTCACCTAAACGCATATCTCTTAAAACATGTAAGATGTAAGCGCGGCCTTACATCTAAGATGGACGGAAATAATTGGATACCTCGACACTTTGGTGTACATCACCTGTTGTGTACGGCTGCTTCACAATCCTTGACATTGTGTATACTTCACCTTATAACACAACATTGTTCATGAAGCATTTGATCACGTCTTTTCTACATCATAGTAATATAAGGACACATTCCTATAAAAAGGAAGTTTTCTCTCTCCAGTGTCAAAATTAGAATGGGAAAATGTTGTGACATTTGCTTTTTGGCAAACTGACCGTTGCTCAATTTTAATTGGACTCATTAACCGCCCACTTGTATACTAGGATCGTATCGCTTCGTGTTACCAACTTTTACATTCGACAGCCCTCTGAGAGTGAAAAGCTCAGCTGTCCATCTCAGCCTGATTAGTATTCTGCCCATGAAATGGTTTAAACCTCATCCCCTATCCATCTATCTAGCAAAAGATATGAGATAACTTTTTTTTCTTCTCAACAGATGATATTAAGTGCCTCCTATTATCTCAGTAGGTCTGTATCATATTAGAATCTGCAATCGCAGGTCAGAAAGTATACGCCGCTCTTGTCTCGGCCGGTGCTGCAGAATTACTTTCCTGCACACAATGGCTGAATGGGTTGAGGCTTTGTCATTTAAACTGCATAAAGAGGCCAGAAATTGATTTTTATTGTAGATCTTCATATCTAATAAAGCTCTGAGGATCCCCTTTCTTTATTGTCTGAATGGCCAGTGAATGCTTTCAATCTTCTTCTCTGTTTCATGCATAAAAGTGGTGCCCGGAATGATAGGAGGAGAATGAGAGGGAGGGGTGCTCTCGTGCAAGTGAAAAGCATCCCTTCTCTTTTTCTCCTCTCCTTGGAAACTAGACCTGGGGAGGACGGGAAAGGTGAAGGAGCTGGGGGTAATTGAAAAGTGAAATGTTTTTTTCCTTCCTCTTTAGAAAGAATGTGTCTTTTTCAAAGGGAAAACATAACCAGGATTCACTTCTGCTAAAGAAATCCCCTTTAGGAGCGTCCACAGCACAGAAAGTCCACACAGATATCAATCCTCTTTCATTGAAGGTTGGGAAAGATTTCAGCCTATTTTCTCATTACTGCAGTTAACATGTATTTGCAAATTATAACTTTGCTGGTTGCATGGAAAATGTGGGTAAGTTTTTGACAAATGCAAACTTCCTTTCTACTTTAAGCTGTACCATATGATAGGAAAATGCCTGCACACTGTCAAGAAGTAGAAGAGGAAGAAAGGTCTTTTTAAGTGTTTATTGATGTAGTTGTCAATAACTTTAAATCCTCTGTGAAGCATCCATAGCTGGAAGCTGGCTTTTAAACAGACAGCGATACAGCATGGACAATATAACACAGGTTAAATTATATAATATATATCTTTGTCGCTGCAGTTATAATAGTTAATGTAGCTGTATATTAATAAAACCTTAAAAACAAACATATATCTGCTTATATCTAAATATGAATGCGTTGTGAGCAATTCATTACATGGTTAAATACTGCTCTTACATGATAAATAGGGTGGTGAACCGACAGCGGTTTGTGAATCATCCAATCATTCAATTACTTCAATCAATCCGGAAACAAAAAACCCTGAAAAACGGGTCAGAATTAAACATTTTCAGGTTCTGTTGGCTTTTAAAAAGTAAAAAATGACTCCGTGTTTTCTTGTTTTCGTCTTGAATTGGCAACTCTAATAAAATGCTGATGTACACAGCGGAGAAACAGTACAAAACAAAATAACAGAAAAAAACATAAGACTTGTTCTTTGGTTATGGTTTTTCTCATTTATTAAACCAGTCATTTCAGGACAAAAACAAGAAAACACGCAGTCATTTGACTTTTTCTACAAAAGACCAAAAAACTGAATTCTGACGCGTTTTTCAGGGAGTTTCTAACAACATAGAAGTAACATAATTCAACTTCGGAAACTTTAATATGTTAAACTTTTCTGAAGGTTTATATGTATCAGTCATGTTTATAAACACAATGGTTAAATTGATATTTCAAAAGTTATTACTTCAGAAACATTAAACAGTATAATATTTTATGATACTTTTGTATCATATACATTTTTTATGTTTTTTTTTATAAAACAAGACTACTTCATGTTAGTGTTGCAAATTACAATTCTGATTCACTTATCAGAATTGATCATAAAGCGAGCTATCCACATTACAGACCAATAATAAACATTCTGAGAGACTGCGAGCAAGTTGTATTCACAACAGTTTGTCTTTTGAAAGAATTTTGGAAACTGCTTTCCCTTTGATTGTTCTCACTCTTATATTTTTATACTAAAAAAAAATGACATCATTTGTACTGTTTTTCAATAACATCATTGATTCAAAGTTCACCTAAAGTCCTTAGTATCAACACGATTTACCAAGTTCAGAGATGAACTATTGTTGACCCTCCTGAAGGAGTGGACTAAAAACCCTGGGCCCCTTTAAGGTGATTGAGTGGGGAATAGATACAATAAAGATACAGCGTCAATAGTTTACGTGTAATGCTAATAACAGAGGCAGGTAAAATGTTAGAGCTGTGGGTGCAGGAGGGCGACGAGAGATTGCTCCGTCACATGTCATGGGGTACATGAGTATTTTTGAAAACTTGAGAAAGACGCATGTATAAAGCAGTTGAACATAATTATGGTCAGACCTGGCTTATTGATATTTTTCACCAAGATAAATGATTATATAGCAAGTTATTATGAAGACACAGACAACACTGTTGACATGAAAATGCACCGTAAAAGCTTTATGTTCAGTGCACGTACAGCACTGTATATGTCCTACATGCAGTATATTCAGATATGTAGCAGTTCAGTGTAAGCCTTTATTTTGAGTTAATGAGATGCATAGAAATCAAGGCAGAAGTGTAATTACTCCAAAAGCACACAAGGATTAGTTGTTTTGCACAAAAACTGAATTGACTGTTTGATTTGACTCAACAAATCTGGAAGTTATGAAACAAAAACTGGCCCCTGTTGCTCGTGTGATGAAGCAGATGAACTGTGCAACGTTGTGGAATACCGTTTGCCTTCAGCCCATCAAAATGCATCAGAAATCGTGGATTTGTAGACATGATTTTATTTCTAAAATGAACATAACCTGTCAAATTAACGACTCTGCCTGTAAGAAACATAATAAGAAAAATAAAATGCTCTGATCTGAATATGATTTGAATGAAAAATGAAAGACGCACATGCCCCTGTTCATCCCAGTGCTGCTCCAAACAAATCATTTTCTGCTCGCTTGTTTAAACGAAATGTTATGCAAATGCTCATCTCACCTAACTGCGCACTCCTCCCTCGTTTTTCTCATTTTAGGTGATCGCAAATATGTAAACAAAATTTGTTTTCATGCATTTGAATATGATTAATTATCACAGAGTAATCCAGCTGCACTTGTAAAGACTTTTCAGACGAGATTAGGAATTTCAAAGTGACAACCATGATAGATGGGAGCATTCTGTAAATCGTAGATTAAAGGTCACAGCGATGAACGGAAAAACTCACAAGGCATCGTTTAAGTTGAGGCAGATGCAATCAAAGCTGTGCAGCAAATAGACGAGCGCCTCAAACAGGCAAAATGATTATGGAAATGCGTATCTGCACACAACTAAACATATGGCAGTGCCTAATGCCATATAACACTAGGGGCTGGGTTTAATCAAACTTCACCAATTAAAAATACAAATGATATGCAAACATCTGAAAGTCTGAAGAGAAAATGAGGAGGATTGTTATTAATGATAGGGAAGGAATCTATCTCCTCTAATTCTCTGAATGTTTCCTCCACTGCTCTCCTTTCTGCAGATAAGACTGATCGTCATCACTGAATAGTTTTAACAAGCAAACATGCCAAGTGGAAAAATGGCACCATG
Source organism: Bovichtus diacanthus (assembly GCA_943590825.1). Classification (NCBI taxonomy): domain Eukaryota; kingdom Metazoa; phylum Chordata; class Actinopteri; order Perciformes; family Bovichtidae; genus Bovichtus; species Bovichtus diacanthus. Next base: position 22,134,745 of record CALSBV010011200.1, read on the forward strand.
TCAAAAAAATAAATATGGACTACATAGGGAATTTACAACAGCATGAATTTATATGCAAAAAAATAACAAAATATATTCCATTTTTGAAAGAATTTAAAGTCTGCAGTTTTTAGATTAGTTCCAATTGGTAGTTTGAAAAAAAAAAAAAAAAAAAAAAACAGGGTTCACTCCATTTAGATTATTTGACTCGTATATTTGTTTCAACATTTACACAACCATAACCTGAGCTTGTGGCACCGGGATTGTAGAGCAGTTGTTCCAAACTGCTTTTGCCCACGTACTCAGAACACATCAGCAGTCATGTTATACGTGTTGGAATTGTTTTGAAACTGGATATTATTTAACACTATAAACCACGTAAAAGTACATACACTATGTATTTCATTCAAGGCTGTGACCCTTGAATCGTCCATACGTAGGCGTGGGCTGCGGTCAAGTCCTTTTTTGCTTTGAAAAGTTCCTAAGTGGGTAAAATTACCCAGAAGTATCTAAATGGCAGCCACGATAAGTGCTAATGAAAAGAGCTTCAATGCTTCCTTTCTTATCTCCTTTAGCGTAGAGTACACTGGACCCTCCTTTACCTAAGGAAAGGAGATTGTGCCTTCCAACAATTTAGCAACATTTAAAGTGACGCACGTCAATCACAATGTCAACGGTTCTCTTTTCTTAAATTCTTATGAATTCTCCTTCACATCAAAAGTGGTTAAGTAAAGACATAGGACGTCATTTATTTTTTTGGACTATTTGACGGCAGTGTACCGTAAGTTCCGGACTATTCAGCGCATCTGAATATAAGCCGCACCCACTGAATTTTTTAAAAATATGTATTTTGTACATAAATAAGCCGCACATGTCTATAAGCCGCAGGTGCCTACCGGTACATTGAAACAAATGAACTTTACACAGGCTTTAACGAAACACGGCTTGGAACAAAAATAAATAGGCTTTTAAACGCCTTCAACTTGAAAGCTGCATCATATGCCTTTCTCCGTGTCTTTGCCATGATGAGGGTGACAAAATGACCGTAATCAGAATCGTGACCATTCATAATGTCCGCTGTTTAAAATGTCCGCTGTTCATAATGTCCGCTGCTGAAGACATTCCAAGAACTAATAATGCAATTGAAGGTTGGCATAATGTTTTTAGAGGTTCATTTGGTACACTGAATGAAACACCGAGAAATTTCGTAAAAAAGTTAATTACCGTAATGAATGGGAAGTTTGAGCGCGCTCGATTTACGTCACATTATGTGACGGTGCTCAGTTTTTTGGCGACATGAAGCTTGCGAAAGCGGGAAAAATCCATAAATTAGCCGCGTCATTGTATAAACCGCGAGGTTCAAAGTGTGGGAAAAAAGTAGCGGCTTGTAGTCCGGAAATTACGGTAGGTCTCTATTTTATCAACACCTCTGCTCAGTGGCTCGCCAGTTGTGTTACTAACATTCAGTATTTTACAAAATAAAGTTGTGTTTTTATCAAATTTCTTCAAAAGAAGTGACACAGACACCTGGGGTAATATTCCAGTTCAGTAAGACTGCAACTAACAATTATATGATATCTGTTGATTAGTCTGCAGATTATTTTCTCTATTAATAAATCATTTATTTTACAAAACGTCGAAAAAATGGTGAACATCAATTACAGCTGATTCCATTCCATTTCACCCAAGCCCAAGTTCACATATTCAAATCGATTGTCTTGTCCAACCAACAGACAAAAACCCAAGGACATTTAGTGTATCAGAGATGACGGTTATTCATATTTGAGAAGCTAGAACTGCAGAATTTGGGGCATTTTTGCTTCAAAATATAACTTAAAAGACATTTTATTAGTAGAGGATGACAAATGTTTCGCAATCCCTGATAACACACCAAAGATCAATCATGGTCATAAAGTAGGAGTATCCTGTGTGCGTGGAGACCTCAAGGGCAGAGAGGAAACATTCTGATGCTCGTATTCATATTCATACACTGATCTGCATATCAGGCCGCTGGGGGAGGAGAGACACAGAGGAAGCACATGGAAGCACTGCAGCTCAGTAAAGCCTTGTGTTTCCATCAGCAGCTCAGAATAATTCAAAGTTAATGACAACAAATCAAAACATCCTTGTGTATGAATGTGCTAACTTTAATAAAATGCATTTGAAAAAAATAAAAATAAACTATTTTGATGTCCGTATGATTAGATTTTATTAAAAGTTAACAAGTTTAAAGGAGGAAAGGGAAAGGAAACTTTCTAAGTGAGGATTGAATGGTGCATTTAGTGTGCAGATATCTTCCTGTTTATGCACTGTACCTTATTTTTGCCTCCATAAATGTGCAAGATTCCAATAAACATTTAAACAGGAGTCGATATTGCTCCTTCTTAGGAGAAACTGTTGCCTGCGACAGAGTGTGTCGGCATGGAGTCATGGGTATTTGTGAAGAATTTGGATCCCTTAATGACATGCGACTTGATTCAGGTGTCTGCCTCCATATCTGCACTGATGTCAGTATTACTCCAGCAGCGCACACACACAGACACACACACACAGACACACACACACATACACACATACACACGGTATCGAGCTCAATCATCCCTCCCTGAATGAACAGTGTTGTTATTCCATCAGCTGGTACAGTGTGTATACAAACCAAATCCATTTAAAATCCTGCAATACTTTCACAAAAATATAGACTCACAGTATATAGCATTGCATTTATGGTCACACAGGTTAAGTGAATGTAGGTCTATATATGTGGCCGGAAAAATACATTACCTCTTGATCAAATCTTGAATATTTTTGTGGTTTTCTCTGCACATTTATGAAGCGCACAGGAAGTGGAAATCGGCTGTCCGCACATCAAATTTAAAAGAAATCAGTGCATTTTTGTAAACAAATTTCTTTGTGTATTTAAAAAAGAGAATTAAGAATGATGCTCCTCTTGCATGTGTTTCATGATGTTTTCAAGAATGTGTTTCTTCTTCTATCGTGTCAGCATTACATTACTTTACTTATCCTCCACGACTTACTGTAAGCTTTAATGTATGTGAACATCTCCAAGTAAATCATAATATTTTTACTCTAAGCTGCTCCGCAGCACAGGCAAAGGTGAACCTGCCACTTGTCCATTATAGACATGACACGGGTACCCCCACCCCCCCCTCGGTCCCTCAGGAGAAGGTAGGGATGTAGGGTGTGGAGGGGAGAGGGTGAGGGAGGGAGGAGGGGGGGGCTTTGAGAGGATTCTTTATGCAGCTCTGTGTATTGCTTTCATGTTGTCCAGCCGGTAACTAAGTTGGGTTGCCCGGAGCAATGGCTAATTCACACCCTCAGATCACGAGCATGAAATGAGAGAGCAGGGAGCGCTAAAGCCCTGGGGTTAATGATAGCTGCCTGGCACCATACACCCAACACCCCTCCATATAAATCTGGTCAAATGGTTTCATTTTTAGATGATCCCCAGAATCTCCTGCACACACTTAAGTGAGGGGGAGAAGCTAAACAGGACACACCTGAGATAGTTAGGTGTGATTTTAGTGATGGTAGAGAAATAAATAAAAGTCATCAGGCTGTGCAGTTGAGTTTTATTTTGAAGCTGCCTTCTTACACACACTTATTGGTGTAAGTGAAGCTCTGCATTCTTTGTATTATCCTAATGCAAGCTCCATGAATGGACAGCCCACACACGAGCCATTTTGTCATGATGGAAGCGCTTTTTTTTTTTCTACGGAGATCAGCTAAATAAAGAAATAAATATTTAAAAGAAGAATACAACAGTGAAGGACTTTAAAAATCTTTTACCCCTCAGTCGAACAAGCTTGTGGAAGACCCCCTCCCTTTCCACTACCCCCACCACCCCTTTTCCCCCAAAACCCCTCTTTAAAGTTATTTCAAATTTCCCAGCAAGGCTTTGAGAAATCTGTTTGTTTGAGGGCAGCATTAGATGTGACCAGCGTTTTATTGTGACATAAAACCGCATTTCTTCCTTGGCAGATTAAAAATAAAATCGGTTAATAAGAAAAGCTGTCAGCAGCAGAAAATGGCTGACATAATCCGTTTATCCTCCAAGCAATAAAGATATTGGTCCTTGGGAGTCTATCTTTCCTCTTATGTTATTTCGCCCAAAACATTATCTTCTATGCATTCAGATGGATTAAGAAGTCATATGGGAGATAGAAAGGAAATGACAGATACAAAAAAAAATATAATATTGCTTTTCATTCCACATCACACGCGTTCACAGGAGGCTACACATGTGATCCTGCGTTAAGTTAATGAATAAATAAATGTAAAAAAAACTGAGGAAAGGAAGAAAAGGAAACAGGTCACGAGCAGCTATCCACAACTAGAGGGGTCAGCGGAGTGGAATCAACCCCAGCTCAAGATGGGAGCATCTCACTCTCTACTCAAGCAGACAAACAGAAATTAATTGTGGCGTCGCAGGCAAGCGTGAGTGGGCGAAAGAACACAGGACAACTGCTGCGAAGGAGAGGAAGCTCTAATGCAGAGCGTTTAACATCAGAAACAGAATTCACTGTGAGGCACTGATCAAGAGTCTCACAGGCTTATCTCACCTAATGCTACATGGCATGAATCATGCTCTTACATGAGACATATTCAGAGAAATTCACAGTTTTAATATTTAATTTCTGTGCTACATCACACACAATATTTCATAGTACATCGTGGTGTTTCATCAACATGTAAGTCGTGATACAAGGCAGGTATTCACTGTACGACTGTTGTCTTTAAACAGACAGGCGGTGTTATCCCGCCTGAAAGAAACCAGCCATCCGCTGAGGTTTTCAAGGGAGGCCGTGGACGGCAGAATCTCCAGACGCGCTGCTCCTCGGGGACTCATATGACTGACAGATAAAGGCACAAGCGGAGTGCACGTGTGGTCAAAGATGTGAGGCCGGTCATGAAACGCTGATTTGGATCTGTGTGAGCCAGTGGGGCCATGCTGGGGCAAAGGGGTGGGGTGAGAGGGTTGGGGAGGAGGGGTGGGGGGGAGGGGGTTTGGTGAATGATGAAGGGGGAGGAGACGCCTCTGAGTGGCAGCCAACGTGTGCCGCAGTGTGAGGCTCTGAACTCAGACTCTGTTCTGTTTAATCATGTCGGTTTGGCTGGTAATGAAATTTGATTATGCCTCTAAAGGCAGCAACGTCGAGCAGGGGGAAGAGGGTGGTGGTGGAGGGGGATATTAATATCTTCCGAGATTATGCATGAAACCCCGGTGTATAATTTTCCCCCTCTCCTTGTCCACCGCCAAATTGTTAGTAGTTCATCATTAGCATGGAACTTTTGCATTTCCATCCGTCTTTCTGTGCTGGCTGCGATGTGATTAATGCGGGTCCTGATTCATTAGTTTATCATCAATGTGGTTTTAACTGATCACTACAGATCCATCATGCACTCCGCAGGGTAGATAAACACTCAGCACGCTCGGAAAGGCTATCTACACATCTATTTTGGTTGGCTCTTATGGGGGGCGGGGGCACATAACTCACAATGCCAGCGGCCCCAGCCCACCACACTCAATGAGCAGCCATTGTACGTCTATGCCTGAGAACACCCAGCTATTAAAGTGTCATCACATTCATTTGTTAAAGAGGAGTAACTCCCCACCACCAACTAGCCACCCCTCAAAAATATGCTGGGATAGAAAAAGAGGGCATATAATTAAGTACTCATGATCCAGGGAAGGAAAGTTCCACCCCAGGGCTTCATAATAATAATTGTCACTGAGTAGAACAGTAAAAGAATGGGAAACATCGGCTCAGGAACTCTAAAGCGCATGTCAGCATTCTGCTGACTAATGAAGAACTACAGGCCTCTGTGAAAAATACTGAATCAAAAGAAACTTTGCCTAAGAACTCTTTACTGCACACCATGTCCTAATACCTAAACGATAGAACAGGTTGTTTTGTCACATATATGACATTGGAGAGTATCAGCGACAGGCCTTTTTTACGGTAAAACCAGTTTTAAACACGAGGTTAGTGTTGGGAATGGAAACGAAACTGCTTGGTTAAGTTTAGGAAAATATCATGGGTTGGGTTAAAATAAGTACTTTTGTTACGTAACATAGGTTACGTACGGGAGTTAAGTAGGTAACGTATGTGACGCAAGGTAAGTAAATTGCGTAAGTTAACTGACCTTCGGAACATTGACTTTTGGTTTGACACGGGACACGGACATCGGTTTCCTGGGTGGAACACAACATTGGCAAATTATCACCTGATAAAGTCTCTATGATGAATGCAAACAGTTGCATATTTACACATGCAGCAGAAACAGAGCAGCGTGTCTCTGTCTCTGGCCACCTGTTGAATGTCTAATATTTACTCTGCTTTCACCTCTATCCACCAACAATTGAGAGGTTGATGAGAGACTGAACCAAAACAGTAAAACTGTGGCCCATAAAACCAAAACAATGGGCTGAAAGACACTAAAACTCAGATCTGAAGAGAACTACAGTCAGGTGACTAAACTAGTCACTATATATTTAAGTGTTGCTTAAACAGCAACACTTTTCATACTGCACATAGTGATTTGAAATACTTATGCATTTATCATATAATACAAAATCAAAATATCCATTTGTGCCGTTTTAAACTCTATGTTAATACATTTCGGGAATAATACTGATACTACTGATTCATTACAATTAATCCATAACGCACTACAAAAAACTAAAATTAACTAGACAAAAAGGCAGACAGTTTGATTTTGTAAACTGTTGTCCATAATAATTCACTTGGTTGAATTTTAACTGAAGCCGCCTTTTTCAATTTGGACAGTGCCTTCATGGAAAGGGAGAAAATTAAGTAATTATGATGCCTGATTATATACTTACACATACTTACTTTGGATTTTAACATGTGAATTTCAGTCGCACTTTGATGCATGAAAATACATTGTGTGAAATGCCTCTAGTTCACTGGAACAGTTATTATTATTTGTCTTTACTAAACAAGGACCGTTGCATAAAAAACATTAATCTCAAAAAGAAAAGAGATGATTTAATGCAGATTTTCCTATAAATTCTCACTTACATCATCAACTACAACAGATATAACCAACATTTCTGGGTATGGAGCGAGTCTACAACCATGTGAGCTTTTGAAGGGGGGTAGGGGGGGATTTGCAGTCCATATTGATCAGCTGTAATTGTTGCCACTATCAGGAAACAGCATGATGTGGCTCAGTCTGGCCTGATCAGATCACAGCAATGTGATTCGCTTATTTCTTGGGAAGATATTACATTGTCTGTAATTATTCTGTTGAATAAGCATTGTTTTCAAATTGCAAAAGCTGATATAATCAATAACAAATAATCTCAGCACAGCTTCTTGCTCTCAGCTGATCTGATATGCAGCGCTTGGAAGACTGCATGCCCTTAAAGACCCCCTTACTGCTGTTATAGTTTCAAGAAAGAATGTGCAATTAAGGGAAGTGTTTTGACTAACACCATTACAAAATACTGCCAGCACAGCACGACTTTGTTGCCATATTTCTTTGCATTGGAATAATTTGGGCAAGCTAGAATTAGGTATGATTTCAACTTTATCAAGATATATTTAACTTTGTATGTATGTTTCACTTGAGTAACAGAAAAGGGGTCAATGAAGTCTTTGAGAATAAGCATTACTCTACTTCTGCCACTACACAAGGTGATGGTTAACTTTCATGCTACTGGCTATTAAAATCTAAAAATGGGCAAATAGCATGTTGCCTCATTAAATACAAGTTACTTAAAAAAAATGTAGTTGTTGTCGCTTTCAAAGGACCTCAGTACATCAGTCACATTCTTCAAGCTTCAAAATGCAATAATTGTGCTAAAGAGAAATTAATTTGTAAATGGAGTTTATAAATTGCAAGAAATTAAATAAATGTCCATAGATATTTCCCTCCCAAGGAAGAATCTACGGGCCAATAAGAGAGCGCAGAAGGGCTTCAGTTACCACAAACCTCACCTCAAAAGTCAAGATAAACGCGAAGAATGAGGAAGATCTAGTATAATTGGCCATAACAGAAAGACCTTGGGTAGTTTGTCTCTAAAAGCCAGCCAAACAAATGTGCAGCTTTGAATTAGAGGGGTTCATCTGCTTCATATCTGCTTTCACTGCCTTATCTTTAATCTCAACCTTGAGTGAAAAGGATTTAATTGATTTTAGAAGCCAAATTTTCTGATGAATGTCTATACAGAATAAACAGAATGCTGTGCCCTCACCTTATTTATAGTAGCGCCTTAAAAGGATGCAGCCTCTGAGGAGTGCATGTTGACAAGTTCATGGGGTAAACATTGGAGAGGTTACATGTGGATGTGAAGGTGAACAACAGGCGGTATTCAGCGCTCCTACAATAGCCTTCTCTTTTTCTAATGAAATGTTGGAGGGAGAATATAGCTGTGTCTCTGTGGAGGGGAAGTGGCTAGTCAGGTGAGAACGTTCCACATGAAAACACAAGCAGCAGGAAGAGCTTAATGGAAAATTCAAATATTGCCAATCGTTGCACAGTCGTGACAATGTCACCGCGGCGCCGTATTAACTGAGAACTACTGATAACCGGGTCTAAGTCCAGCGCAAATCCATCCGCGTTCATTTACTGTGGCCTAGCAACCCGTATCAGCCCGGCCGGAACAGACACGGACTTACAGCATCAGAAACTTAATAAGCACTTGGTCCCACTTAACACTAAGTGCTACCAGATATGCGTTTAATATCTGCTAGTCCAGGTAGTCAGGAGTTTAAGCTATAAAAATGTAATTTTACGTCTGTAATCCTGCCTATTAGTCTGGGGTTTTAGGGGTCTAAATGTGAGGTGAACACTGACACATAAAGCGAGCGGTGAAGAACCTGACTGTACAGATGTTCAGCATGAAAGGAGGTGCTTCATTGTGCAATTACAAATGTCTACAGTTAGTGGTGCAATAGGTTTGTATACATATGATTTCCGACAGATATGTAAACATAGAGCTAGTATTACATGTATTTATTGTTTTATATTTTTATTTACAAATTTAAGAGGAGATGATACAGGCCATAAAAAGTAACTTAACTAGCATTTACTGTAATGTGTGTTTTAGGGACTGTATAAAAATGATTAGCAGGGGAGGGAGGGTTGTATATTTGTTCTTTTTTACTAAAAGTAGGATAGTCCTAATTTTTTTTGGGGGGGGAGCAGAGGAGCGTATTTTAAGTTTTGTTCATTCAAGGTTTATATTTAATTACGTTTTCTCAGAGCGCAATTTCGTCAAAGCACATCTTTTTTTTTTTTTTTTTAAAGGACGAGATAGTTACATAATTCCCAATAAAAATGAACATAAAAATGGCTTCCAAAGAAGCATCAAACCTGTCTCTGTATCAAGGTGTATCCTTTTCCTCGTCAAAATAAAATAGAAGCTAATAGAACTTAACTTGATTTCATATTTAACGGTGCACCAGCCCAGAGGAAACAAGGCATGTTAAAGGGTGTTGTAACACACACATAATGGTTTAATTATGATGGACAGTCGGACGCCTGATTTCATACGTATCAGGCTAACATCAGCTCATCTTTTATATATTAGAATTTTTAATGTGGGGTGCCTATTTATCTTATTCATTGACATTAGAAATAACTGCTCTGGAAACATTTAGTCGGGCATTTTTTATTTTCTTCTTGCCCCCTTATTTCCTTATTCCAAATCTAATTGCGGTCTTTTAGTTAAAATTCTTAATATATTAATATATTAAGTCTAAATAAAAATATCTTTGTGCACTTTTAGCTATTGATGGTCTAACTAACTGTACCAATGTAACTCTTTAATATTATTTGAGATATTGGTGGGGAGGGTATTTCTTAATAAAAGGGGACGATCCGGAAAAATAGATATAATAATAATAATAGCGAGGGTCTCGTTTTGTTTTATTCAAAGGCTAAACATAAGGACAGCCCCCCCACCTAAATAATTTATATACAGTCCCTTAGTTTATTAAGCTATGAATCTAATCCAAAGCTTTTATATATGCGGTTGAAATGTACAATTTGAATATTAATATCTTTCCATTTGCTGGCTAAAAAAAAAAATGAAGCTTACATTGTTTCAAACAAAACGGCAGTTCCCTTGTAGTTTAAAAGGGAAAGAGGGTTGAAATTCCCTTTCTTTCAGCCTCGACATACACAAACAGTGACGCTCCCTTGCTGCCTCTCTCCTCTTCTCCAGCACGCCTCTAATGCGTCCTAATCCTGGCTGAAGACAGACGCGGGTTGTGTGTGTAAGAAATATCTCTTTGCTTTTTCTGCCTCAGTTCATTATTTTTCTTTCTTGTCACTTAGTGTGATAGGTTGGACAGAGGCGCACAGATGAGCACTGAAGACACAGTCACAAGGCCTTAATCTAGTCTTTAATGCGTGACTTCAGAGATGTCATTTATCTTGTGACTGCAGCAGGCGTCCACAAAACTTTATCTCTAATAATATATTGATGGATTAAAGGGGTCAGGCAGGAGACCAGGCAAGAAAAATTGCTTATTGACATCAAAATACAGTGCCCCAAAACCTGATAAACATAGGGACAGGAGAGAGGAAGTCAGAGAGAGAAGGAAAAGAGAGAGATGAGGGAGGGGGAATTGAGTTGGGGTATTGTGAATGTTTGCACCCGGTAATTTCCTTCCTTCACAAGAGCCTCTGGTGGTCTGAGCCCTCGGCTTGATAAAAACCCCAGCCTCTCCTGCTCTCGAGCTAGGCACTGTGCAGTTGCCGAAAGGAAAAAGCCGGTGACTGCTAGGTCATTTCCACGTTTATCTTGACATAAACTCCCCCACCACCAACCCACCCCACACACACACACACGCACACACACACGCACACAACACTGCACCTTATTAATCACACTTAAGTGCTGTGTGAGACTGGAGCACTCGTGCGAAGGCTACTGAAAGCAGAAACCCGAATGTGTGGCATTATCAGGAAAAGCACTGCTGTACAAACTTGGGCGACCACCGGCGCTCTCCTCCATTTTGCCATTTCCTCACAGCTTAGAGAGGAGTGGTTTTATCAGAGCAAAAAGAAGACTCTTTAGTCAGCTCGATTTTCGGATCGACTTCAAACACCTACAAAAGGACAATTTGTAGACGGGGTGGACTTATTTATCCTAATATACGGACGGCAGAATAATTATTCTGAACTGTAAAAAAAAAAAAAAACACTGAACATAAAGCAGAAAATGTATTTATTTCCAAATGTTGGGCAATGTGATTCTTCTTTTAAATGTTTTGACAAGGAAACTTTGCCTGAAGTCATAGCTGACAGACATTTGTGCAAGCACACTTTTATTGGCTTATTATATCTGTCCATAAGCCAATCACAAAAAGGTGTGAGATACCAGTGCTCTGTGCAAATCAAATTACATACAGTGGTGTAAAGTACGCAGCTATGAGAGACTTTTTCAGTTTTTCCTGACAGTTCACATAAAGTCACACCACCTCCATTTAACTCCAGTAATAGTCTGTTTGTGTGCCGTGTGTACGACAAACACACTGGCCTGCTACTGTGACTGAGAATAGCTCTCTATCAAATGCTACTTGTATTATTATTCAGTAAATTAGTATGAAGCACAGCTTCATAGGTGAATCCCCGTCGGTGACCATGCTAAGTGGACTTTCAATTCCAATTTCAAGAATGCCACTTCTGGAAAAGTCTTTAATTACTCAGATCCCACTCCTCGTGATGGATTGTGATAAACCGGTAGGCTTACTTAAGAAATCTACCAATTGAAAGCATGCCCCCCCCCCCCCCCCCGTCCGCTTCATCTTTTGCAGTCCTTGCGTGAAAACCATGTTTGGAGTCAGTAGCAAGTCGCTCCAATCCCAAATAGAGTCAATTCTAACCCTTCACACTCTCTTCCAGTCCGAGAAAATTAATACACTTTACTATTACAAGATAAAGCTATGGGGACATATTACACCGGGCATATCTGCAAGCCTGTAATACTACAGAGTCAGCATTCAATAAAAGACATTTGCAACCAGGCATTTCTCACAACAACACTTTGCGAAAGATTTAAAAGCTTCTAAATTAGGTGCAGCTCGCACACGAAAGGTGCCTGGTAAGCAGGGCGATGCTTACTTAAAATGACAGAGTTGTTTATGAAGGGGGTGCCTCCCTCGCTTCAAGGTGGCATGCAAGAGGAACAGTTTATGATGCACACACTGGGTTATTTAGCCTCAAACAGTGTGCATAATGTCGGGTGACAATCAGCGCACATAACTCACATGAGGCTTTAAGTGATCTCTCACTTCATAACATCACCGCTTGAATACTGATTGCCGTCTTATCGCTCCGTTTATCTGATGCAACTTTCAGGATCCTGAGTTCAGACAGACAGCTTTCTAATTTTCAGCGTCACTATCAGAAAGTCGCAAAAAAAAAAAAATAACTGGTGTGGCTCAGGTGTTTTAACAATCCTTTGAGAGAAGAACAGAAATGTATTTGCAATAAAAACGCTTTCACACTGTTGCAGCAGGGTTTTTTTTTTTTTTTACGGCCAGGACAACTGCCCTTGGAGCCATTAAAAATTTAATCCAGCCAGCGTGCACACATATAACACATCAGCCATTATAAAAGCAACTGTCTGCACCAGACAGGAAAGCTGGCAAAAAGTGAAAAGAAAACAGAGAGGATGAGGTCATTTTTCATCCTGTAACAAATCCCAAAGCATCTCTGGCTTTATCGCACAATACTTTTAAGAGAATGCCTGCGTTTGTGTTTGAGAACAGAAATTACTTTGCTACATTTTCTAATGAGCTAACAGATCATCAGTCACTCTTGTATTTACTGAGAGATGGCAATAAAGTGTGATATGAGTTTGGATTGCACTGTGTGTGTCACCTGAAGGACAGGCAGTGCTCATCAGTTAATCCCCCTCTGGACAAAAAGCCAGGGGGGCTGTAAAGCAGGTTTACAAGCATGTTTGTTGCAAGCTAAAATCGGCCGTATTAAACCTGGTAAATCTGTCTCCTGCTGCGACAATAGCCATAAAACAGTAGAGTTTACCATAGGGCTTCAAGGTTGCACAACACCCTAACAGCACATACAGTATACTCAGTATTCAAAAGTAACAATGATAATAGTCAAACAGCTGCTGTTTCCAAAGTGACAAAGTCTTTGTAAGATGATTACATTCTGCCTAGAATTTACACTGCCCACGCTGCTCGGCATCTTTATCGCTATCATAACTCACTCCTGGATGTGCATCACTCCCAAAACAACACTGTGAACTGCCCAAACGTGAGAGAGATGATCGAGACATTACACCCCAATGCACTGTATTGAAATGACCTACTGCATCAAAAAAAAAAAAAAAAAAAAAGCATAATACATCTTAAAATTCCACCAGGGAGTAATAAAACCACCAATTTCCATGATGAATAAAACGTTCCTCTTTTTGTTGTCCGTCCCAAACAGAGGGAAGCATGGCCCAGAGGGTTGCTACAGTGTAATCTACCTTTGGGCGTTGGTACATTAATTCCATTTTCATATTCAGCGACCCCCCCGCCCTCACGCTCAGCACTCTGTTCCCTCACTGAGGAGGAGGCCCGGGCTACTCCGAGGCCTGGGAATACCCCAGAGCCTGCGCGCCAGCACTACATAATTCTGGCCTGCCTCATTATTTAGCATGTCACCACTATTTTACATGTTAAAGCCCCTGCATCGCCATCTAATTTATTATAAGAATATAGAATGGGCTGGGCTGGAATGGGGTCACTTGCTTTCACGCGGCGGCGGAAATAAATTCATACAAAGTCAGTCAAGTCAAGGTGAAAACCTATGTCAGCAGGATGCATTTTGTCATTCTTTGGAAACAAGAGTGTTTGAAAGCAGTGAGACTGTTTGTCCAGCCCATCGACGTCGCCTCAGTTTCCCCTCAGTTCACTTCCGAGTATTTAACTACTTTAATCTTCACTTTCATGCAGGGGAAACTCAGGTTCCTCACTGAAAGAGAGAGAAAAAAGGAAAAACTGAGCCGACTCCTGCCAAGAGTTGAATTGGCTTTGATGAGATTCAGCTGTAATTATTTCTCAGCAACAACAATAAGGACAACAACAACAGAAGACTTAATCCGCCAGTGAGAGGGCCTGATTCTGCTTCCTGGTGACAGTGATTAGGCCTAATCTAGGGTTTTTGGTGTGTTCATTGGAGAAATGCGAGTTTTAATGGCAGTGTGTTTTGTTTCGTGCAAGTTTTATTTGCACTAAATACACACATTTATAGAACTCTGTTGTGGTATTGATATTCAGCAAAAAGGGGGAGCATGGTGGTGACTAAAATATTATTTTCATTATCAATCAATCTGCTGATTATTTTCACGATTGAACGATGAACTGATTTTGACTATAAAATGTAAAAGGATAGCAAAAAATGCTTATTATAATTTGCCCAAGGTCCTCAAATGTCTTGTTTTGTCCAACTAACATTGCAAGAGACAAAAGTTTACTATCGTTTATGACAAAGACAAAGTTGAAAAGCTGGAACCAGCGAAAGATCGTTAGGTCTAGAAAGTCGGCTTTAAATGTAATTTTTTCAAAAACAAGAGCAAGTTCACTCCCCTTTGTTTGCTATTAAAAAATGTTTTTACCTTAAATAATATCATTCAGTAGGGCTACGACTAAATATTATTATCATTATTTATTGTTGGTGAAAACTCCAAGATATTCATAGAAGACGTAGAAAATATTCACATTTGGGAAGCTGAAACCTGAGAATTTAGAGAAAGTTTAATTGCCTAAATGAGTTTTTGCCTTGGATAAGAGCAATTATTTCGATAAACGATTAATCGTTTGTTTTTTTTCAAGCAAAAATGTAACGCATTCCTTAATTCCAGCTTGTTAATGGTAAATATGTGCTGCTTTTCTGATACTTATGTGTGAACAAACATTATATCTTTAGGTTTGGGACTGTTAGACAAAACACCTTGGGATTTAAAATTGTGATTGGTGTTTTTGTTACCATTTATCAGAAATTCTATTGATTAAACGATTAATAGTGCAAATAATGATGCAGATTATATTGATAATAAAAACAGTTGTAGATAGGAGGAAAAGAACCAGAGCAGAAACACAAAAAATAACATCGCTTGGAAACCATCAATCATTTTAATTCAGAGCTGGACTGACCATCTTTATCTTGAAAACGACTTTTCTTAAAATGTACAAAAGTAGTAAAGCACCTACACATTTAGTATGGTGATAATTTTCTTTCATGATGCCACAGTTACCAGCCGTCAATTCCCCCCAAAACCGACTGAGAAGCAAAGAGGATGGACTGGAAGTGGGAGAAGGGGAGAAGGAGAAAGGCCAGATGTCAGGGCGCTCCAGGAAGAGGATTGCTAAGCGGTGTGAACATTTTTCAAAAATGATGTTTTGTGCCTCAAACATCTTGCTTACAGCAGCAGGGTCTGATCCAAGCATTATGTGCGAATACATCAGTAGCTCTGGACCCCCCTCTCCACAGGCATACAAGCACACACACACACAAACACACACACACATTTCCTAGTAACTGAAGCTCACCCCCCCTCCTCCCATCCCCCCGCCACCCTTCTTCTTCTACAGAAGTAAATTATCAAAACTGTGTTTGAAAGTGAATGAAGGGTGACTCGCTCTCTCTCTCCCTTTCTCTCGCTCTCTCTCCCCTTCCCGCTTTGACATCTCAGTTTTTTTTTTCCTTTTTTTTTTTTCTTACTTGCCACCGTTTCTGGGCTAGGTGATAACTGCCGGTAATAGGATTAACATTGATTTCTTTTTGCAAGAACAGAGATGTGCCAGTTCCAGCTATTTATTGAACTGCCAGCTTTGAACTATGAAAACTGACTGCAGGAAAAGACCTAATGCAGCATTTTAAAGAAAAGAAAAGCCTCTGTGCAATTCTTTCTCCCTCTCTTTTTTTGTTATTTCTTCCTCCTCTGTCTTCTTTTTCTTTTTGTTGTTGCGGGATGAAAGAGAAAATCGGGTGCCTCTGTTCTAAGCTCTGGTAATGACTTTATTTATTGACTTTGTTGCCGCTTTTTTTTTTTTTTTTTTCATAAACCTCACCATTCAATATATTTATGATTTGATCTATAATTTGTAAGTGTGTTTGACTTCTCTTTCACCTTGAAATAAAGATCCATACATGCATTTTTCTTTGTCGAGGTAGTGTACCGTGGGTGCAGAAGCATTTGCTCTGCCATATTTACAATACCATACATTGAAAATATGTTGATCATGGTCACAAAATGAACATGGTTTCATTAAATAATGGTAATTCCTAAAATTCTGACATTCTTTTAATTGCTATATTAAGATAAATCATCCATATTGTGATATTTTGCTACTTGAGTGTGACTCTCTTAATTAGCTCTGAATGGGTTCATTGATTACTGAGCCATGTCTATTGATGACACTTCTTAAGCAGCTAACAGCTAAAGACACACAACTGCTCTCTAATTAGTGACACAAGCTAACTACTGTGTCATTATACTGCAGGCAGTTCAACCAGTCATTCATTGTCTTATAACTTACTGTAACTGTGCAGCTTAAGAGTGAACATGTGAATAAATGACTATATGATTTCACATTTTTTCGGGATGGTTCAGGTTGCTTTTTGAAAACATTTAACATATTTGTCAATATGAAGTAAAGAGTGACCTAATAATCCAGAGCGCTTGGGGAACAATGAACAAATTAATACGTTGGATTGCAACAATTCATTTTTCAATTAATGAATTCATTGTTATGGCCATAAAATGTCAGAAAAGTGTCGGGTAGAAATTGTTTGTTTTAATCGACCAACTGTTCAAAGATTCCGTTTACAATGGTATAAAAACGGAGATAAATCAGGAAATCCTCACATTGAAGAAGCTGCAAGCAGAGAGTTTGGGCTTTTTTGCCTGGAAATAATGACTGAAAAGATGAATTGATTATTAAAATAGTTGCCAGTTCATTTTTTATTAACTGACTAATTGATTAATCAACTACAATAATTTCTGTTCAGCATAAAACAGATAGGTTATGCCACGTAAAAAAATTGGTCTAAAGTTTGAACTGCATTTATTTATTCTATCACGTTGTTTGCAAAATCTAGTCAAACTTCATAATAGAAAAAGCCCTAATTGATATTAGTATAAGGCTCAGATAATTGATGTTGCACTAATAGATGTGATTCCACTGCACACCAGCCTCAGTTAATCATGGTAAATTCTGGAAAGCATGACACCACGATAACGTATCATAAAAATAATATTAATTCGAAAGAAATTGTTTCTATTAGAATTGTCTACTTTGCATATACTGACTTGAAGAAAGCATATATGCAGGGTGCAAGAGTGGGATTGAGCGAGGTGTTGTGCATGACAGCAGTACCCCCACACACGTCTCTTAATATCAGCTCAGCTGAAACAAGAAACAACTACCACTGTCACTACAAATGCACACCCCATCCAAACCAGACGCCTGTCAGCCAGCTAATGTCCCCTGACAAAACACGCTGTGAATTAGAATAGCCACAAAAAGTCTGTATGTGTGTGCGTGTGTGTGTGAGAAAGAGAGGTGGAGGGAGGGAAGGGGAATAGAGAGAGTGAGGGAAAGAACTCATCTGTGTCACAGCCTATCCCCTCGGGCAATCAAGGAAAGAAAAAAAAAAAAAACAGTCATTAGCAACTGGTGGTGCTTGCTCCAGCAAATCGCCGTTTGAGTGAAGATTTATGCAGACTCCTGACTGGAAATGATTTATTTATTTTAGCAGAGGCTGTGAGATCATTAACCTCTGCTGTGTCTCTGGGGAACGACATCTGCGGCCCCCCACACTGCTCAGACAAAAGGCCTCACGCGTCCCCTGGCTTCACAGCTCAGGAGGAGGAGGTGGAGGAGGAGGAGGAGGCGGAGGCCCGTCTGAGGGGCCTGTCTGTGGGCCAGAGGGGGACAAGGCCTTTGGTGTACAAGCTGGATCTTTCAGCATTGATCAGGCTCACTTGTTGACACTGGTTTGACAAATGAGGCTTGGTATTTATGTGATAGTGCAGGTAACTGTAACTGCGACATGAAGGTTTTGATTTTTAGCTTTGATTGTCAGATACTCAAATGTTTAAAATGTGTAACTGAAATTAAATATTTTGCTAAGAAATCAGCATTGGTATCATCTGTGTTTGTTTCAACTTTATCTTTGTGTATTTATCTGGTCAAAGTTGTAAAAAGAAAAAAATTGAACTTTTGATTATTTTTCTGCAGTGATATTAACGCCCTCTGGGGAGCGTGAATCTGAATGTCAGCAATGTCATTTTGATTTGTACAATATTTGTGTTAGCAGGCACCGAAAAAGTTCTCAACATCACTTCTCTGCCGTCAGCCACTGAAGCCGTGGGCAGCCAACATTATTGGCCATCACTCTGTACGTTTCTACGTGACTCTGCATGCTAGTTACTCCATGTTGCGACTCAAATCACGGTGTGCTCAGGTTACAAGACAACCTGTTGCTGTGAGCTTTGAAAGTCTGGTCCTTTGCCTTCCCCCCATCTGGAGCCATGAAAGACTGAGAGCTAGCAGCTAGCTAGACCTCCTCGTAACTATATTATGGGACAAACACATCCTCTACAAGTGACATGTAGTGGCGGCCTTGTCGCCGCTTGTGTTCAAGACTGCGACCGTAATCCGGGAGAAAATGTGTTTCCCTCGAAATGTAATTGAGAATGCAGTTGAGTTGTAAGGGATCGTATTTTGTAGGAGACAGAGTTGCTAGTGGGAACCAGTGCTAACATTAATAAGCTAGTCTAACTAGCTTGACTTTCTGAGGGGAATACAAACAAACAGCCCGACTTGTCCTCGCAAATGTTGAATGATATACAGCAACAGATGTCTTAAATTGCTGACAGTATATGACCAACACTAAGTGGACTTGTTGAAAAGAGGAAGCGTGTATTGTATTAATGTTGGTAGACTACACTGTATGCAGTAGTCAACCACAGAACCTCTACCAAGGAAGCTTTGGCACTGTTTCTACCAATGTGTCCAAAAAGAAAAATGGAAGATATATGCACAATGTAACCACAGTATTGGTATAGATTTTATTTCCTTACTCAAAAAGTTAGGAGAATATGAATATTATTTTTGACTTAAGCAATCACGGACACAGATATCGCCCATGTACCATTTTACAGACACCACACACATACACTCAAACGTAAACTTCTCTCCAATGCAGATCATGCTCAGCCAGCCCTTATGAAATGACCAAATGAGATGAAATCTCAGTTACATTAAGAGCATTAATGATCAAGTTTGGATGATCCAATGCATATTTTTGCATGCTTTAATTTGACACAAGTTAAAGAACATGGCCTCTTGACGTTGAAAACATTTCAGATCAGTTGGTCTCCAGGTGCCATCCCAGTCCCAGTGCTTCATGTACATCAATACACTGTTAATGACATGTATCACTATATTCATGTCCATCTAATTAGAAAAGTTGAGGAGGTCCTGTACAACTCCAAACTGATTCCTAGTGGCAGGAGAAATTAGAAGGGTAAAGCAAATGACGGTATAAATCTGAAATTAATCAGGACTTGAACTGAATGGGGGGCAATGTGTAGCCTCACCCGTGCCTTTTTAAGTATGTGTAATTGAACACTTATGGCAATCTCAAAGCCACGGCAAAGAGCATCTGCATTAACCCACTGCACCTGGAGTGGAGGAGGCCAGATTAATTAAATACTTTCCCACATTCCCATACCCAAGCGTTGTGATCCTTTAATTCATTTGATTTCGAACGATCAGAATCACGGTCCCTTTGGAAGGCGGTATGGAAATGTATATGGAAGACAAGCGGGAGGGAGATGTAGGTTTGTCAGTTCACTGGAAGTGATGACTAGGCTCCAACCTTATCAAGCAAACACTTGAGAGCACAACAAATCAAGATTTTTATTGGGGGTAATAAACTCCAGCATCCAATTGGAGATGAAGAGTAGAAATTTATGAGAAATGTTAACGGTGGCATAATTTCCTCCCCAGATGGTATGATGTTTTTGGAATTTAAAGTGATATAACCATCTAAATATGTACCTTAAACAAATATTTAATCATCTTGACCATAAATATGCCAGCAGGAGAAGCATTTCTGAACTACTTTGTAATTAACGTCCATTTGTCTCTCAAAAAACACTTATAAAAGGTATTGATTTCATTGGAGAAATCGTTTCTTTTCACTTGGAGAATTGTGTTAATAACCTAACATAGCATAAAGAAAGTCTTAAAACAAAAGACATCAACTTTTTCTGTAAACAGATGCACAAACCGAAAAATAAAGAGAACAATGAATTATCAACAAAACTGGAAGCATGTTTCAAATTCAAATAACAGCACAGTTTTTTAATTTAATAAATGAAGTTGGGAAATATGCAGAATAAGTTAGAAAAGGAGGGGGAGAATAATTTGGCATGTTGGAAAACAATATGGTATGGTGAGGGCAGAGGGGGGATCAGGGATAAACAAACAAACCTTGACAAGGGCAGCGGTGGAGAATCAGCCTGGGGAGCAGCGAGGTCTGCGGTCGGGTGCAGACAGCCCTGTTTGAGAGGGGGGCTTGCCAAGTACCGACCCTGAACTGCGGCACTCTGGTGCTGCCTGGCTGCACTAAGCAGTGGCTGCCAGCACGCGCTGATTTATCAGGGGGGCAACGCCAGCCGCCACCTCGCTCTCCCTCGTGCCCTCCCTTTATAAAGAGCCTCCCTGACGGCTCTGATAGTGCAATCAGGGCTACGGCAGAGCCAAGGCAATTTCTCCTTCACTCTTTGATAACCCCGTGCCTTATTGAAAGCCAATAGCAATGGCAGCAACAACAACTCAATTGGAAAGAGTTGCTGCATTTTGAAGTGGGAAAAAGGTTACGCCTTGACAAAATAAGGGGGGAGTAAGGGGATGTCTGTCTCACTTTATGTGAAAGAGTCATTGTCCTCCAACAGGTGGCGTGATTCCTAAGTGACCACTGTCCCCTCAGCTAGCTTGTCATGGGGACTGTGAAATGTTTTTTTTCTCTCAGCATTGAAATTCTGACAGAATGCCTGGAGTTCACATGTGACATTTTGTCTATGTTGAGCAATAAATAACAGAGTCTAAAGGCATGCCAGTGACTCTGTGAGGTACAAAATATTTAGATGTACTTAGATGTGCTTCGAGCTAAATGCTAGCATCAGCATATCTGTACTAAATTGCATGACAATCCATAAATACAATAGGTTTTCAAGACATTTCACTCAAAAACTACAAATTTCAACCGCATGGCTAGAGGAAAAGTCAGCAGAACACCAAATTCATTACGATGCATCATCTGGGGACCATAAATATCGGTACGAAATTTCATAGCAATCCATCCAACAGTCATTGAGACGTTTCACTAAAAAATAACAACCTTGTGGTGGCGCTAGAGGAAAAGTCGGGAGATCCCCAAAGTCTCAGTCTCAGGACCTTTCTGTACAAAATGTCATGGTAATCCATCCAATTGTGGTCAAGGGTCTTTAACTAATTACATGGTTGAGGGTTTGATCCCTACCTTCTCTTGTCCACGTCGTTGAGCAAGACCCTTAACACGAAATTGCTCCCGATGGTTAGGTCAGCATTGACCATCTGCATCGATGTGTGTGTGTGTGTGTGTGATTGAGCGACAAATTGTAAAGCACTTTGGATAAAAGCGCTTTATAAATGCAGCCATTTACCATTTTGTTTAGATATTCTGGACCAAAGTAAATGACACTGCCATCTCTGAAGCCATGGTGTGTGGCTAAAAAGACAATTTGACAAGAGGAGAAAAACTCTGCATTACAATGCTCAAAATATGAGCTTTACTAAAAGATTACCTTGTCTTTAAGTTTGAAAAGTCATGGGAAACATAGGCAATGGCTATTCAAGCTTCTGATAAATGATTTGGTCCTTGGGATCAAGCAAATTTCTATGAAAAGAAACACAAAGGCAGGATTTAGCGGATGTCGTATGGAGATATTTCTTTCAAACAGTTAACACTTTATTAAAATAAAAAGTAAAATAAAAAACATTCTTTGCTCCAAAAACACTTTATCGTTGGAGTGGGTCGAGGTTTTGTATTGACGTCATCAGAGAGCCAAAGCTGGTCAAGCTGAAAAAAAGTAATTGATTTGTAAGATACCAAATTTCACTGTAATATTGTTCAAGGCTTGTGTAAATTCATCTGCTGTCTGTTGAATTAAAAAAAAAAAAAAAACATTAGGTGAGTATCTCCATTTCGCACCTTTGCCTTTTATTGATTCTTCCCATTTTTCAATTCCAGATATTTTTCGTCTATGCGGGGCATTCAGTGAAGCAGCAGGCTGTGGCGCATGTACTGTGACACACTCGGTACATTGTTCAAACAGCCATACTTTAAATATGATGTAAAAGTAAAGGGGTGCTGAAAAACTGTCGGAAGACAAACAGACTTTGAGGGTAAGAAGAGTTCTCAGAACAAGAGGAATTTACAAGGTTTAAGATCTTTCTTAAAGAGCGTAAAGCTGTTTCAAGAGATGAAGGGCCAGTGGATAATATTTTGCATATCTTCAAGAGGATGCAGAGAAGGGAAAGTATGTGGCAAATAGTTAAACAAAACAAATATATAATCATTTGATAATCAAGGACAAGTATCAAAGTGATTCAAATTCCAACTTTTTATACAGGTTACTCTAAATTGAATATGTTCAACTTAGAGTAGTAGTAGTAGAATATGTTCATATTGGTCATTTTTTAATGCAGATAAAGTAGTTCAATATACAAGTCCACATTTGTCAACCGTGATTGTCACTTTGGGACACTGAACGGTTGTGTATGTTCCAGCCAAGAGGCAACCTCCGGGTCTAAAAGGGGAATCCAATGCGGAAGTGCCCGAGACCTGCATCCTTTCTAATGGCCAGCAGGGGCAGGATTGTATAGAAGTCTATAAGAAAATGACCCTACTTCTTACCTAATTTATCTCCTCTGCCAAGGAGGTTATGCTTTCGGCTCGGTTTGCTTGTGTTTGTTTGTCTGTCAGCAGGATTACAGAAAAATAACTGGTCTGATTTTCGAAGCTTGGGCCATGGAAGCACCCATTGAATCTCGTGGCCGATACACCAATTATGTTTCACTTTCCGTTAACATTGAGAGATGAGGGCATTTGTGCTGCATTCATGTGGTGCCACAATAATAACGAAAACATTTCACGGAAACAGCTATGAACATTTAGTTTAAACTCTCTGAGCATTAAAATACAACACATCTTCTTTGTTCATGAACAAGTGACCAAAGTCAGAAGGGTTAAACATTTTCTTAATGAGGTTATGGTCTAAATTGGTAGTTTCAAGTCTTCTTCAATACAGCATGATTTTTTGTTTTGCAAATGATGGTCTTATGGGCCTCACTCCTCTCCAGCTCCACCCTCTTTCCAAAATATGGTCACTTCTGGCCCCAAAACACCAAGATGGCAACAGCCAATATGCCAAACTTGAGGTTTCAAACTGGTAGTGATTTAACGTTGGCTACGTCCACATCTTAAATACAATCTATGGGTCAATCCTATTCCATGGAACATCATTATTAGGCATTTCTGCAAAACCCCAAAAATAAGTTCAATGGCAAAACATTTTTTTTCTTTTGGTATTCTTTTTTTCAAAAAGGGTTCCTTGGTTTATTTTGTGTCCACCAGTTGTGTTTATTTTGTGTTGTTTTTTAAACACCAGATAGCATCTTTAAAGATACTGTATATGAAGTGCTCTTTGTGCCCATAATCTCACAATCTAAATGTCCTTTTCCCTCCTGGTATAGCTCCACACTTAGATTCCTCCAAGTCAATAGTGCCTCTCTTTTCCTCCAAGTGAAACTTCACTTTATGGTGCATCAGGGTCTGATATGTGAGCCGGTGACAGAGACCTTCCCTGGACGTTGTACAGTAACAGGTTTCAAACACTCCTGTTGAGTGGAAAATATTTTCCCAAGACCAGCTGGAACTAGGGTGATATATGAATTCATTTGATTGATGAAAATGTGTCTACATTGTGAAAATCAAGTTTTGTAAACCTGCACAGAATGTTTAATTCCACTCTGAAAGTAACGTAGATGATAGCTGGCTGCATTAGCTGTCTTGAGTCACAACAGTCCCGTAAACTGTGAAGTGATTAGTTACACTATATCAGCACCAGGTGGCTAGCTGTCTGATAGTGAATTTAACAGTCGCATATGAAAAGAACAGACTGAGAAAAGTCTCCGCACAGTGATGTGAGCTCTTGGTCCGTTTGTTGACGACACGTTATCTCTGGTTACGAGAAGTGAAGTAACGGAGTCGACAGAACATTGTGCTGATTCTACTTTGTTCCGTCTGTCCCTACCTGCTGGGTAGATAACGTTAGCTAGCAGCTGCGTGCAGATATCAGGCTGAGGTCTTGTCAGGAAACACAGCAGGAGATGAATTAGCCTTGCAGGTGGTGCAGGTCTTTTATTATTAAGGCTCAACTATCTTGCATATGAAGTCCTAAAAAAAACATGAGGTATCAATATTTTAGTTTTGAAAACAAAAGTATTAAAAATCGAGAAATTGGCCCAAACTGGAAAAAAATACAGATTCTATTTTTTGGGCATATCACCGAGCCTTGGCTAGAATTCCGTAAACCAAATTCCTAAAAAATGCAGTTACAGAATTACGACTTAAAAGGTCATGTTGGTTACATTGAACGACTACTGTTGGACTTTAAATCACACAAATTGTCTCTCCGTGCTGAATCTGAAGACCTCACCTCCACTGACTCACTGGGCTTCTCGCCATATAACATAACAGAACCTACTGTACATTATTTAGTAGCAGAGATGTTTTCTCAAATCAAGTGGACTGGAACATTATAAATCTGGAAAAAAATAAATCTACATTTCTGAGATTAAAGTCCTAAATTTCCAAGAAATAACTCTAAAATACTCTGAGTTTTAAGTCATACATTTTTACAATGTACAAATTCACGAGAAAAAAAAACTTGAATATTCTCTGAGATTAAAGTCACAATTTTAACAGAATTCTTTTTGGGAAAAATAGTGTGGGGGGTTTACTTCAAAATGAGACAACCAAGAAGTCAGGTATAAAAGTAACCTGCACAATGTTAGCTGCTAACAGCTAACAGTAGTGGTGCTAATGAGGGGATGTTCATTAGTGTGACTGTTCCCTTCTCACAAATGTATTGTTAAGTTATGTGAAAAATCGTAGTCGTATTTCCGACGGATGAATTTAGTTTCAAGGCGTCTCCAACTTAGCATTATCGCGTTCATTTTGACAGCCCTAATTTTAACCTATCTGATCTTTTCCTGAACCTAACCATGTAGTTGTGTTAATTCACAACACTAACTACATGTTTAAAACCGAGAGCGTATCACAACGTGCGCCTGTCACTGGTACTCTCCAACGCTCATTGGCAAACGCTTATTCTGACGTTTAGGTAAAAGAAGGTGTTGTGTTGTGTACTCAAAGTCCATGTACTGTACAGTACTATATGTCTCCCGGAGTTTTATTCTTCATCTCATGGCTTTTATCAGTGGTCAGTGTTTGCTTGGAGAGTAAGTATTTATGAATAAATAAATACGTCATTAACGATATTAATACATTTAACAAATATAAACCTCATATTTTATATCTACATAAAATATGAAGTATTAGAACTGTGTTGTATTATGGTATTTATCATTTATTATACACACGGATGCCTACTAATTGCGGAAAAATACATTATTAAACAATTTAAAATGTCCTTATGTGCTTACAACAACATTAAAATGTGTTATAAACTATATCTTATGTTGCTTTGCTTATAAATGCTAAATAAGGGGAGTTAAAAATAATGTCTTGCCACAATAACTGAAAGGATGGCTGTGAGATAATCAGCGATCACATTACACAAAGTTACATGGAAAGTCAGTTCGGTTTCGTTTCCCCTCCCCACCTGAATAATTCCTGTGTTGGTTGGCTCTGCCTCACCAGGTTCCCAGGCTAAGCACTGATCCTCAGTTATTCCACATCTCTCTGAACTTGGCTGTCCTGCGGTGGAGAAGCCGTTATTCCGGTTTGATCGACTTCAGGGGGCCTCAAGGTCGGCGCACAATGCAATTCTGAGGTGGAAATCCTAGGTCTTATCAGGGTGACCTTCAGGACCGCTGATACTCCTGATTCCACAAATACTACAATCCTTTGCTTCCAAAACAACCCCACTGTGGCTTATTCTTTAGGAATTCTGTGAAACAAGAGAACACCGTCATGATAAGTCTTCTCTCTTACTCTTACTTTGAAGGTTTGTCTGTCAGTGCAGAATTTAGTTTCATTTGATTTACAATGTCTTTCAAACTGCTGTTTGGATTAATGAAATTGTTGATAGAGTTTTGATTCATGATCCAACTGTGCGTTAACAGCTTTTGATATTAGACCCAGCCCAAAAGTGCAGTGTAATTGTAGTAATAAAGGTTCTTTTCAGAGATAAAACATGAATATTAAATAACTAGGATCATAAGAAGTTTGAAAAAAACATAATATTTTGAGTTACTTGATTTTTATACAGTATATATAACATGTATTATTTGGCTGAAGAGCAACTAAAGTCCTTCACTTTAATCTGATTAGAATCACGGTTTGATTACTACTAAAAATGAGGCTGCATCCATTTAACATTCTAAAAACAGAGACACAATATTGTGTTTCAATTATTTTACATCATACTATGATACTGTTAAGGGCAGAATACCAAAGGATTTCAAACTGCTTCCCTAAAGCAGTGCTCTCAAACTGAAGGACAACCTTTATATTCTACATAGTGAATATAATATTAACTAGAAAATGTAATGAAATAATAAACAGTGTTTTCCTCACATTTCACTCTCAGCAGCAGCAATGGCAGTGGCAATAGCAGTAATAGCAGTGACACACTCCCATTTTTTGCCAGATATGAGTTTCATTTAACGCTCAAGGTCCATTCTTTTGAGAAGAAGAGTGCGCCTATAGTAACATACCCCTCTGTCAAGCAGCTACTCCATCCATCAGCTATGATAGCTGTCGAGCGTCTGCTTAGCCTCGCTTTTTACCCTCTTCGTATAACTTTGTCATATTGTAGGAACAATAGCTTGTCATTGAGGGAGCGGGGGCTTCAGTGTCACTCCAACATTTCTGACTCCACTGTAAGGGCTTACACACAAGTGCAAATGAAGCATGGAATATACATTTCAAAGACTTACACGACTAACTCTACCAGGGTTGAGAACACTACCTAAGGTTGCCACTTCAGCGTCAGTGAAAACGCTGTGTCACGTCAACAGGTGGTTGGGTAGATTAGCGGAGATCCCGCAGTATGTCTGTGCACAAGTGTAAAGGCTGCACAATGCAGAAGATTTGCTAATCTGGGTGTCGTTTGGAAGCAAAACTCAGCCATAGTCTGAAGATTAGCTTCAGGGTAACATTGAAAGTCTGTTTTTCTCTGCAATGCTCGAATGTAGCAGCAGCAGTGTTTATATCTGCGTTGATGACCACGGATGAAATAGACCCAATGACAGAGCTAATGAGCTCCATTTCAGGGAAACATTTTTCACACATTATATTTGCGATTTGATGGAGTCAAAGAATTCAATACACTCTGTTATCCTTTATTATTATTATTGCGTCATAATTGAATCAATTGATTAATGAATGCATGTAATTGATGAATTAATGCAATGAATGAATCATTAACACCTACTAGTTTGGAGATTTGTTTCTTAATTTGTAATCGATAGACCTTCTTAAATGTGAAATACAGTGGTGTAATGTAAATACAATTATGAGGTAATTGTAATTTGCTTCAATCTTATGCTAGTTTATTCCTTTACTCCACTAAATGTTGTAGGAAAATGTTGTACTTTTTGATCCACTACATCTATTTGATAACTTTAGTTTCTAGTTACTTTACAGATTAAGATTATTAATAAAAAATATGAATCAACTAAGGAATGATGATGTGTCGTCATAGGTTAAGATACCCAGCAGTATATAAAGTAATTCAAATAATTCCCACCTTTACTACAACATTAAAGTGATGTAAACATTAATGCATTATTTATTATAATTCAGTTATAGGAAATATGTGAATCTGAAATGGACCATTCCGCATAATGAATACTGAATAGTATGTAATGCTAATACCTTTGTACTTTTAAGGAAGTAAGATTTTGGACTGTATTGCTACTTTTTCTTTAGTTTAGGTAAAAGATCTGAATATGTTTTCCACCACTGGTGAAATTAATCCTCCAATCTACCCCACGCCAAGAAATAACAACTTTGTGATGTTGTTTTTCTGCTTTTTCATTTCTTGTTTGTTTTATTATGTACGACATCAAGCTGACCAGGAAGCTGCAGATGAAAATGAGCGTTTAACACATTTATATCATATTGATGTTAATTAATGTGTGTGGTCCCTAAATAAATAAAGTCAAATAAAGTAGGTATGGTAAAGTTAAGTAAATCTCTCTGCTCCGCTAATGATGCATTCAATTAATCGTTGGATAATTAAAACATGTTTGTAATGATTGTCAATATTCATGCATGGGTGGAATATTATTTAACAAACAGCCATGTGTTGCATGCATGATAGCGTTCATACTCTGCTTTTTAATCCAATATGGTGAATTGTTGCACCGATAATGTGGTTATGTTCATTTTTCCCACATTTGTGTTAATGTTACAGACAGTACTTAATTTGAGAATATTTCCATGGTCAGTCCAGCATTTAAAGTTTTCATAATTACTTCAGTGAAAGAAGTAAGTAAGTAAGAAGTGTGTAAGGTATTCAAATACTCAACGATTAGGTGACATTGTCAATGTGCTTGCAAAGAAAATATATGTGCGAACATTTGAGATGATTTCTCGCAAGTATCCGCGGAGCAAAATGTGCCATGGAATCATGTCTCATCACGTCCTAAATTCACTTCAAACTTGAGCGTAAAACTTATTAAGAATAAAAACTGATTAGCAAATGTGCGAATATTATAAACTATTCACATTGTTCCTGTTGCTATTGAAGTTCTCTCCAAAATTTCCAAAGAGCAAATTGATGAGCCCCTTAAAAAGTAATTAGGCTATTCACGGTGTTAGGTGTAGCGGTGGACAGGGCTTGATGGCTGCACTGCAGTCCTAATCCAGGGCAGCAGCTGAGCTGTTGATTTGCAGACTGTGGGCCTTGCATTGTGAGGGCTTTATGGTCCCTTTATGGTACGCCAAGAGACACCTGCATGGGCGATATGTTGCCTGGGACATTTTTCTCTCTCCCACTCTGTGACTCCTTTGCTTTTGTATCATTAGCAGAGCAAGGGAGCCGTGAATCACTCGTCTCACCCCCTTGTCCCCCCCCATCTTTTTCAACCTCCTTCCACCCCCTAACAGCCCCCCCCCCAGCCCTCCCTCTTCGAGGGTGCTAAACGGCTTGACAGAAGGGTGCCCAGACCGTTGGCAGTAGCCATCGACTGGAAGGGAGAAGCTGCCAGGAGTCCTTGATGGATAGGCTCATTTTCCAGCCGGCAGCAAGTCTCGGCGAAGCATCCGTGTCATTTGTAATGTCAGCCAACAAAATGTAATCAAACATTCCAGCGGTTTAATCACAGAGGGCTGCTCGAGAGATGATTGTAGTGTCAATATAATGCTATTTCATTATCTGTTTG
The DNA here is from genome assembly GCA_943590825.1 of Bovichtus diacanthus. Classification (NCBI taxonomy): domain Eukaryota; kingdom Metazoa; phylum Chordata; class Actinopteri; order Perciformes; family Bovichtidae; genus Bovichtus; species Bovichtus diacanthus. The sequence goes on from CALSBV010011200.1 coordinate 22,164,432, forward strand.
TATTTTATATTGACAGTGTCAGATAAACAGTGTGGAAAATTAAGATTAAAAATATGGTAATTTCATTTCAATCACCCCGGCTACAGTTGCTGGCCCATTATGCGATTGATTACTTCTGAATTAAATTTGGGGCTGAATGTAAAGTTTAATCTTCTTTCTTCTCTGCAATTCAGCTCCCCAAAGGCCTCTTAGTAAGTAAGTACCCATTTCATTTGATCTTTAATGAAAAGTAATGGCCCAAATGAATTGTATAAATCAGCTGTCATGTGCACCTAGTTGACATTCTGTTTCTTTTTCCCTTTCATTTTTAATCCAGTTCTTACACGTGCAGTATTATGACCCAAAACTGCAGGCCATGCCCCTTTTGAGCAGTTTATTTTTTCAGTAAACATCAGGAATATTTGACTCCCTCTTTAGCTATTAATATAGCAATGATCCTCATCGCACTAATGATATGTTCAGTTTTGTATCACAAACTTTGGTCTTTTTTCTTTAATCCAGTAATGTGAGGATTTTATTTTTGTGAAAACTGAAAATAAGGTCACGTACAAGCATTCTGCAAGGTGCTTAGTGAAGAAATTAAGAGGAATGTTTTATAGCCTAGAGTGCCACTTTAAGGAGAAAATGCAACCTCTAAACCAGCCGAGGGGTGATAGACATTTTAATTACATGGTAAATTTTGATATTTTCTCTGTGCCCGGGAAGAACTCTTAAGCGCTGTCGTGTACTCCAGATTTGGCATTACATTCTCCCCATTTCTGCGGCTATATATGAAGTGACACAACTGTTAACGAGAGCTCAGCAGAAAAGAAGGGGTTGAAAAAAGGAGCTCCTCTTTGTGAGTCCCATTCAGCGCGATTTGTCCCCCTTTGTAGTCCTAATTATGTGCCAAAGTAGGATAACAGAAGTTCTCAACTCGGCCATTATGCCAGCACAAAAAAAGAGACGCATACAAGAAGCTGATCACTTTGGAATTAGCAAACATGATACTATACGAGGAGAAAAAAAATCATTAATACCGTCAGGGATTAGAGGTTCTGATTAAAGGGTAGCTTCTACCGTATGCAAATTAGTGATAGGCATTTATCAGCGCCTGGGCAAGCTGTCTTAGCTGCAAAGCCACATATGTTTTTTAGCTGATTAAAAAACTGCTTGAAGTTGCAGGCTTTTTAATGGTGGGGAGAGGGAGAAAGAGAGAGGGAGACAGACAGAGAAAGAGAGAGAGAGAGAGAGTGAGAGAGGGAGAGAGAGGTTGTGAGGCAACTCATTTCCTTTTGGCCAAATTCCCGCAATCGCTCAGAGCATTTGCCTTAATTCCCTCCTTTATTAGCTACATTCTTTTGTATATAATTAAAACATTTCTCAAGTGAGCATGTGCGTGCTTGTTTTATTTTTTTGTGATATATTTTTCATCAGCAAACATATTGTATTCCACACAGCCTTTTATTTATTTTTTGCACTGTATCACCATAGCCTTGATGCATTCTCCCTGAAAGAGCCCAAGTTAAGAATGGTGAATATAAGGGCAGAATTAGGTGAGAATTTGTCAGCAGTCAGCCATTGTGCGAGGGTCTCTGTGTTATTATATTTCCTTTCATATGGAGGTGACCCCCTTTGTGTTAACAAAGAACATGAGGATGAAACTGAGCTCCGTGTGCTTCTCACCCGGCGCTGATAATGCCTTGCTAACCCAGCACCCCCTCCTCTCCTTGAGGGAGCGCTTTAATTTATGCTTTTTCATCTCCCTGGGCGCAGGACTGTTAACCTGCTCTGTGCACTACTGATTCAGGGAGGGAAACCTCTTATGCACACCAGACTGCTGCGTCAAGTCTCCCCTCTCACCGCCACATTAGAAAGTTGCTTCTTGATGCACCCAACTAAACATTCCCCCTATTGTGAAATTACAATATTTATGATTTTTTTACATAATAAAGCGAACATCACACAGGAAGTTAAATTTTTTGACCGGTCGCTCGGATGGCACGGGTAACTCCCATCATCATCACAATGATGTGCATCATATTTTTATCAAAGTAGGTCGCTTCTGGTCCTGTGACTCACAATTAACATTTATTTCCCCCAAATTTTTTACCTCGCAGCAAAGGAAAGTGTTTCTCTGTCTATTTCATAACATTCAAAAACAGGATCTGTCACCAGCGGTATAAAAAAGGTATAACCCAATAAGAGTACTGTGCTTCAGGACAGTTATGAGGTACTTGTACTTGAGTAATTTAATTGTTTACTTTATACTTCCTCTCTACTACATTTCAGAGGTAAATACTGTACTTTTTACTGTTACTCTGCAGATTCAAATCATAAGATCGGTACATAAAATATGATGCATTGTTATAGATTCAACTGCCCAACATTATATAAAATAGTTACAACTAACTATCTGAATATTTTAACGCATAAATAATCATAATCCAGTGATATTATATATGAAACTTTAATATAACTAGTAATATGTGCATTTCTTCTTTTAATGTGAAGCAGCAGCAGGAAGTGTTTAGTTTGCAGCTCTGATGTAGCGTGAGGAGAGTGACAGTAAACAGTGAGGCAGATATCAGTGAGAAATGTAAAAACCCTGGATTGCATGCTGCGTCATTTCCTGTGAATTCCATGTTTGGTTATTTGAATCCAGCGCGGGAATGTCGGACTCTGCTGAAACGGCTAAACAGAGAAGTATTTACTGAATGGAAATACACCATAAATAGTATTTAAAAAAAAAGATTGAATTGATGAAAAAACTTAAGTACTCTAAATAAAGTTGGTGCAGGATTTGTATTTGAAAGAGAGTATCTTTACTTTGCGGTGACAACGTCCGTAACTTCTGCCACCCCTGTCCGTCACGATAAAGAGGTTCTTCTTACTGTACGTGTTCGTAGTCTAGCTGTGTGGTTTTAGTGCTAATATCTGGCTAATGCAGGAATCGAGAGCCTATATGTATGGTAAATAAAGCCACATTATAATCATTAAAATAATGCTCATGTTAGACCATATTCATAACCACAGAAAGAATCCACGATTAGGGTACATCTCGTCTCACGAGTGGACCACATATAGACGCATGAGTGGTTGCTTTTGAGGTCTGCAAAGCCATTCACAGTGGACCAATAATACTGCGCAAAACAGTGATTCAATAAATGACATTGTGGCAAAGAAGCCATGTAATTGAAATATCTAGACAAGGATAACTAGATAAGGATACCAGTGACTCTCTAAATGATATAAAATAATATAAAAAATATAAATGATATAAAATGATGAAGACAAAAAAAAATAAAAAATCCACTGCCCAAAGATGGGCAAGCGGTTGCCTTGAACAGTCTGTAAAGGGAAGGCCTAAATAGCAAAGCCATAGAAAAATGATGAAAAGATCTATTGTTGCTTTTGAAGGCAAACCCTATCTCTCAAGGACATCTAATTAACAGACAACAGCTGAGTCCATTTCAAATGGTAATATTTTTTCTCTTAAATGCATCATTTTCAATGCCTCATTGCTTACTTCAACAGACATTAGTAGTTTTTTTTTTTTCCAAGAGAGGGTTTTCATGCTTTATTTACTGCACTCTATATATTGTTGGTGCGTGCATAGGCATTTCTCTCCGACCTCTTCAATATACAATAGAGAATTGGTAGTTGATGAATGGTAAGTATTTCAACATGCTTTGCGTCTTTGATTTATCACAGTATTCAAATGAACTATTTTCACACTGGTTCCATCAGGTCTAATTTGCCTAAACTGCAGCCTGATTCAAACGAAATAATAAAATAATGATAAATTGGAACAGCCAGAAGTTCTGATTTTCAAGAACAAGTGCGTTCGGATTAGAGAATCATTCTGACATGTGTCTCACTTCTTTGCATGGCACAACACATGTTTACCAAGTTTACTCCTGGTATTAACACGAGTCTTGGCAGGTATCCAATCAAGCAGGAACATCTGTACACACACAATTTATCCACAAGTCAGTCACATTTAAAGTTGAAACTGAAATTCTCTTTGAGCATAGAACCATAATGATAGTGCAGCTATTTAGCATGTTTTAACATGTTTTACAAGAGGATACAATTGGTTATTAGACATACTGTATATGTGGAGACAGTGTCTAAGATTTTCACGCCTCTCGGTGGGTGTTTCCCACGGCAACGGTTGAATGACAGCTGAGGACGTGCTGTAAACTTGGTGCGCAACTGACGAGAACATGCAAAACATTTTTTCCGATTTTTCAACAAGTTTTCATAGCATTGGCTATCAACCATCACAGTCCTTTACAACCGATATTTGGGAGGACGTTTTGTGCCGTTACGTTTCTATTCGGAAAAATGGACGGTTGCAAGCTAGGCTAACTAGCTTCCTAAAGGTAAGAAGCTTGTTTTACCATACATTATTGCAAAGGGGACACATTGTAAATTGTAACAGGTCAAAATGATCCCCTATTTTGAAACTCATAAATTTTTTTTTTAAAAAAGTAAATGTTTTTCCTCCAGCGGTTTGCTGAAATTTCAGTTGGATCCGGCTGTGGCGGAAGCACCGAGAAAGAAGGACAAATACACCAAATGGTGCACGTGAGAAACATTTTGGCATTTACACAGGGAAAAAAAATGATTTAGAGCCCTGTGTACGCCTGCTGTCAGCTTCCTCTGAGAGATTTCATTAGATATAAAATCACAGGTAATGTGTGTACCTGATGCTTACCACGCACACACACGGACAGAGGTGCTAACTACTCACACTGTGCATCTGACGTTTTGTCTCTCCCATGGGGAGAATCTAAAATCAATAGCAGCTATGTTAAAGATGTAGCTAGCCATCTGAGCTGTCCTCCCCTCGTCCTCATCACAGGCTTTTTGCCTTTCTCTCTCAATACCCATCACCCCTCCCTCCTTACCCCCGTAAATGATGTACCCACATGCTCTTAACAAGGCCCAAATTGTTTAAGACAGTCAGTCTAGGTGAAGTGAGCCCCATGTCCTCGGGCTGCGGAGAAATAGCAGGTCAGAGTTCAGACAAAAGACTTGATGCAGCCCCTTTAGTTTGCGAGGAGGGGAATGGAGTGCGCTTAAATGTCTTGGGAGTCGTTTGCCTCTTGATTTTGGAATCAATGAAGGGGGTGAAAAGGGAGGGTGGAAGGTTTCTGTAGCAGAAAATGGCATTAGAGTTAATGACCAAGTTTGTCCCAGAGGGGTAGTCCATATTAAAGCTATTTCAGCAGTGACAGCACTCACCACATGACCTGACTGATTAATAACAAAACGGTGCTCAAATAGGAATAACAATAAGTGTCAGTCAGTGTTAAAAGGAAAACAATTATTCAGCTGAATTTGTACTGTTTTTGTAACATAACAACAAGATTTTCTAACTTTATCGAAAAAAATTGGCTTTCAGTTAGATTTTTTTGTATACTTTTCAGATCTGGTTGATTCCAGAGAAAAACATTCAAAGCAGCAGGGCTGCAAGTAATGATCATGTTCAGTATCGACTCATCTGTCTAACATTTTTTTGACTAATTGATCAACACTAAAGTTTACAAAATGTAAAGAAAAATTCACGGACTGAAGAATTTTTTTCCAACCAACACTCAAAACCCAAAGATATTCAATTTACAATGCGGATTAAACTTTAATAAAGTACTGAAATTTGAAAAAGATTTGAAATTGATTTAGGTCAAACATAATTGTTTCAGCTCTACAATACAGTTATGTCCCACATGCAAGCCATTTGAAAGCTATTTAAAACCTTCATTTGGATTGTCAAGAGACAAATAAGTCATGAACAAGAAAATTGATCAATTATTTTTGCCATTTTGTCAATGGCGAGTTGAGAAATATAACTACAGAAACATGTACACTGAAGCCGGATCAACTGCAGTTTGGTCATATGAGCCTCAATGGTTTGGAAAAAGTTGGCATAGCGATGTGATATAGATGAAGGTCCAAAAACATGATCCCTTTAGGGCTCAGGAAGTTTCCTAAAGCTGCAATTTTAAGTAAGAACAACTAAAAATAGAAAAGGAAAATGTACTGAGAGGACAGAAGACTTAAATGAAAAATAACTTTACTTTCCAAACATGCACGTGTGACAGAAGTTCAAAAAATGCAGCTAAAGTACGTTTATGTTCTGGTTTCTATTGTGGATATAAAAGTCAGAGAGGGTTTTTCTTTTTTTATCTGTCACGTCTGTAATTCTGAATGGTCCTTCAAACCATTTCTGGTCGTAACCACCAGTTGAAAAATTCCTATTATGTTGGGTATTGTTCTGAATGCTGATTGTATCGTTCCTGTGCACCGGCAGAGGCCCCATCTGATATTTACCACCGCGAGTCTGCTGGGGGTGACGAGGGGGCAAGGCCAAGTCCCACGTGTCCGGCTGGAGAGCAGATTAAAGTGCTCTGAAAAGCCGCACACTGCTGCCCGCAATGAGAAAAATAATAATGTGGACATGGCCTTCCCTTTATGACAGTAACAACAACACATTCTCCAGAGACCAATCTTTTTTTATCAATTCCAAAGAGTGACAAACAGCGCACACCCAAAGCCAGAATTGTATGAGAGGATGTATGGAGTATTTATGATGTTTGTGTGTGTCCTGAAGGCGATGATGACAAAAGCAGTCAAACAAACTTATATTACTAGCTGCCATTTTCATTTTTTTTTGTTTTTATCCAAACAGGTACACTGTGGCTCGTTACTTCTTTCAAAATGAATGAGGCACGTGTGTATGAAAAGAAACTGCACGTATCAGATATGAACAAGAAGTATGTGAACATCGTAATGATATGATGAAGCCTGCAATCTGCTTTGGTTTTCATATTTCTTAAATACTTAAGAACTGACAACAACAAAAATTAAATAAAAGTAACTCCACTTGCAGAAAGGAAACAAGAAGCAGGAAGTACTTGGATCCTTTAATTGAATAAAAAAGTAATACCACAGTGTGAAAATACAAGTTACAACTAATGTATTCAAAATGTTTTTTAAGCTGCTATAATCAATCATTTATATCAACAATGGATCAAATGAATATCTGGAGTGTGAAAGTGATGACTTTCAGTGATGAAGCCATAGAACATTATCATCAGTATTTTAGCTTCTTTTTCAGCTCATTATTTAGGTCAGGCTGCTTCAGTCTCAGAGCAGGTTTAAGTAAAAGTATAGAAGTATTCTCAGAAAAATATACTCACAGTAGGGGTGTCACGATATTGCGCGACTATTGATTGATTAATTGATGATTTGTTTTTTCCTGATTTTCTATAGATATCGTTATCGTGAATTCTTTTGGCCACAATTATCGTCTAGTGAAAATCTGATATCGTGACAAACCTAACTCACATTATCAAAAGTTAAAGAGCAGAATCGCTGCTCTTTAACTCTGCTCTGTATATTAGAAGGAACATTTTTCATTTTTGCATTAAAGGTGCGGTCAGTTTACAGGTCACGTTGACTACTACAAGATGTGGGAAAAATAAAGTTGTATAAAGGTTTTTTTACATTTTTACATACGATATCTGATATATTGCCTCAAGTGACATCACTAGAGTCACTGTTGGTTGGGTCTGAAGACTACAAATTTGAAAATGAAAACCATCCGGGGGGTGTGGAGTTAGTGCGCTAGTTTAAGTGGAGCTAATTTTATATGCTTTACTTATATATTATTTAACTTTATATGCTGTTGGGTATTTTCATTTATAATAATGTATCTTATTTTATTTGTTGATCCTATATGCGTTGTATGTTGAATCTTAACCCGTCACTAATGCTTGGTTTATGCTCGATCAGTACTAGTTTGTAAGACATGTTGTCCAACCACATCGGAAATCAAAAGTATTTATAGTTGGAAGTGAAATCTACAGAGCGGAAATGTGATATCTTTTAAATATGGGAATAACAGCTCACATTTTCAGACAGTCTCTGCACAGCTGACCAATCACGGCAGGAAGTGGGTGTGAATGCCGAAACAGCGGTTTTGAAAAGTTACAGAAATAGTTGTACACAGGCCAACCTAAACCGACATATACTGCCACCTTACAGCTGTCGAACAAATGCGGTGGTATAAAAAGTACAATATTTCCCTTGGAAATGTAGTGGAGTTGATGTTAAAAATAGAATGAAATGGAAATATTCAAGAAAAGAACAAGTAGCCCAAAATTTTACTGTTTCCACCAGTGTTGTCAATTCTTATCAAAGCCAAGTTTACTCACTTGATCATGTGATATGCATGTGATGCTGAGCGTACAAACTTCAGCAGAGACACATGTCTAACTATTGTTTTCTTAGACAGGAGGACATTTTCCACTATGTACAATTCCTGATGACGTAAAATAATAAATGTTGTGCACAATGATAAAGAAAATGTAGGAGGGTCGTGGGATCACAGAGAATAATTAATTCTTAGAGCACTTGTCACATCAGGTGATATAACAGCATATGTTTTGGAAAATGTAAAAGTTGTTCAATGTTAGTGTCTATGTCATTTATTATCCCTGAGATAAGTCCTGACTACATTTTGTATCATAATAGTGTGTAGCAGCTGTGGTGATCTTTGATCTTTTTCATCAGTGATTTATATCCTTCAAGAAACTGTGTGTGTGTGTGTGTGCGTGCGTCTGTGTGTGTGTCTGTGTGTGTCTATGTGTGTGTGTGTGTGTGTATGTGTGCATGTGTCTGTGTGTGTCTGCATGTGTGTGTGTGTGTGTGTGTGTGTGTGCATGTGTCTGTGTGTGTGTGTGTGTGTATGTGTGCATGTGTCTGCATGTGTGTGTGCATGTGTCTGTGTGTGTGTGTGTATGTGTGCATGTGTCTGTGTGTGTCTGCATGTGTGTGTGTGTGTGTGTGCATGTGTCTGTGTCTGTGTGTGTCTGTGTGTGTGTGTGTGTGTGTGTGTGTGTGTGTGCCATGCTGCTGTGTGTACATAAGTCAGATAAAGAGCCTGAAATCAGACTTGTAATCTGGTTTGGGAGAAAATACTTGATTTAAATGTTTCATGGTGTGTGAAGGGTTTGTGGATCCAGACTAATGTGACAGTTTGAAGATTACACTGACCACGCTTTGTATCAAAATTAAAGTTCTTGGGGAGAGAAGCATTTGAGCCTATTGCTGCCTCCAGAGGGAGCAGAGTATACAGAGTGCAGACTGAACCTACTGTGTCTGTGTAAAACAGGGGTTACACTTTGTTTTAGTGTGACATTCTAACAGAGCAGAGCTACACTTTGGCGTCTCTTAGAGGAAACAAACATGGAAGTCAAATTTTAAAGAATAATGTGCTTCCCATTTTGAGATTTAACTCAAATGTATTAGTAATATTGATAGATCATGACCATTTTATAATGTTAGGGCAAGACCCACAAATATATAAAGACTAGAATTATACATATGTATGAACATACACGAGACAAAAAAAAACATGTACGCATTTCCCAAAAAGGGAATGGAGTCTGTCAGAAAATAAATATTTCTAGCATGTTAACATAACTGAACTTCATCCAGATTTAAGCACAGTCATCAGGAAGACAGATGAGCTAAATTCAAGAGAGAAAAATGGCAAATCATCTTAAAAATGGAGTTTAAATGAGTCAATGACCTAAAATTAAACATTTATATTAAAATATTTTCAGTAGGAAATGGTCACTAAAGAGAAAAAGAGAACCACTTCCCTTTGATGAATGTTAGTGGTATATTGAATATTAAAAGTGTGCAGACTCCTAAATATTTGAACACAATAAATGCATATTCAAGACAAAAGCTATAAATCTCTGCGAGATCTCTGCACACTAAATACAAAAGTGCTTGATCCTTTTCTCATATCTCGTATTATGGAACGCTGCAAAAATAAAGAGACGCCACATTGAAGGAGTAAAAAAGAGGTATAAATAGATGTTGTTATTCTAAACCATCTAATGTGAAACAACATAATTTTCCTGACAATGCTTCCCAGCTTCTTTTAAACCAAACACAGCGCTTTAATACAGCCTTTTGTTTCGCCTGTCTTTCTGTTCTATTATTGCAAAGAATTGTTGCTCCAAATCTATAGAGGAACTCACATGCTCGAGATTAAACTGGTCACCATAATCAGGCTGCAGAATTTAATTGTAAGAGCTTCTGCTGGCACTGTTTTCTCTCTTTTTCTGTCCTCCTTGACAAAAATCTGACAGTGGCTTTGCATGGCAAACCTGTTTAATGAATGACTAATCCAGGAAGAGCGCATTATGGCAAACTGTCACACACACATTGTACCAATATTAACTTGAATTTACATTATCATCCTCTGGTAATGCTGGAATATTTGGATTTCCATTAATGCATGGCCTTTCTGTGTGAAAAGCAAACAGCAGTGAACTAAATCTGTTTTTCCCCCTCTTTTGATTGGATGTTGCTGTTAACGCTGTACTGAGGAGCTTTCTTTATTGGGATGACAGCTCCAAGGCTTCCCCACTCCTCGCAATCAAGCTCAAAAACAAAAGACCCCGCTTGCATTACTCAAAACCTCTTCTCAAGCAGCAAAGCCAAACTCCTATTACACCATTGTACTGGTGCTGTAAATCAAGGAGAACAATGAGGAGAGGCACAATCACACGGGCCGGCACCATCATCCTTATATAAAACATGAACCCAAAGAACAATGAATCAGACACTCGTGTGAAGAAGTACTTTTCCTCCTCCAGTTATTTATTGTGTTTATCTTGGAGCTCTCTATTCAGTGTTTATATTTTTATTATCCTATTTCTGACACACCAGACACAATGCAAAATAAATCCAGAAGGTTTAGTTTTTCGGGGTGGATACCCTACAGGACCATAGGGTGTAGCTGTCTGCGCTAAAGACGGATCTGCGAAGCACACATCCGACATATTGTAAATACTTGTGTCTGATATACTCATATATTATAATTCTGCTTTGAACTTGGTGACATTTTGACTGTTGTGGGCTATCAAGACCTATAGTATGTGGGAATTGTAAGTATTAGCACATACATTTATATGAAATTAAAACATATAGTAAGAGACGGAGACTATAAAATAGTTAATAATATATAATAATAATAATATTGTAATAATATTATATAATTAACGTGTAGCTGCCAGCATTAATTCACGCTGCTTATTACGGCAAATACTGTACAAATTCCTATCAATTCTGTACCAGTGCCATTTGCAAAAGTGCCGACGTCCGACTGCTGGCCTGGTGTGTCATTGTGCATAATATATAGACAGATAAATGTATGTAGACTAAATTAACATGATTCTTTTTACATATTCATGTTTGTTGAGGATGTGCTAACCAAACTTAAAAAAAAAAACTAAAAACTATATAGATAAATAGTTATTACTGTCACGGGGGGGTAGGAGAGAAGAGAAAGATCTATAGTACTAATATAGTACTATACATGTATTTCTATATAAAACGTTGCGACCAAATGCCAGATTGTAAGCACGCATCCAAGAGGAAGCTACGGAAATGGTGGACACAGCGGCGAAAAAACACAAACCACGAAACGTCAAGTGGAGAAAGCTCGCTCCAAAACGAGAGTGAATCTGTGACAATTTGATTCAACCTAATAAATACATTGGTCCAAAAAAGCATTATGCTTGTTTTGTATGAAATAAAAAAGGAGCAATCTGTGACGCTTTAATAGTCCTGCAAACAGACATTTCAAATCTTATGACTTGCACCAGATTGTCAATAATGTACAAGAGATTTTATCATTTGGGTTTCTAACAAATCAAAGCACCACGATACCTTCCACAAAACAGGCCCTGATTGTCATAAAGTAATGTTTATATTCCAATACATATTGTACTTTATCCTCGTAATTTCACATACTCCCAATTTATTCTTTGCACCATATAGCTGACTGATCACCACAATCTATAGTTTTAAGTATCATGTCTTTGTAGTCCAGTAAAGTCACTCCATGTACGTATGGCATATATATCATAGCTGTACATAACCAAGTGCTAGCACCCTATATAAGTATTTGTCACCATCAATCTGCACTACTTAGTTAATAATGCTTACACTTAGTTTAGTATGGTGGCAGCTTTTCACCAGTCACACATAATGACGAAGAGTAGGTGTGGAAAGGACATCCATAAGCCCGAGACAAGCGGAGTGGTGCTGGGGAGACGGAAGAGCAAAGCAGCAAGTTTTGAATATTACTGACCCAGCACTTGGAAAAGGCAATGCACAACAAGACGAAAAATGAATGCTTTTTTAGTCTGAAAATCCTTTCACCCTCTCACATTCAGCAGATCAGATTAAGAGAGAGGTTTAAGAAGATTTTGACACGCACAAAAAAACTTCTGAGCCATGGGAGGGGTTGAGTCGGGGAAGGTGGTAGGGAGCAGTTTGTAATTCAGTGGCTTCAGGCAATTCATCACAGAAATTGAGTTTCTAATGCAGCATCTTGTGAATCCCTTTTGCCCTGTCAACGTTTTAATACATTACATTGAGAATGTAAATCATGTTTGAAATTTGGCACAAACTACACAGCCCCCGCTGCACTCACTCTCACTATCACACATACTAGTCTCTCATTACACACACATACAGTATGCACATGTATGCATCATACAAACATGTAAACTGTAGCCATGGCTCTGCAGGCAGAACATCCACTATATTGTTATTTATATAGTATAAGCCAAATATCAAGTGGTGATTTTGCATTAAACGAAGAAAGGAATATTGTTTCTCTGATTCATCATTCAACTCTATTCAGAAACAAAAACGTGGCAATGCAAGAGACAAAAACAGCCAGTATACTAAATATAGTAAGTTAGCAATGAAATATGAATCAGAATCTGCCTCACATTTTAACAAGCAGTGTTTACTTTCAAGCAGAGTGAATAGTCCAGCGTCACTGCTATGACATCATTGATCTTCATGACCTGTAGCACAATTAAGATTAGATTTGAAAAAATACGAGATACAACTGCGTACATTACGTATAAAACATTGTAATAACACATTCCTAATAAAAAACATTACCATATTTTTCATCAAACCATTACCCCATTATAAGTCTGCAGTTGCAAAGATCTTACACTATTACCCCATTATTATTAAGAGAATATTACCAAACTTGCATTCTGTCTAGACTGCACGGGGCGACTCCACCGGTTGCAAAAAGAAGTCTGATTGTATGGAAGTCTATGAGAAAATGACATTATTTCTCACTTGATTTATTACAGTAAACATTTTCCTATTTAGTTTATGGTCTCAATCGCTAGTTTCAAGTTTTCTTCAGTATAGCAACATTTTCATTTTGTATGTCTCATTTAGAGTAAAAACTAAAATTAAGCCCTAATATTCATAAACTGTTCTCGTTTGTTTGGTCAAAATATCAGCCCAGTATAACCCCTTACACAATTATCACCCAGTTTTTCATTTGTTAGGTAATAACTACAATAATAATTCTGTGCAGCTACTAAATAGTTTGTTTTCAGTAAGGGGTACAGTGGTGTCTAACCTTTCCTTTTGAATTCCTCACCGTCAACACTAAAAGGACGTTTCTGCAGCAGCAAAATATTTTTTCTTGTTTTTTTAGTTACAGTGATTAAAAAAAGGAGGTGAGAGCCGACACCTTCTTTCAACAGAAAATCCTGTTTCAAAATGTTCCGAAGAAGGACATAATGTGTGTTTTTAATAGAAAAACATGCAGCAAACACTACATTCACAGATAAAAATCGGATCACCCAAAGTTCAGTTACTTTCTCTTGAGCTGAGTGACCAGAGGCACTTTGGAAAACGAGTGGCAAGTTTGTCAGATGACAAAAGTCAACAACAGTTTGATTTTCTTTCATGGGCAACAGTTCTGCCAGTTGATAACAGAAATATAAACGTAGCAGTTCTCTGTGATTAATGTCTTAAAAATGTTCAATCCCTCACTATTAATTACGTTTTTTTTTTTTTATTAGCACTACCTAATTAGCACTTAATGCCCCACATTATGAAATGAAACACAAACACAGCATGACATAAACTTGGTTTGTTCTAAACATCATGAGCTTGATGTACAGAAATGTAGTCGGTATTGCATGAAGAAATAAAGTTGCTCCAGGTTCAGGGTCTCTACATAATTATGAAATCCTTGAGTGGGGAGTCTTTCATTTACCAATACTTTGTCCCATTACTATTATGATATGTTTGGATGGGAGGACCATTACACAATGTAACTCACTTAACCCAAAATCCCATGTATGTTGCATAATATGGTGCAAGAACGCCTCTACAGTCAGCAGAAAGAAGTGAGAATAGAAACTGCTGGACATACTAAACTGCATCAATAATAAATAATAAATAGGTAACTTGTACTACAGACAATGTTAACATTCCTAAAGAGCGACTTAAAGCAGAGCTGCCGAACTTGAGGCTTCAAAACAGTAGTCCACAAACCATTGGATGGCGTCCACTTCATCTTCACAGTCAACGGGCTGTTGAATAATGTTGATACTCAAAACATAGATTCTTTGGTGGAGCATTGCTACAATGTGTCAGACTTGAAAATAAAACAACAAATACCGTACATTCATTGAAAAACTAATTATATAAAATGTGTTATTGATTTAGGAAAGGATCAGTCTATTTTAGAACCCTTCTTGGTAATAATTGTACATTTTAGATGGTATGTGTTTTTGTTTTGTATCCGTCACATCCATACAGCTATAGACATTTACACTGGGAGAGAAGTGTAGGTAGCAATTGCAAACCCAGTTAAACACATTTGTACTTGGAAGCTGCCAATCACACTCCTCTGTTGTTAGCAGTAGAGCAGCTGGGGTTAAGTGAGAGGTAAAGGCAAACATGGTGGTACTGTAGGGCAACATTAAAGGAGCAGAAAGCATTACACATTCACATCCCTACCCACATTTTTCCGCTCTAGTGATTCTGGCCCAAAGCCTGCTTTGCTAACCTTTAGGCTACGACAGCCCCAATTAAACTTAAGTATAACAACAACTCCTCTAACAGTGGATTTCTCAAGTCAGTCATTCTTCATAAAGCTTTTTTTGCTACCACTTGTACAAATACAGCACTGTAAGCATGTCTTCTTTGGTGGAGTGTGGCACTCATGCTGCTCCGCAAGGTAAAGTGCACAATGAGCACATTTGCTTCAAATACGGTACTATCATTTTCAGAGTGGGGGATCATAGTATTCAAATCCGTATTTAACCTTTCAAGGCAGGAGGATTATGCAGCAAAGTCTCCATTCCGAGCGGTTTCCTCGCCCCCTACTCCCCTGCCATAATAATGATCATTATCATCATTGTGTGAAAAGAGGATTATCATATCGTTATATAAACCCAAGAACACCCCTACTATTATGAAGTAATTTCACTCTCATCAGTGAACCGGTACTGTGTATAACAGTCAGCTGAGCTGTCACAGGTGACCATGGCAGTCTTCCATCATTCTCTGAGCTGGCAGAGTCTTCTGGGAAGGAGTCTCGTTTGAACCACAAAATGAGAAAGATTAGGAAGCTGAAATCATTGTTCAAAAAATGGCGTCTAAAGGAACTTTTTGTGTGTTTGGTGATAGTAAATGATACTTGTAAGTAGACTGACTCATTTATTTCTCTCCCCTTATGTTTAGTCATTATATTAATGATGATTCTGCCAGAATGGCTGTTTCTATTCTATGGTGAGAAAAAGAAGGAGAGATAAGTACACACTAATGAGGAAAAAAGAAACTCAAGCAGTTGCAAGAATGTGTTCATTTGTACTCACAACAATACACTTGTGGTGTAGTATAAAAACACAGGTAACACAGGTAAATAAAAGTTGAAAAAAATAAATGTCCCATCGTTACAACCTCCCCGCCCCCAATTGTCCCATTCAAATCAAGGGCATCATCAACGCGGTTAGCAGGATTCTCATTTTTAGATTTTAGGAACTGTGTCAACAATTAGTTAGCCAGAAGACAAAATTAAACTGTCGGCTACTATCTATCACTTGTATATTGCACCCATTTCGATTGTTATCAGCCCATTAGAAAATGGCTGTTATCAGT
This sequence comes from Bovichtus diacanthus, assembly GCA_943590825.1. Classification (NCBI taxonomy): domain Eukaryota; kingdom Metazoa; phylum Chordata; class Actinopteri; order Perciformes; family Bovichtidae; genus Bovichtus; species Bovichtus diacanthus. The sequence goes on from CALSBV010011200.1 coordinate 22,180,440, forward strand.
TGTTATCGACACCATTGTGATGCTTCAGATGGGGCAAAATGGGCAAATGTATTGTGAAACGGTCGGAGGTTTATGAAAAGATCATGGTTTGGATTCAAATAAGTATGTTTGTTAAGTAACTTCAGTAACGTACGTTACAAAAAGGGAACTTAGGTAAGTAACTTAAAATAAGTTGGCGTGTCGAGTTCTGGTTCCACACGGGACACAAACTGATAACGGCCATTTAATGGGCTGATAACATGTTTTTTCTGTTGTAGAAGACCAATAGAATGATGAGTCTCTCAGTCCATCTAGCGTTATCTGCCGCCGCTAATAATTGTCGGTACGTTGTATTTAGCGGTCCCAAAAATTGTATTTTAGGCATCCTAGTAATGTAGTTATTAACAATAAGTGTGAATTACAGTAAATTGGTCTGGTTTTCTAGATACAGATGGACTTTGAAGTTGACTTTAAGTAAAATACCTATAAAATAATATGTCAATGACACAGTTTAGTCCTGATGAAAGGGGAGTACTTTTTTACTTTTCATCTATGCCATTTTCTTAAAATATCATTATCATATCAATGTAATTTTTTGACTGCAATCGAGATCTAGATTAGGTAAATATCTAATATAATATGTCTAACATTGATTCTTGTATCATTTTGTAGCAGCTTTCACAGCATTGTTTGCCGTCAGCCTTGGATGAAGCCGTGACCCCATAGAAAAGTACTAATGGGCCCGTTTGACCTCCTCCCACAATCCCGCCTCAAACACGGCAAGCATAAAGGCTGTACGGTAATGTATTTATTCTTTAATGCAATTGGTTTGCATATGGAAGCATGTTCTTTTCTGAAAGGGGCACTAGCACCATATTGTGGATAAAGTCAGCACTACTGGACATTAAACAAAAACTGCCCAAGACTAGTGACAGACATATACCACTGCCTTATTCAATGGGTGCTTTTCTTTCACTTTTCCTTTCTAATTATTTACAATGTGCCGCTTGCTGTCATTTTGAAACTCAATAGTGAGGTCAGTTCTGTCATTCCCAGGAACCACAATGTTTCTGCACCTCCGTAGGTACAGTCTTAAACATATGGACTCCTTTAATTAAATTATACTTTGACTCAGTCCTCCTCTCAGTCTTACTGACAGCAAGGTCATTAAACTATTAAAGGGAGTCACAGGCAAAATTGTTGTGAGCAGATTGAGGTAGGAAAGGTTAATTAAATGGCCATTGCTTCTCCTTACCTCAAGCAAATCAGCATTCTTCTATTCCAGACAGGCCAATGTGAGAGAATGTGGCTTTTTTTTCCTCATGCTGCACAAGATGTGTGGGAGCACAGCTATTTTTTCTGTGCTAAAGGGGAAAAATGGTTTATCTTTAAAAAAAAAAAAAAAAGAAAAGAAAAAAAAAGGAGAATTCTCTCACAATGGTGATACACAACTGTGGCCTCTTCCAGTGAACCCTGCAACACAGTAAAACTAAGGAAACAAAAGCAACGAGATAGCACCTCTGTGTCTGGCTTGGTTAAGGACAAATCCTTTTGGAGTGCTGCAGCGATAACTCTAAAAACATCCAGATACTGTATGCGTATGCCTTTCTTATTACTGTTTGCAGAAAGGGTCATGACTTGCCATCATAAGGCTTATTTCAAATAATTAGCCTTTTTTCACTTTAGTTTGTCCTTGAAAATTACAAAAACATGGAAAACATAAACATGTCTTTACAGTCTCAAGGTATGCAGCAAGCTAGAGGGGGCACTGTGAGAGCGCAGACCTCCGCCAAGGTCATGCCTTATCTCGCAATTTTAACGAAACTGAAAAATAATTTGTGTATCCACCCCGTGAGTCGGATCCGCTCCATAATTTTATGGGTCCTACCTTGGCCCACGCTATAGACTTCCACCAAGTTTCATGAAAATCGGGCCAGTAGTTTGTCCGTCATCCTGCTGACAGACAACAAACAAACCAAAAAACCTGAGGTAACAACATCAATGTGTAAAAGTTAGTATTGACAAAGTTTGTCTATCTGACTGTACCTCTGTAGCTGTAAGACATTTTCCTTTAGATATACAAACATTTACTGCAAATCAAATATTAATAAATGCTGTGAAACAAAGATATTAATTCCTTTTCAAAGCAGCCAATCACTGAGAAAATGTAATCTCAACATTCTTCTCCACCCTCCAACTTCACCTTCCTGGTACTGTTAAGATGTTGCGGTAGATTGGAGACGAGATGGAATCTGTATTGTGGCTACAATCACAGCCCACTATTATTACCACCTTTGCATCAGACAATACAGCGTTTAAACTGTAGACAGCTCTGATGGATTTTGACAACAGCTGGAAGTGATACTTTACAGTTCTGGAGAATTTTATCTTCTCCATACCTGCTGCTGGAATTTCACAACAACCTCTCAGTGTTTTGTCTGTAAATTATCTTCAAAAGCTAACTTAGTCTTTGTGATAATCTGCACAGACAGTATATACTATGAATACCACAATTGGTAATTGATTAAGTTGTATGTAAATTAAGTTCACAAAGGCTGCATGTTATTTTAAAGATCAGATAAAAGACATGTAACACCGACCATTCAAAATGTGTAAGCAGATATGATAAGTACTACAATCCTGAACTCTCCAGGATGGTTTGGGTATGTTACATTTACACTGGGTGGTTTTGCCATAGTGTTAAATTACACCCCCAATAGGATTCATCCTCGGGGGGAAAAATTAATGTCTGCACAGTTGTTGAGATTTTTCAGTCTGGAGCACAGTGGTGGATCAACTGGCAGAGCAACCAACAGAACTACTTGCCATCCCTAGCATCATGGTGGCTTACATTTCTTTTTAGAATTACACCAGAAATAAACAACTTATTCTTTACAGTTTATCAACTTCAAACTTGACACACAAAATGTTGCCAATGGGCTTAAGTGAAAGCCTTTTGTCAACCACAGACCTTCAGCATGACCTAAAGTCATCTTTAATTAATTTAATCTCTAATGAATTGACTAAATTGAAAGTACAGATGAATTGGTTTGAATGATTTCGTTCACATTTACCATTTTACAGCCATTTCATCTCGAGACTGATACCCCAATAAATAGCGATGACACTTGACACTTTGATATAAAAGATAATAGCAGATAAAAAGGTAAGAGCTTAATTATATTAATAAGTGTTTTGATGAGGATTTCATCTTGTATTCATTGAGACCCTAAGGTTGAATTATGTCTATTCCATTTATTGTTTTCATAATGTTGCTGATGTGGAGCTCAGTCGATGATCTATGCAATACCTTGCAACAATCTGGACGGTAACAAAGTGGTAGGAGAGACAGCCACTGTGGGAGGAATAAAACCCTGAAAGTCAATGTTGCTGATTGACAGCCAAACAAATCCAACTCTTTGTTATTGTGCCATCTGGCATATTCCATGACCAGCTATTGCCATCCTATTAAAGGAATCTTTCATTTTGAAAAGTTGCATCAGAATGCTAATATCCAGCAATTAACATTTACATTTGGAAAGAACTTCCATTCGTTTCATGTTGATGTTTATTTAGCAACACCACGGTCGAGCCAAGACAAGACAGCCCAGGGTGTTTAGATGATGCCCAGCGTTTCTGTCATTCTCCCATGGTCAGTGATCCGGGGATAGTTGTAGGTAGCTAAACTCAATGATTTGTTTGTTTGCAGTCCCAGTTTTATGGATTTCTAAATGTAGTTTCAAATGAAGCTAAAAATAAGTTGTATTCAACATGGGTGTATGGTATTACATGAGTTCAAATTTAGATCATCAGCTGTATCTAAAAATGTGGTAACACATTCTATGAAGACCACATCTATAGTTATAATGTTTCATGACTACACTCACATTACACATAATGCTTTCAATATATGTAACTTAAAATGAATTATACAGTAAGTGTGTCGTGGTTGCTCTCGACTACCGTAATTTCCGGACTA